>OX451388.1:18543566-19143566 GCA_949629135.1 Eremobia ochroleuca | reverse complement strand
GAACAGAAGTGAAAAGTCGTATTTTCTTTAATTTACTCGAAAAGGAAGGAAAGCGCACTCAATAGATACCAACATACGCGTAGCTGCCGCCATTTTAATTGAAAATTACATATTAAATCTTCTTCAATGAAAGTTGCTACAGTTCCCAGATATTTCCAAAGAATACCAAACGAGTTATTTTATTAGAAAGGGCTGCTTATATAATTTCCAGTTATTTCTATTTACAATACCTACACGAAAAGATATTAAAAGTTAAATACGTAATTGAAAACAAATTGATTGCGATGAAAGGTTTTCGCGGGATACGCTAAAATACACGAAAATTGAGAAATTATATCTTCATAATCGTTATCATAAAGAACTAAGGTCTAAATTCGAAGAGCAGAATCGTTTACCGATAGCAAAGAAAGTTTGTGGTAACCAACGAACGTCGCCGGAAGATGGGTGTAAGTAATAAATATAATAATCGATAACATTTTATGACGAGTAATCAAATGCCCTTAACAACCCCGGTAGGAGTGCTTAAGGCGAAAAATAATCGATTTTAAAGGACCCGATTAAATCGATATCGCTATTTATCGGAATTGCATACTTGTAAATACAGGCTCTTAAAGATTTTATTGGTATCAATATCAATATTGAAAGTATAATATGTATTGAAAGTAAAATCGTACTGCCGACTCCATAGTTTAAATCCATTATAGTGTGACCGACCATAAAGTATTTGCTAAGGCCGTATGAAAGCTTATCTTTGCCTACATACCTGCCGTTTACGGCGTACGGTAAAAGCGGACACCTCTTTAAATTGTCGATGGAATGGCCATTAAAATTATTTAAAAATATATTGGATTACTAATCCATGTTAGTTGGGATTCTGATCTGTATCAGCGTAGGTTTCTCATAGTTCACACTTCAACCACTTATTTATACTATGTACCTACTACCTTAGCTGTAGAAGCGGTTTTTCCTTCGTGGAAAGTTCTTCTTATCGGCAACAAAATTATTTGGACGATTTTCACATTAATAGGTATACCAAAACTTCGTCACACATACAAATTTATTTTAAAAAAAAAAGCTCTGGTAATAGCAACTCAGACGGACCTTACCTTGACCATAATATTATAATAGGTAGACTTTTGGGTGTCTAACCGTATCGTATCGGTTAGCAGTTAGCAAATAATATTCATGACATTACGCATGTTGGGATGAAAATCTTATCTGTTCTGTCGCCACCAAGCTCCTAGAACCTTTACAGAAACTAGTACCAATATCAAAAATCGAAATCTGACACATCACTTATCGCATAAATATCGCTGTCAAACCACACTAATAGAGTTGTCAACCTCTTCAGGAACACGCAGCTATTCTCACGCATAAAACATTGGAAAGTGCCAGTTGCTCATACACAGACACACGTTCACACAATACATCATTAACCACGGTTAATTTAACTGGAACTATGACAAATCGACGTTAACTCTTTTACAATAATTTTACTTTAACCTTTGATCGAGATTGTAATCGAGTTTTTATTCTTCTTCTGGTTAATAAAAGATAGAAACGATTAAATACACTGAATTATGGAAGCGTATAGGATTATATCTTTGCTTGAATAAAAGTGAAAGAGGTTATGGTTTATTCGTAACCGCTGACATAATTTTATTGGCTTACTGACGTTTCGGGCACAATATATTCGGACACAGTGGCCGAAATGACATATTTTAATAAGATAGAGCAAGAAGCAAGCAAGTTTCCGAATATATTGTGTCCGAAACTTCACAGTAAGCCATTTTATTCTGTAGCTTTTATAAACAATGACAGCTACCTAATTATTTGATGGATGAGCTTCATGCCAACTACAAAATAACCTTCAATAATCACTGTGATGGCCGATGGGCAATAATCACTGTGATGCGTCATGGAAAATTGAGCACAGCAAGCCAAGCGAGCAAGGTGTCAAGCTTACAGATAGAATTAGAAATACCACATTGCGTTCCATGACTCAAGTAGCGGATGTTGGAGAAAAACCAGCAAGGCTGAAGTCATAGTGGGCCAGACGTCCCACGTATGCACCCGGAGAGATGGGCAAAGATCGCCACTCCCTGGACGCATGATGGATGACATCGCTGTCGAGGTGGACCACGGTGAAGGTGGTGTGATGAACTGATAACGTTTGCAGGGCCAACATGGCCAGATATAGCACAAGACAGGGAGGTTTGAAAGGAAAAAGGGGAGACCTTTGCCCACATAGGCTAACAAAAAAAAAAAACCACTGTAAAACTCAAACTCAAAGCATTTATTTCAAGTAAACCAATTACAGGCACTTTTGAATTGTCAAGGGGTCGGTCAGTCAGAAAGATGAAGCTAGTTGCCCATTCCAAAGCGTAGTAGGTACCTGTGGGGAAGAACGGGCAAGAAACTCCACGGACACTTTTAAATCATAAAAATTGTTACTAATTAATGAGGTTCGTAGAGTTTTGTCATAATCATACACCACCGTATTGTAAGACAAAATATCTTCTTTGGTAGATTAAATCAAATCTCTTGTATAACATTAAATTAAATCGTTAAACCTTAAAATCTCTCCAACGATGTGTTAAGCAACTAACAGTGTCCAAGCTCAATTAATTCCTAATTGCCTTCACAGTTCTATTAAATTAAATCGATTAACAAGTAATTAATTACAATTTTCACTTCGTCTCACCAATGTCAATGCCGGCTGGATATCCCACGAACAGTTACGAAATATAACTTTATTAGCGTAAAAAATGTTCTGATTAACGTACAATGACTTAATTATTAATCAGAAAATTGATATTATCATTGAAAATGGGGTCCTTGGAAGCGGTAAGCTCTCTTGAATTTGGTAAACTTACGTGTGATCTTGGAATTCGTAAAGAGGAAAAGTGCCAAGGTGGAATGTCAAAAGGTGTACCAAATCTTGGAAATTTTTAAAGGTCACTGGCATGTGGCAACTTAAGGAAAATTTAGTTAAAATGAAGATTTCTTTCAAAGATATGTATGAAGCGAACACTCGATAAGATTGCGTAATATATCTTTGTCCAAGTCTGTAGAGTAAATGGCAAACACAACTAAACACAAAGGCCGAAATTTGCCGTCTCTATCTCGTAGTTGTAGTCTAACAGTAATGGGACAGGGACAGGAATAAAGCACGGAATACTCATGCCTGTAACTTGCACAAAAGTATGCAAGTAGCTTGCATGCCGTGTGCCATAACAACTTCTGATTAATGAAAACCATAATGGCATGCGACTTGCATAATTTTGTGCAAGTTACTGGCATATGTATCTCGGACTTAAGCTTAGCCGAAATCCCAAAGTACGTGCCAAGTAACGTTTATTAAGCCCGTGTTCTGCCTTATAGATAGATACATAAACCATTTATTTGGCGCACACAAAAGACAGCACAACACACAAAAGTACAATTAGATAATAAACAATTACCTACATGAATATAATATACAAATAAGTTACCGATATAAAAAGAAATAGAAAAACACACATGTCGAAGTAAAAGGGACACTACGACAGATACTTAATAACGAAAATACACAGTGCGGTGTGCGTCTCAAGGTTGTACCAAAAGGGAGTTCAACTCAGCATGTGTCAGGCAAATATACCGGACGCTGATATTAGACGCCTTCGTATTAATAATAACAAATACACCACACATTTTTTACCTAAAACAGACCTATTTACCTATTATAAACTACGGTATTCACCATCTGCCATAAATCCCCATCGGGTCATATGAAACGACTGCACCGTTTTATTTGCTTCTAGCCCAACCTCTCGTCTGCTACGGGAATTAACACCCCAGGCGGCGATGAGATTGTCCACAACAAAGGGTGTTAGATTTATTTCTATAGTTTCATTTGTTAAGGAAAAGTTTTGTAGGATAGTTTTGTAGCTATTCTCTAGGAGTAAAGTGATACTCTTTTGATTGGCAATCAGATTATATGGAGGTCTGGATCAGGATTTTGTTGATAGGATGGAAAAAAAAGTAATTCTTGTTTTTTATCGTAAAATCTTCACTTTCCTGTTTTAGGTAATGCAACGAACCTGAACGAGATTATATCTGAGCTTTAAAAGAGACTGTGACTTTATCCGTTGTTTCTTCTCAGAGTAGTCATATAGGAAACACCGATCTCGTTTAGTTTTAAAAATATTACTAGCATGTAAAATTGTTTGTATGAACTTACTTACAGAAATATATATCCTTTAATACTGTGTATCGACGAAAATTAATCAAATATAGCAACTCTAAAAGACACGCTTCTGCATTCGTGCTAAGTTACTACTTCACTGCAAATAAATCATTGTATCATAGATTAACTTAGTATGAATGTTGAAATGTAAGTGATAGTAGTAAGTACTCACTTCCCGTGACCATATCTTACGTAAGTAGACAGCACAGCTTCATAGACATGGAAAAATCTACCTAATAAATCATAATAAACAACATTGTAATCATACAAGAGATTGCTGCAGAAGTTTTACTTGAAATATGAAATATATCAAACTAATATTATAAAGGTGAAAGTTTGTGAGTGTGTGTGTGTATGTTTGTTACTTCTTCACGCTCAAACGTCTTGACCAATTTTGAAAAAAATTCGCATGCAGATAGTTTATAACTAGGATTAACACATATATCCCGATATTCTTACGGGATCAGAGTAATGCGGGCGCAGCTAGTTGAAGAATAAATTCTAGAAATATTTTGTTATATAACGAAAGAGTTGGCTCAATATTGAGATTCATTGCGGCTAACGAATTGGATTTTGGAGTTCTGGAAGAAATCCAAATAATATTTTACAATCTACTGTACATATAATAGGTATCAATACGATATAGCCGTTTTCGTGCTGACGAAGGGCGTTAAAAATGTAGAAATCTACTGAAATCTAAATCTAGCTCATTCAAGATGGTTTTTATTGTTGGATAATTTGGAACACTTAGACGAGCATGTGCATCTACATACAGTTTACGCTAGGTCTAGAAAAAGCTCTGATTAATGTGATGTGAGTCATCGTCATCTTTCTGTCCTTATCCCATGTTACTTGGGGTCAGTGCAACACTTTTTTCCATTCTCAGCTCTCCTTTTTTCAGCTCCCTTCTTTTTCTTTCACATAATTCCTCACACAATGCATTCTTTTCTTTGATCTTCCTCTCCCTCTCGATCCATCACAATACACACACTTGACACATCGTACTCTGCAGAATATCAGCCTTCTCATTGATCGCTTGATTGAACACGACAATCGTGAGAAACATGGCCTTATCACCACGCTTGACCAACTTCAACGGATTGATGATCCGGTTAACATAAGCGCTAAGGAGAACCCTGCCTGGGTATCCTTTTGGCATGACAGACACATGTGTTGCAGGAAGTTTGTTGCACTGCTCATTCTTCGACTGAAACTTTAGGAAACTGGGGAAGAGAAACCGTTTTTGGGATGCTGTGTCAAACTACATATGTCACCTTCAGCCGTGCGATTCTGTAACCATCTCACCGTGAAAGCTTGGGTGAAGTGAGCGTGGAGTGAGCTGTCATTCGCTAGGGATTGACACTATTAAGTGCTCACTTCACTTATGATTTCACGGTGAGATTTTTACAGAATCGACCGGCAGTTCCTTAAACTCAAACTCAAAACATTTATTTTTTTATTTTAAGAACTTTTCTACGCACTTTTGAATTCTCAAAGGAGTCGGTCATTCAGTATGATGAAGCTAGCTTTGAATAAATTAAACTACCCCAATCGTTATCGTCATCAACCCATCAGCGATCACACATTCACGCAACAGCTCGTAGCCTCTTCATTTGCACGCATTGATTTTCTAACATTCTCATCGATCCATTTCTATTTTTCAGCCACCTCAATTTTCCTCCACCTAGCTTAGGGCGTCTTTCACCACATTCGCACATAAAAACCTTCCCATCATTATCCACCATTTATAATTTAAAATACAATCAATTGTGCCAATCATATTTCTTCTTGATTCTTTCAAAACAATGTGAAGTAAGTAGTAACTAGTTGGATATGTGTGTGTGTTGGTTGGTGTGTATGTGTTGGTTGGTGTGTATGTGTTGGTTGGTGTGTATGTGTTGGTTAGTGTGTGTGTTGTAAGTAGTTGGTAGTGATAGTGTTTACTAGTAAAGCCACGTACTTAAATACAAAGCTAAACTTCTTATCTTCCTTGGTATGACTCACAAAGAGACCGCCTCTGACCCGCACCGTAGGTTGAACTTTCTATGAGGCAGCTACCAACGTGGGGTCATGTGTATTTGCCCATAATTTATGGGTCAAATTAAAAACTACTACCGAGTGATGCTTATCAGATTTATGTTGGTGTGGGTGTACGTGAAACTGTTTGTATGCTACCTACGCGTGTTAGATACTTTCTTCGTAGATTTTCATGTCATATTCTTGCCAAAATTTGCGGTTGTTAGACTCTCTATAAACAGTTCTGGTTTTCTTAGTTCGCTCCAAAATTGACGGCTCGATCATTGCATTTTTAGGTGATTCCATCTGGTTGGTGAGTGAAGTATCTGGCTGGTGTTTCGAAATAGAAATCCTTCTGCGTTGGTAAAGTTGGACATAATCCTTCCCAAAACCTGACTCTTGTTTAAATACTACTTTAAAAGAGAGGATGATTTTGTGATTGGTTCCCAACCCAAGCCTCATCCTCTGCTGAAAATATATCGAAATCGCTACCTACATATATCAGGTTAAAAAAAAAAAAGAAACAAATGAAACATGCAACGGTTTTGATAATGAATTACTTACATTAAAGCAAATTACTTATTTAATCTGCCCTATTCACCAAGAAAAAAGAAGACTATGAAATAAAACTTAAACGCAGGGTCGGTAAACTATCACTAAATGTAGGCTAGTAATCCTATCACTTGATATCACAGTCTGACTACCGTAATACACTCGAAACTAGACTTAACTGCCATCATTTTATGTCATAAATTAGCACGCTAAGTGTGACTGTGTGAACTTTGTCGCAGCTGACCGGTCAGTATTGCATTACAGCTTTGCATCCGATTACATGTGTTTTTAAGTCACAGGCGTTAGCGAGAACGATGCGTAATAAAATCCTTTAATTAATAAAAATATGGTTATTAAATTATATTGAGCATTTATCTGACACTTACTTATGTCTAACTGTGTTTTGGCGACAATTTAACAAATCCTAAATAAATAGGTACAAAAAATTTACGAATGTGACTTGGGAAAAAATCGACTGGAAAAGAGCGATATTTTCCCTGAAATGTCGGAATATGTTCTTTTTCAATACGATTAATTTATTTAATCCAATAAACAATATCAAAACTCATCGATAACCTACTACGATTCCAATTTCTGCCCGTCTAATTCAATTCTATATAAACAAATCTTTGACTCCAATGTCCAAATAAGGATTAGTAATAATACGTATCGAGCAGCGGCCATTGACCCGCATCCGCTAGCGGACATTTTAAAATGGCGCCATAAATTGCTCATTGTTCAAGGCCCCGCCACCGCCCGTAACTTGACATCAAAGTAGAGTAGTTGAATTAGTTATTTAGTTCACTCGATCTGAATTAATGTCTGGCTACTCTGCCCTATTATGGTCTGGTATTTTAGTCTATGCTTTGATCACCATAGATAAGGAAGCGATCTGACCACGATGTAATGCAATTAACCGTTGTTTATTAGTTCTTAAACTTGCCTCTGTGAATTTTATGTTTGTTTATGTGGTTATACTTTCATAGTATTTTTGTTAGTTTATGTGCGTGATTTTGATGGTTCTTTTATTAGTGGTAGCTTGAAACTTGCAGACCAGTAGTACGAGTATTGCAGTCGTCAATATCTGTGTTTTACGAGACTGTACATTTCAGTAAAAGATTCCTCTCCGTTACCATGCTTATACATAGGTTCCTACATGTGATTACTTTTACGTTTTTTAAGTGCAAAAGTAAACCGTCCAACTACATATATCGGCCACGTGTATCGTTATCATCAGTACCTATAATATTACTCCTCAATTTTTCAATTAAAAATCGCCATTCCAACTATGAAACGACCCATTAATTTGCCCATTTACACCAAAAACCTCAATTCCCGACAATGCTTTAGGACAAACGCCATATCCCCATAGGCACGTCCAACAGATTAAATCCGGTCGGTAAACCATGGTAGCCATTTGTAAGCAATCGATGGCGGACCGTGCATGATTTATGGCGGCTCGCGTCGCATCAGCTGGGAACCGATCGAAACGAAAACATGCTTTGTTGGTGTTAGGGTGTTGTAGGCCAGTTGTGTCACTGTCAGCGGGGAATATGTCATAAGAATATTATAGATCGAATAAGAAGTGAGAAACTAGGAAGGTTTACAACGGTTCCATAACACAGGGTAACGTTTCAAGGTGTATTTAACACACTTTTTAGTATGAACTGTTTTTAGTCACGGTTTTCATACACAGTGATAAAACAGTATTTAGCCGTAAATACTCGTATAGAACATTGAGTTAAAGGAAAAGTTCGGCTTTGTAGACTTGTATCTTTGCTGTGAATAAGTCACCAATCGTTTGAAATTGAAACTGTAAAATTACGCTACAAAATTAACGTTTCAGGTCAAATACCATTACCAACACAACTAAAAAGTTTCGCAATTTCTAGATAACTAATAAAATATACCTGAAAGAGCAGATATCCAGACTCATACATCCAGAAGTCATCGGGCGCGTTGCCGGGCTTGGTGAGTTGAATCGCGAGGCAACGCTGCAGGATGAGCTGGCAGCGCTGCCCCCCCGCTCCGCGACCGGTCATGCCTTACACGGGCGGCGGCATGCTCTGTGGAAGGAAAGAGACAAAGGTTATAGCTTTTGCCTATGATAAAGAAAGAATTTGGTCACATGGTTAATTGTCAGTATTATTCCAACCATTTTCATCAGTTGGAAATCCTATATTTAATGTTTAACTGTGTTATCTTAGAACTGCTTCTGCCTATGCCTAAAGGTATGCTGGATTGCGAAACAAAGTTTAAGAAAACGGTTATAAAAGAAAAGAGGAAAAAACGTAATAATCGAAATACAAAGATATTGTATGTCTGATACAAAAGTTTACAGGTTAAAGATCAATGATTATGTCCATTGTCATTTTACACCGGGTTACATCATTCTTAAACAAATTCAACTAAAAATCTTCGTGAAATCGCTGCCCATAAAAACCTGTTAAATATTATTTTTAACATAAGCTTACAGCAATAATGATTTTACACAACCACCAAATCGTTTACTGTGGTATTTAACTTGCAACCAGTGAAATATTCATATATGACGCATTTCCGCTCACAGACCCACCACAGTATGCTTAGTGTGAGTTTTTCTAACTTCACCATCGCGTTAGAGTTTACTCAGATTTGTATGGCGCGGAATTAGCGCCATCTAGTGCCATACGCGAGAACTAAAAATTGTGAGTGTAAGTCTTTTATTTTACTTCGTCGATAGTGACGATCGATTCCCACTCAAACGTGAGCTCGTAAATCAGCGTGACTTTGTGTAATCGCGAGTGTGAGTTACAATTTTGACAGTTTTGAGAGCTCGTTTGAGAAACGCGTTCACTTTCGAATACGTTAATTGTTCACTGAAAGATTTGTAGTGAGAGCCTTGTGAGTGTGATGAATTTCGAAGGTTATTTTATTTTAATTCGTTGTGTGGATTAAACTTAACTAATATATTTTGCTTGGAAGATGGTATCACGTTTATATTTTGCATGGAAGATGTTTGAGACCGCCAGGGCACAAGATGAGCGCAATTACATCCAGTTTTCGTGCAAACGCCCGTACTTCTAGCAATGCCCTAAGAGAAATGAATGTTAATAAAACTATTTTATAAGAGTAAGTGTGGAGTTTCTTGCCCATTCTCCAAGGGAACTAGAATCATTTTAGTATTATATTTTTTAAGTTTGTTGTGGTCTAATTGAAATAAATTGTTTAACTTTGAAGAAGTAACTGATTTATCGTTCTAGAATAAAATTGTTTAACACACTTGTAAGAAAATTTTTACTTTTTCCTAATCAAAATTAAATCTAATAAGTAGGTACTTTCAGTACCTATTTTATAAATTAATAGCAATCATAATGTGTTACCAATCAGTTGTGCATATTTCTTACAAAGTCATCATCTGCTATTCCTTTCCAAGTATATGTATTTGGGTCGGCTTCCAGTCTCAACTGGATTTAGGTGAATACCAGTAGGATTTCACTTGGAGCAATTGTCTATCTGACAAAATAGGCAGTTTTTCCATGGTGATCATGCTGACTTTCTGTGTAGCGAGTGTCCCAGACAGAAAGTGTATAATTTACATGTAAAATAATTATGAATTATTTCTGTTTAGAATGATTACTAGAAAAGTTGAGTACCTAGTGAATCTGACCGTAGAAAGAAAGTTATTTCAGAGAATCATAACAAATTGGGACGAACTTGTCTTCATTTTTAATTAATAAAATCAATGTAGAATCAAATAGGATTCCGACACAATAACTAACTTCAAACACGAAACATAAACAATTAAAAAAGTCATTATAACCATCACAAATTTGATAGACGGCCGCTATCATTAAGAACACTGAATATAAAATATAATTCTATTTGGTCGGCTTATCGGACGTCGCGTACGTGACACCAACCTAAGAACAATAATGATCACTATTCACGGTGAGCAAACGCATACGGGATGGTTAACTTTGATGGCAGCTCGCACTCGCTTGCATTCGGTTCTCGATACGTTTGACGTTAACTCGATTTACGCGATGGTGAAGTCATTCGAACAGTGTTGTCAAACTCACACTAAGCATACAGCTTTACGTCCTAAACTTGTTTGTTTATGTTAAGTTCAGACCAATCGTTTCGTTTTACTAATTTGGACATCTAAAGAGACTGTCTCGTCCATTGTCTTGCCATACCAAACAAAAACTTCTAAGAAACGAATATGTAACACAACCTCTTTGATATCCAAAAAAAAGTTTTCAAAATAAAAATCTATTACGTATGACGTTGAACATGTACCTATCTCAAATAGTTTTAACTACGCAATAGATATTGTCATTGATATGTTACTGACGTTAAAAATCCCAGTAGTCGATCAAACTTTAGATAAAATGACACAGGATTATCTGAGTCCCAAAAATAAATTCGGAAAGATTACATCTAATTCCGACCAAACGGATATCAATTTATAAGACAGATCAATGTCGAAAACTAAGTCGGACGTAAGCCACCGATGTAAATAAAACCACGAATAATTTAACCTAAAAGTTTGTTAAAATGTCCTCTAAATCCTCTTTATTTGTATTTTAAACCAGCGAATCTAAACGTTTTAATTAGACAATACCTACTATGAAAAGAATACACTCCTGATAATAGAACACTGATCGGCAGTGTGAGACCCTTGACATGACAGTTTGAGAACAAGGTGACATAAGGTATTGTTTACAATGTCCTTTAAATAGCGTTTGCGGTTGCCTTAATACCGGATACGTAATAGGGTGTCAGGTACAGACGCCAGCACATCAAGCTACTACGATCTGTCAAATTTCTTTAATAGATTTTCAACTTTATCGCTAAAGCGTTAGGTTCAAAGTTGATTGGGAAAATTTGACAGTTTCGGGTAGCTTGATGTGTTGGCGTCTGTACATGTTGTGAATGACTTTTGGTGCGAAAGATCAGTGAATTAAATTAGAATGAAACCGTTATGTAATTTTAGATAAAAATATTGTGGTTCATGAAAATAAAGTTTGTAATATTATTCAACATACTTTTGCTATTTACGAATATAATACTTTGAAAAGAAAGTAATATTTTAACGGTTTATTCAACTTTAGAGTTTCTTTTTATTTTGCGAGTGTGCCTGTTTTAAATTTACTTCCATTTTTTTGTTTTATTTTAAATATGATGTTTCTTTATTAACGTACTACCAATTATTTATGTATTCAAATATTGTATGTTTGTTTTCACTCACTATTTATTTGTGTTTGCCTTACATATCCTTAATGTAGGTATTTGTAAAGGCGAAGGGTTTATTATTTTTGATTGTTTATTTTACAATGTAGTCGTAACGGCCAAATAAATTACGATGAAGTCTCGCAATAGGGTCCTTGATGCTTTAGAAAAGTCAATTTCATCCCCAATTTTTGTTCCTCAAGATCATCGTTAAAACATTAATTGATTTTATGTTGCTTTCCACTCATTTTTTAGCTACCTTTCTAGCTTATAAAACAAGCTAGTTAGCAGTTCACCGGGTCAACAAGTTAATCCTTGCCCTTTTGACCAATCAGCCAACGCGTTGTGCTAACGTGCTATTGTTGTTGCAAAAACTATTGCAGACTATGTGTTCGTAGCTACTTTTCAAGTTTCACTTGTTTTATAAAAAGGCTGTGTGTGTAGATGTGATTTATATGGGTAGACAAATAAAATAAAACTGTCTATTTATTTTGATGAGCTTGTGGCTAAGTAATAACAGCCGCACGGGTCGATCGATCAGGTTAAGCTACGCTTGCCGCGGTTGGTCCGTGGATGGGTGACCATCTTCACATACCAAGTCCCCTCCGTGCCTCGGAAAGCACGTTAAGCCGTTGGTCCCGGCTGGCATTCGTGGATCTTTGACAGTCGTTATGGGTCAGTAGAACGAAAGTCTGCTGACAACCAGTCTTACCAAGGGGTATCGTGTTACCCAGTAACTGGGTTGTGTGTCGCTCCATGTAAAATACTGATATTCAGCTGCATCCGGTTCGACTGGAAGCCAATTCCAACATAGTTGGGAAAAGGCTAGGCAGATGATGGTCTATTTTGACTTCGCTTTCTTTTTGACAGTTAAACAACATTCATTGCGTTACTTACGTTGTTGAGCAGACAAATTTTTCGAACTGTATAGAGCAGTAATTGTGATTCATTGTGTGTCACGCAATTAGGATACTGCCGTGCGATTCTGTAACCATCTCACCATGAAAGCTTAGGTAAAGTGAGCGTGGAGTGAGATGTCATTCGCTAGGGATGTTAATCCCTAGCGAATGACTATTAAGTGCTCACTTCACTTTCACGATGAGATTTTTACAGAATCGACCGTCTGATCTCTTCATATTTCTATTTTCGTTGCAATAACTCATGTCAAATGAATTACAATCTATGCAGTAAAATACAATATCGTATTTTACTACATATATTTTAATTTAATTCAATCTGTAAAGAAAACTTGCCATCGTAAATACAGCAAAAACTTTACATTTCAGTAAATTGTTAATCACACTAATATTATAAAGGCGAAAGTTTGTAAGTGTTTGTGTGTGTGTGTGCGCGAGTGTGTATGTTTGTTACTTCTTCACGCTCAAACGGCTGGACCAATTTTGATGAAATTTGGCACACAGATAGTTTATAACCAGGATTAGCACATAGAATACTTTTATCCCGATATTCTTACGGGATCGAGACTTATGCGAGTGAAACCGCGGGGCGCAGCTAGTAGAAAATAATTATGTTTTAATAATAAAATATATACTTAACTATTGAGTTATGCTCTGAAATTGTCACCTAACAAGAACTGGAGTAATTATACAGTGTGTCCGGACATGGACTAGCGATATTCTAAATACTTAAATATAAGCTATTTTAAAGTACAATTACACTATAGGCTTAGGTCCAATATACTTCCCCGCTATGTGGCAGCCATTTTGTTTTTTTTGTTGAAGTATGCTCTATGCGAGTACAAAAAAAATCATATATCTCAAAGTTTTAGTCATACTGAGATAAAAATAGGCTTATTCGAAAGGCAATAATATTGTCTACCGTCTGCACTACAAAGCAATATGTTCACAATTCCATAACTTTTGAAAAAAAATGTGAAAGTCGAAAAAAAAAACAAAAAATTATGCAATTCAACCAATAATTGTTAATTACTACAAAAACAACCCCGAGAGCTTTTTTATTTTTTATACTAGATCGACAGTTTTTGAGCTAAGCTACAATACAACATAAAATTCACAACTGTATGTCTAATACTTTAAGAGTTATTGTTGTATGAACATAGCGTATGCGCAAGCACAAAAGGCCTTTGTCGGAACCCTAAACAGGAAATCATTAAAAAAACATAACATTCATATTGAATTTTATTTAATGTTTTTTCCAATATTAAATGAAGATTAAAATATCTAAAGCAGTTGCTCAAAGTGGCCACCTCCAGCTTGTAGACACACTACGGCTCTCTGTGCCACCTGGGTTGATGAGCGCCTAATTAAATCCAAATCGGATCTAATTTCTTCGGCGGCTGCCATAATTTTTGCGACGAGTTCTTCCCTGGTATTTGGAACTGTAGCGTATACTTTTTGTTTCATATGACCCCACAAAAAATAATCCAAGGGTGTCAAATCGGGTGAGCGAGGCGGCCACGCTACTACACCACCACGACCGATCCACGGCTGTAGATTATTATTTAAATATTCTCTCACTGCTCGAGAAAAATGCGCGGGTGCACCATCGAGCTGGAACCACATACGCCGACGGTATGATAGAGGTAGGTCCATGAGGCTGTCCGCAAACTGTGTCTGTAAGAATTCTAAAAATCTAGCGCCGTTTAATGTAGGTGGCAATTCCAATGGCCCTATCAGCCTATCGTTGATTATGCCGGCCCACACATTTACTGAGAATTCATGTTGAAATGAGCTTGGGCGCACCGCCCTTGGATTTGCGGAGCACCAGAGATGGTCGTTTCTGTGGTTTGTAATCCCAGCTCTTGTAAATTTGGCTTCATCAGTCCACAGTATTCTTTGTAAAAAATTACGGTTCTGTCTCAAATTTCTATTTATCCACGAACAAAACACAGATCTCGCAGCAAAATCTGGTTCGATCACGTCTTGAACCCGTCGAAAATGATAAGGGTGTAACCCTTCTCTTTTCAAAATTCTCCATACATGCCACTTAGACATTCGAAGTTGCACTGAAATCCGTCTAACGCTTAGTCTAGGATCATTGGTTATTAGTCTAAGCACTTCTTCTTCATCTTCGGGCGATACCAAGCGATTGCGTTCATTAACAGCTCTTTGAATACCTCTTTCCGCTAATCTTGAATGCACGTCGATAAAAGTTTGGCGACTCGGTGTAGGCCTGTTAGGGTACCTTCGTCGATATTCTTGTACAGCCAAATTTGCACTTCCATTGCAAAAGCCATACACAAAGTGTATGTCAGCAATATGTTGCGATGAATATTGACGCTGTGCCATACTTTATCACACTTTTAAATACAAAACACTAACGCAGCACGTAAACAGCACGGACGGTAAGTGAAAGTAGCGATAGCGATCACAACGCAGGGCGAGGGACAACTAAACTAACCCAACTAATAATTTGTCCTTAAAACTGATTTTGTTTCAGGTAGTGGACTAATACGTTCTATCTCGCTTACTCACGGTAGTAACGAACAGTATTTCTCGCCTGCTCTCAGATGGAATACAGTGAATGCCATAAATGACACTCTGGCGGTTAACAAAGACGTTTTGTGCTTGCGCATACGCTATATTCAAACAACAATAACTCTTAAAGTATTAAACATACAGTTGTGAATTTTATGTTGCATTGTAGCGTAGCTCAAAAACTGTCGATCTAGTATAAAAAATAAAAAAGTTCTCGGGGTTGTTTTTGTAGTAATTAACCATTATTGGTTGAATTGCATAATTTTTTGATTTTTTTTTCGACTTTCACATTTTTTTTCAAAAGTTATGGAATTGTGAACACATTGCTTTGTAATGCAGACGGTAGACAATATTATTGCCTTCCGAATAAGCCTATTTTTATCTCAGTATGACTAAAACTTTGAGATATATGATTTTTTTTGTACTCGCATAGAGCATATTTCAACAAAAAAAACAAAATGGCTGCCACATAGCGGGGAAGTGTATTGGACCCAAGCCTATAGTGTAATAGTACTTTAAAATAGCTTATATTTAAGTATTTAGAATATCGCTAGTCCATGTCCGGACACACTGTATAAGCGAAGCAATTCAAATTCTAAATTCCAACTTCTAAACTAACAGCTTTTAGCGAAAGCATTACCATATCCATTGAGTTGCTGCCAAATACACTTGCAGCCCCTACAGAACCTTATTAGTACGAGTTACAGATTATATTCGTTTGTTTCAGTTCTCAGTTTATATTGGTTTAAAGTTAAGTGTATGATAAACTCAGAGGCAAGTACAATACGTTTACATCATATTATGTAAATGATTTAGCACGTCGGGAAGAGATATAATTTAAGTGTTTTTAGTTGATTTGCTGTAAATAACGTAGAATTGTTTGTAAGGACATAAATAATGGAAAAGTTGTTCGATTTCCTGAAAATAGGAGCTGTTTATTGGTTCCTGTGTATAGGTTTGATAGAAAGACTTCAATCTGTTGTCGTTTTATTATTGGAGCTGTATTTCGAGATAATGGCCTATCTACTTGTAAAGCTATGAATCGATATTGTTACAGGGAAGCATTTTCTTACTTTATGATTCAGGTTCGTTTGCAGTTACCCATTGGGTTACATCATCAGACTCCACTGTAAATGTCTCAATACTCCTTTGTAACCGGGAGTAAAAAAACTCGCCTAGATCGGTAAAAACTTAGTAATCGCTAGAAAAGTGTTCAGAGGTCCTGGAAAAAATACTGAGAAAATCTCATGCAATCTGATCTTCAGCAGTCAGACTCTCACATACGTGAGGTTCAGGAATAATTTTCTAGTCGCACGATCATGATTATATGTGCGAAGGCGCCAGGTTTAAAAAGCGCAGTCATCCCTCATCGGGGCTTCAAAGAACTGGCAGGACGAAACGTACGCACAGAGTGCAAAACTATTATTGTCTCATTCTTAGATAGAGTCACAATAGATATACGCCGGTTGCGTCCGCTACAGTTGTTTACATCAGAATTTTGCAAAGTCAAAACTCACGATCACTTTAACTCGGTTGGAAAGGGATACTCTACGCCGAAGGAAGAACATAGTCTGCCATACACCAAGCTTGTCAACCAAAAAAGATTATGTTGCTCTACTCTAGACTTCTTTTAGACATACCTGTGTACCAATGTACAGCCGCCTGCACATTAAGCTACTACAATCTGAAAAATTTATTTAATAGGTTTTTAACTTTATTGCTAAAGTATAAGGTTCAAGGTTGATTGGGAAAATTTGACGGTTTCGGGTAGCTTGATGTGCTGGCGTCTGTACCTACTCGTAGTTTTCAATAAAACTACAAAAAAGTTTTACATTAGTAAATATGGTTCACCAAACGCCTGTTGCGTTTGAAAACATTATTTACCTGTGTACCATGAAACGCGTTGGAAAATATGATACGTTTTGTCTCTCTTTCTAAATCACCATTTTCTAATATCTTCCTATTTTCCTGACTTTGAACACCACGTAGATATGTGGTAACATTCTGTCTAGGTATTTACCTATCTTCCTGGCTCTTCTCCCACATGGTGGTAGAACCATCAATATTTCTCTATCCACCCGTCTTCTTAGCTTAAATCCCACATAGTGTTACACTCACCACTCTTAAAACATTCAACACAAAATATCCATTTCCTTCAAAAGATCGCGTGTTGGCATCGCACCGAACGAATCACGTTCACTCCATTTTGAATAGGTATTAAGGCCGTGCCACACTGTCCATTGGTGCCATTATAACGGCATCAACGCCAATTTCGGCGTTGTGTAACTTATTTTTGTTACGAATGTAATTTTACGTCACCAGTTAGATCGTCTTCGTATTGTTTCGTGGAGTGAGTAAAAAAAGTAGTATAAGATTAAATTGTTTGATTATTTTTTGTCTAGTAGGTAGGTACTGTTTTGGTTGGCGTTTTGAGCTATACTATGGTTGGATTGGATAAAAATTCTAACACGATTGTTTTCAGATTTTTTATTGTTTTTATTTATCTTTGGATTGTGGTTGTTTTTCACTATTGCGTTTGACACACCCACCAAACAGCCAGTCTATTCTGTAACAATCTCACTGTGAAAATTTAGGTGATCTTAAAGTGAGCTGTCAATAGTGTCAAGTCATCATCTGCCTAGCCTTTTCCCAACTATGTCGGGGTCGGATTCCAGTCTAACCGGATGCAGTATAATACCAGTACTTTACATGGAGCGATTGCCTAAGTGACCTCCACAACCCAGTTACCGGGTAATACGATACCCCTTGGTAAGACTGGTTGTCAGACTTTCGGGCTTCTGAGTACCCGTAATGACTGTCAAAGATCCACGAATGCCAGCCAGAACCAACGGCTTAACTTGCTTTCCGAGGCACGGGGGGTGTCGGTGCGTAACACTTCCCCACACTTCCACAGACCAACCGCGGCAAGCGTAGCTTAACCTGATCGATCGACCTGTGCGGCTGTTATTATTTAGCAACGGGCACCTTCCTAGTGTCAATCCTCAAGTTCTCAGTATCAGGTGAAATGAAGGCTTACTTCAAGCTCACTTCACCTTTCAAGTTTTTAAGATGTGATTTTTGCACGACAGACCGACTGGTGCCTGATTAGTATTATTATAGACTGTGCTTGAAGGCTTGAAGTTTCCTGTTACAATTTGTTACATAGTAAAACTAAATTATTTTTCATAATGAACCTTCGCACACACACACCCACACGAATATTAAGAAATTCGGTTATTCGAATATCCGACATCAGGTTATGGAAAAACCAGAAATATTAGACTTATGTTCTAACTATAATAGCACTTTCCGCTAACGAACCAGCCGTCTGTGTTGCAATCGCAAATGCAGGAAGTTTGAGAGGATTATGAAAAATTGCACGATTTTTCTCACAGCTGGTAGTTAAATTACTTTTATCTATAAAAGGTAACACGATATTACGACCCACTATATTTAGTTTACCTGCATTAAATCGGTCGATCAATAATATTATAAAAAGAAAACTGTAGTTTAAGATCCAACCTACTCGTATAACAATAACCTATCTTGTAAATTAGGAAATTGTTATTTAGGAGGAAGCAACAGACCCCCAAAATACAGGCATTCCTTGCCTAGTTTGGGGTTCTAAGATTTCAAGTAAATACAATTACCAAAAAAAATAACTAGCGAAACTGTACCTAAGCTTAGAAACTTTTTTTCGAGTGCATTAAATAGGAAATGAATTTTCTTCAATCTATAAGGTGTCAAACAGGAGCTAAACTTTCTTACGAACAGAGTCGTGGGTAAAAGTTGGTACCAATTGTTTTATGGCTCGCTTGTTGTTCTATGAGATTGTCGGCAGTATTCTGTGAGTGCCTTAATAATTATTGAGTTAGTATTGCTACGTGATACGTTTATGCAAGACACTACTTTGCTACACTTTTAATGTCTTGAACTGGAGAGGGCGCAAAGGCCAATTTTAAAGGTGATACAGTTTAAACCAAGGTTTTACCCAACTGCCAAACTATATGCCGAATGTCAGGTCATGACTGTCAGACAATTATACAACGTGTAACGTTAAATGCGCAAAACCTGAAAATAGTTTGATCAGAATAACGAGCAGAATTAAGTGAACCACTTTTTAATATAGGTCACATTTATCAAAAAATCTTCATTAAAAACGTTGTCTATTTATTAATAGGTCTAGCAAGCCAATGTCAGCGCGGCGCAGCGGCCCGGTGACGACTCCTCCCTCGATAAAGCGTCGTCACAGACACAAGAAACGATCAGAATGGCCAGTAAAACTAAAACAGCACATAAAACCTTTACAATTTTTTTAATGACTTATTTCTCTCTGAAATAGGTCAATTGAATTAAAAATCGTTGGGGTGTCTGAGGTTTTGCGCATTTAAAGTTGGACGTTTTATATTTTTAAAACAGTACTTCGGAGGCACTCGCTACTACCACTGGATAACAAAACAAAAAAAACGTTCCGGTGCAGTTGTTTGCCCTGGTGTACCTTGCAGAACAGCTTTCGCTAGTAGGCAATTTAACGCAGTAAGCTCGAGACTACTCGTATAATGCAGTCAACAAAATCATCAACATTTACTTACTTACTTACAGCTTAACTAAACGCGAGGTTAAACATAAACTAAGTAATTGGTTGCAAACTTTAGATTGTGGTCAAACTGAGATGCTTTTAAATGTAAAAAAGTAAAACATTTTTTTTTTAATTTGTATTTTTAGATGATGTAGATGCTATAATTTATTTCTCATTATATGTTTTAAAAAAAAATGTAATTTCATTTATTTACTGTAAAGTGCTGGAAGTAAATTTCTAGGTTGCAGGGTTGTGTCTATGTAATCCCTTCATTTAGGAACCACTAACTCCAAAAATACAAGCTTGATTTAGTTTGGGAGTTGGTAGATCATCAGTTATGTGCTGCTGTACAACCATCAAATACTTTAATAAATTGTACTGTACTTTGATTAAGTTTTTGTTGTACTTTAAGAGCGAAATAAATTGTTATTAATAAAATTATTTAGTATCTACAGACGCCAGCACATCAAGCTACTAAAATCCGTCAAATTTCTTTAACAGATTTTCAACTTTATCGCTGAATTATAAGGTTCAAAGTTGATTGGGAAAATTTCACAATTTCGGGTAGCTTGATGTGCTGGCGTCTGTACCTCATACACTGTCCTGTACCTATTAACACTGTAATTTGAAAAAAATGTAAAGCCAATTATTTTTAAAAGAGTAACCATGGAGCTTCTTGCCGGCTCTTCTCCATAGGAAACGACCAATTGGAACCGTGCACCTAGCTTCTGACGTATCATAAGTGCCCAATAAAGTATTGATTTTATATATGACACACTACATATACATTATGTTGGCACATAAAAGATAAGCTTCCTAGAACGGAATTAGAATGTAATTTCTTTGAATTCAATAAGTGTCACAATGTCAGTATGTCTGACATGTTGATTTGGTGTCTTATTTATAATTTATATCAAGTTTTTTTTTTATTTTTTATATAAGTAGGTACTTGATATGATGAGACTCTCAAATACAACATGATTTGCTGATTTAAATGGCCGTAGTAAATTAGTAGCGGAAACTATAGACCTTCATATAGCCTGTATTTGTATTTGCTGTGTTATGTTGAGGTGGAGTTTATTTCTTACTAGCAGGGCCCCGCGGTTTCATCCGCATAGGTTTCGATCCCGTGGAAATATCGGGATAAAAATTATCCTATGTGTTAATCCTGATTATAAACTACCTGTGTACCAAATTTTATACCAATTCATTCAGTAATTTTTGCGTGATTGAGTAACAAACATCCAAACATCTTCACAAACTTTCACATTAATAATATTATATATTGTGGGGTAGTATTAGAATTCATAAATATTATTCAGTCTTTAAATTATACCGGACAGTAGAAATGATTGGGATGCGTGAAGAAGCCTCCTCGTGTAGCGTAGTTTGTTCCGCCAGTTGCTCAACTGATCCGAGCGCTCGGCGCATCCTGCACGTGACTGTGCAGGATGCGCCGAGCGCTCGGTATATCGGCATCCCTGTGAGCTCGATTTAGTGTTGGCTGTGAACCCAACACCTTATTTGACTGGCCAATTAATATTTGTTTGCTGCAAAAAATCGAGGCTGAAACCATATTTTTTTTTCAATTGTTGGTACTTAGATACTTGTAAGTACAATCATACCCTCATGAAAGACACATCAAAAGAATCATAAACCTAATAGAAAGCATTTGCAAATGAATAAACTTAAACCAAAAGTCACCAAGATTAATTTACCATAACTTGTTTTGACTTAAACCTAACTTACTTCCGACGCAGCCCATCTACCTATATCCCACATGGTCCCAGTACGTTAATCTAGTTCTATCCGCCATTAAACCTAGCCATCAACTCATAAATCTTCTGTTTTCGTTCAGATAACTTTCACCATGAATATGATCGATGTTATAACTCTTACACCATAAAATATAAAGCTCTATGCACTTTCGTCTGTACCGTCCATGATGAGCCAAAATGTATTTTCGTCAGCCGTTTTCGGTCCGTTTGGCTAAATCACGACAGTGTTTGGCATGTGTGGATCTCTGACAGAACGGTTTGCGTGGCGATTAATGTCACAATATTCTTGGTATATTAGTAAGCTTTTCCTCTTCTATATTTGAGAATGATAGGTATTACTTTTTTCCCGAATTTTTGCACGTGCTTTTGTGTTCACTTCTTCCTTAAAACGTAAGTGCCTTTATGTTTTTGATTTGTGACTATGACCGTAAACTTCGATCCCCTTTTAGACTCGGGGAGTAGATAGAAATCAGAAAAGTTCTTTTCCCTTTAAGAAAAATATCTTAAAATTGGCATTCCTCTCCGTCTTTTCTAGTGGCTGTGGGCCGTGTGTTGTCAATCAATCAATCAAGAAACTGTAACATATTCTGTAGTATAATACCAATACCACCAATAACTAGAACAATATGAACAATTCTATGCATTGTTCTTCACTAAATCAATCAAAATCTCTTCTCATACTGAGGAGGCATGAGCATTAATCATGCTTGCTCAAGACGGGTTGGCGATTTCAGATGTTAATAAAAAATATAATATTCTTATCTATTCAGATTAAAACTACAAGACCAGCTTTCCTCGCGATGTTTTTCTTAACCGATATCAAAGATGTTCAAGATAAGCTTAGAGAATACATATGATTTGGAAAGTCACATTGGTACCTACGAGCTCGAAATCAACCAAATTATCCAGAATAATATAATGACTGTTTATTTAGGATCGGTCATACTAAAGTATGTAGCTACGGGCAGCAAAGTTGTTGACCTACCCGTATTGTTAAATCAACTATGTTTTAAAGAACATAGTTCGGTCAACTACAACTGACAACAAAAAGTTACAAATTGTCGTCTACTAATCTTTCGCTTTGATATTAAAAGGCGGCAACAGATCTTATAGTAATCGAGAGATAACGACAGATAAGTACAGTACTCATGGGTAAAGTTGCTCAAGTTGTATTAAAGTATTTCCCTACATCATCATATTATGTATGGAGATTATTCGGTTTGTATAACCGATTCGCAAATAACGGTGTTGTTTTATTTCGTGTATACGTGGGAATAGAACTAGAATGTTGTTGTCAGCTGGTTATCAACCCACACGGGTTGCTGGTGTCAAATGATGGAATCAGGTTACTTGATAAGCATCGTAGGCGCCAGCAAATTGCTACTACGTGCACAAATAAATGTTGCTCACATACAAATGGTATTCAAAACACTGTTATGGTGGCAAGATGCGGGTTTAAGGGTGCGTTTCCACAGAAGCGGAGCTGGGCGGAGCGGCGCGGAGACGTGTAGGAATCGTCCAATCACAGACGAGACGAGTGACGCGATGAGGATTTCAACCATTGTGATTAGTCGATTCCTGCACGTCTCTGCTCCGCTTCGCCCAGCCCCGCTTCTGTGGAAACGCACCCTAAAGCCTGGCATATTTTAATGTCACATGTAGGTATAAGGAGCAGTGGTGGCCCAGTGGTAAAGGTCGTGATTTACGAGTTGTAGGTCGTAGGTTCGAACCCCGTCAGGCGCTTTACTTTGTGTAAATTATTTATGTTTCATCGTTAGGAAACCGGCATGTCCTAGAACCAAAATTTCGAAGACATCGTCATCGTCATGTGACATCTACCAACCCGCACTAGGCCCGCGTGGTATACAACGTGTAACGTTAAATGCGCAAAACCTCAGACACCCCAACCGATTTTTAATTCAATTGACCTATTTCAGATTGAAAATAAGCCATTAAAAAAATTGTAAAGGTTTTATGTGCTGTTTTAGTTTTACTGGCCATTCTGATCGTTTCTTGCGTCTGCGACGCCGCTTTATCGAGGGAGGAGTCGTCACCGGGACGTTGCGCCGCGCTGACATTGGGTTGCTTGACCTATTAATAAATAGACATGGCAACGTTTTTAATGAAGATTTTTTGAAAAATGTGACCTATATTAAAAAGTGGTTCAATTAATTCTGCTCGTTATTCTGATCAAACTATTTTCAGGTTTTGCGCATTTAACGTTACACGTTGTATACAGACTATGAGCCTACTCCCTCCCGCCGAGAGGAGGCCTGTATGTATCCTAGCAGTGGGAACATTAAAGGCTGATAATTAATGTATCTAGGATTAGGTTGTACTTTCTAAATCACCACTAACCTACGGCTAGACGAAAGAAAACATTAGCAAACCTAATCGTACACACGGCGAGACGAAACTGTGTTGATCAATTATCATTCCTAAAGAGAAGAATCTATGCTCTAAAGTAGACCAACTGTTATTTACTAAGACTATTTTTACCTTAAAAATTCTTAATCCTTAATTGGTCGCGTAGGGGACATACCCCGGTGCATCTTTAAATGTTTAGAACTCATCAAATTTTTAATGTAAAAACGCAAAACCTTTATGATCTAAAACGTTTCGAATAAAGAACGAATTTACAACTGAAGTGTAAATTTCTAACAGTAACAAATAGTTCGGGAGCTATCAAAATACTCATCTAACACCATAATTCAAGTTTGACGCGTATCCGCCTAATTTAAACCAGAACAATGCCAACGCAAAATACTAGTACCGTTTGAAACAAACCTTGCTTAGCGTCAAATGGTTGTCTTATCAAAACGTTTGTCTGCCATCTACAGCTTTACACATAGATGTCGTTGACCAAATAATATTTTCCCACCGAAATACTTTAACCTTTACTTGAAAGTGGTACAATATCTCAAGTTGCGAGACGTAAATGATACTCGCTAGGATTCTGCGAAGACGTGTACAATAATATGGGTACTTTTGTAGCTGGTTAAAGTTAGTTTTTAACTAGATCAACGGTGTCAGTATGATTGTCATAGGCATTATTCTCAAAGACATGTTGGTTATAAAACTGAAAAAGGTTGGTGTTTTGTGATTATCAAATCTACAAAAAAGATAAATTTTAAAGTATCTTGTTTCTCCATTTCCGGGCCAGAAGTCCAGTTACAGATGTCAGTTTTAAATATGGAAATCAACGCCTGGAGGTTTTGAGGAGTGAAAGGAAAATTGCAAATCATTTTCATAGATGTTTCCATGAATGAGCTCGTTAGATCTAATTCAGTGGCAAAAACAGAGAACTGGCAAATCGTATACATTGCATTAGTAGACGATTGGTCGATCTATTTCTTAATAAGGATGATCAAATAACAGCCGGTCGATTCCTTAAAAATCTCACCGTGAAATCATAAGTGAAGTGAGCACTTAATAGTGTTAATCCATAGTGAATGACAGCTCACTGCACGCTCACTTCACCCAAGCTTTCACAGTGAGATGGTTACAGAATCGCACGGCTGAAGAAGAAAAAACAAAGTAAGAGTTCAAAACAACTTTTTTATTTAAAGTGTTCTACAAAGTGATAGCTACAAACCCATAGATTATAAACATAGTAGATACTGCTCGTGTGACCGGTAGAGTAGAGTCGTTTTCAACTAGATCAGAATGAGCGGTAAATCAGAAGTGTCGTGGGCGACAGATATCGTTTCGTTTATTAAGTACCAGCCGTTGTGGGTTTCCATTATACCAGTACGTAGTTAAAGAAAAATACGCCTTATAACACACTTCATAGCTTGCAGAGTAAGCAAACTGAAGTGGCAGTGGCCTGGCCATGTCTGTCGACGGACTGATGGCCGGTGGAGCAGACGAGTCCTAGAGTGAAGACCGCGTATTGGCCAGCATAGTGTGGGACGCCCCCCAGCTAGATGGACGGACGACCTAAAGAAGGTGGCTGAGGTAGACTGGATGCCGAAGGCGGAGGACAGGGTGTTGTGGCGCAGTCTGGGAGAGGCCTATGTCCAGCAGTGGACTGCGATAGGCTGAGTTGATTGATTGATTGAGGCCTCATAAAACGTTGCCTGTTTAAGGGATGCCTGAAATTAGGATATGCGAATAAGAAGTCATTTCATTTTCTAGGTCCGCGCTTTAAATTCCGGTACCTAGTTACCTAATAAGAGCTTTTCACTTTCAAAAAAGGGATGTTGAAAGTTAAAAGCTCGTATTCTCAGATTCAGACAAAGGTTTATGTTTTCCGAAACAATAGATTTATGGCCTTATAAGGGCACATGGCAGCTCTCATGGATTTTTAATATTTCAACAGAAGTAGTATCAAATTAATCTATTCATTAAAAAAATCAGCTGATCCGAAAATAAAGTGAAAGTGAAAAACCGTATCGTACGCAACCATGTGCACACGCCTTAATAGCCCACAATTCCATCACACTATGTGAATGAACCTCGTGGGTGTACTCATTCATTCATTCATAAAGAATGAATATAATCGTGTCAATTTACTGTATTCGCAATCAGTTATTTGTCTGTCAAGCTCTTTCTTTTGCACACCTTGCATTAAAAAAAAACAACCAGTTTACATCAACCTCTTTTAACGTCTTAAGTTGTATGTAAGGGAGGGTCATAGTTATAGTGGGTATGTTGGGTATAATTTTGGGTATATTGTAAAAATATCACTTTGTAACTTGGAAGTCATCGTTCATTGAATATTGATGTAAAGATGTTCATGTTTTGTGTGGAACTAACGGTTGTTATACTTCACTGGATACTAAGATCATATTCTTGATAATAATTCCATTGAATGTAAGAACTAACGCAGGTAGGTATGAGTCAGTGAAATTACGGGCCAGAGAATTGGGTAAAAGAAGCCCAATGGACCAAACGTCAAGGATATTTTTTAATTTTCTGAAGGTTTCTTCTTAAAAACCAAAAAAAAACTGCATAAACAATTACAATAAATCGTAGGTACACTAAAACCTCTGAAGCATAAGCATAGTCAACCTAATGTTGCCTGCTGAGACACGGTCTCCTCTTTCTGAGAGGGAGTGGGCCGCAATCCACCACGGGGGCCAGTACGGGTTGATGGATGTCACATGTCTTCGAATTTTTAGTTCTAGCTGATGCTGGTCTCCCCACGATGTTTCCTTTACCGTTTTGAGAACAGTGGTAATTAAATCATTTACACAATGGGTTCCTAAACTGAATGAACTGATTTGTTCGGACTTAACTCGCAGCTTTAGAATAAGTTACCGAAAGAAATAAGAGCTTCTTCATCAGTGAACATTCTCAAAAATAGGCTAAAGTTGTATTTGGCTGAACAATAATAAATCATTACTCACTGTATGTACTCGATATATCTAACGACAATTATATATTACTTAAAATATTTTGTTAAGTTTCTCATATTTAAGTGAAATATGTATTGATCTTTTTGAGAAATTTTCGCTAAACCGAAATCCATAACATTGTTTCTACTCCTACCCAAATAACAAATACATATATTTTCATTATTAACCATTCAAATCACGACTCAATAATATAAACATCCCTTTTAAGTTTATAAACTAACCTTACGTATTCACCTGTGAATCTAATAAACGGATACTAAACGAGCATTAAACTAAGTGTAGAATACTAATCTGTGCTTAATATATGTAGAATACCGCTAGGCAATTATCATAATATATCCGAGCGTAATGTAATACGATATATTAGAGTGTGAGTGCGAAAATTATACTCATTTATTCATTTGTGAATATGGGTACAAAAGAAGATGTCTTATACAAACAATAGGGACACTATTGTTTGTATAAGACCTCTTCTTTTGTATTCGCTATGTCCTACCATATCATCATCTGCCTAGCCTTTTCCCAACTATGTTGGGGTCGGCTTCCAGTCTAACCGGATGCAGCTGAATACCAGTATTTTACATGGAGCGACTGCCTATCTGACCTCCAGAACCCATTTACTCGGTAATGCGATACCCTTAGGTAAGACTGATTGTCAGACGTTCGGGCGTCTGACTACCCGTAACGACTCTCAAAGATCTACGAATGACAGCCGGGACCAACGGCTTAACGTGCTTTCCGAGGCACGGAGGTGTCGGTATGTAAAGATGGTCACCCATCCACAGACCAACCGCGGCAAGCGTAGCTTAACCTGATCGATCGACCTGTGCGGCTGTTATTATTTAGCTTTATTATGTTGTTTAGTTTTATTATGTGAATAATTGTTATTTTTTGTCTTCTTCACTCATTCACACGCTGTCTACATCTCTCTATCTATTGTCCTATCGCAGGTTTGCTGGAAGCATCAGCTTTGTACCTATTTTTTCTGTTTTGTTTTTTCTTGTCTGTTTATATATACTGTGTGTACATAAATGGTGAAATAAAATAAAATAAATAAAGAAATTTAACGCGGACGAAGTCGGGGAGAAGCTAGTAACTAATATTATTAAGGCAACTTGGCTTGTAGGTTTGTATCCAAAGAAATGACGAATCGGTACATACTGAAATCATAAACTACGAGGTTTTGTCGTCTTAAATAAGATTTCCAGATCTACAATGTTATCACGATTTATGGTAAGTACTAAAATTTTAAATTTGCTATTCATAGACAAACAATGCTAAACAATAGTCTTCTTCCTGTCGAAGCCTCTTGTTGCCGCATTGAAATGCGCCAAAATCTTCCAATTCGGATTCCAACATCGATCTACACAACGACTTCAATATGATGTTCCACCATTAAGTAACCCCAGCCAATCAAAGTACGTAGACCTCTTCCTGTTTCATCGACTGCTTCTCTGCCTTCCTCACACAACACGACCCAAATAAGGCAAAAATACATTAAATGCACACTTCCTACATGTGTGTGTGTGCGTGTGCTATTGAGAATGAGTTTGTGGGGGGTGTGTGTGTGTGTGTTTGTCGTCTGCGCAACCGGACACAACACCGCTATACATCCGACCGCGGCGGGCGGCGCTCTGAATGTCAATGCCAAACCAAACGCAAGGACTTGATCTACTACGGCACACTTGTCGGGACTAGTGTGAATATTTTAATTAATTCTTAGAAAAAGTTCGTAATACCTGTTTCGTAGACGAGTTTGTATCGATGGTTGAAAGTGGAGTGGTTTGTGTGTTATTAAAAGTGAGGTTGTGTAAACAGTGTGATTTCTTTCCATGATCAACAGTCTTTGGTTCAGATTATAAGTTTAGACAAGGTTTGGTTTAAATTTGGACAAGTATGAATGATCCTGAAGATTTTTTTATTGAGAAGTATAACTAGCTTATGACCGCGACTTCGTTCCAGCGCGTCGCATTGCATCGCCAGCCCGTAGCCGTGCCTTCGGCAAGGCTAGGCTACTAGCCTTCCTGAAGAATTGGACCAACAAATGCGAGAATTTTTCAAATCTGACTGGAACTTCCAGAGATTAGCGCGTTAAAACAAAAGAACAAACTTTTTAGCTTTATTCTTCTTCTTCCTGCCCTTGTCCCATTTTATTTGGGGTCGGCGCAACACGTTTTCTTTCTCCATTCTTCCCTGTTAGACGTCATGGCATCATTTACTCCTTTCTCTTTCATATCATTCCTCACACCGTCCATCCATCTTTTCTTTGGTCTTCCTCTCCCTCTCCATCCATCTACATTCATATTCATCACTCTTATCGTTACATGCGTTTCATCCCTCCTCCTCCTCCTCTTATTATTAGTTTAAAAAATAGATTATAGATCAGATATGTCAAGCAAACAGAATATACAGAATTCCTTGCGTGCACCAATTTAATATTGAAATGAAAAGAGTAAAGAAATGCTTATTACTTACTTACTTCATAATGCACGCTTTTCATGCTATTCAGAAACCGACACCACCATATTTCACAAAACCTAGTTTTTCCCACAAATTGACTTACTCCACAGATCACGTTCATATGCAGAAACCATAAATACTTTTATTTTTTAATCGACTTTTTGTCAAGCAACTCTTTAAAGAAAGTAGAGACATACTTTAATAATAATTTTATCATAACGCGTATCTGACATTATCAATATTATCATAACACCTAATACGACAGTGAAAGTCGAAAAAAAATATAAGATATCGATAAGGAATTCATTCGACAAAATCTTTCTTTATTACTTTTTCTTTATTTTTTAAGTTTAAACTTAAAAAATAAAGAAAAAGTAATAAAGAAAGAAGTATACATAAACTTTCCGAAATAGATTATCTAAATCATGGTGAAAACCGAATCAAAATCCGTTGCGTAATTTAGAAGAACAACGCGGTCACACAGAAAGACATGAAAGAGACTTTAATATACATAGTAATACTTTGATATCAAGGTATCTTTCAGTGGACTTGTTGGTATCCAAGATGCCTTCAGTTAATCGATTAATTATGTGGTCTAACACGTAATAGTGGTATGAGCCCCAACTTACGAGTCGAGGTTCGAACCCCGGCAGACACATTATTTTGTATGTTTAATTCATCACCACTGCTCTTATAACGGTGAAGGAAAACATCGTGAAGAAACCGGAATGCCTTAGAACCAAAAATTCGAAGACATGTGACGTCCACCACCCGCACTAGGCCCGCGTGGGGGATTATGGCCCACTCCCTCTCACAGAGAGGCCTGTGTTTCTGCAGTGGGAACATTATTGACTGATTATGCTAACGCTATGCTAACACGTAATAAATGTTGATTAACATGTAAAATTCCAAGATAAACATCGGTATTATATTTAAAAGCAAATTAATTTTATCTGAATGACTTTAAATCGCGAGATGAGCACACACTTGCACTTCTGCCCTAATCGTCAAGGCAGCATAAATGGCGCAGAATTTTATGTGTACGGTTTTAACCCCGCGCCGAACTAACCCCAACATACGTTACGTTATAGTCTTTAAAAATGTCATCAAACAAAATTTTCACTAATTCTATAACTTACTTAACAACTACTCTGCAGTAGATTTTATGTTTTCCCGTTACTTTAATCATAAAAGTTTCATAACGCTACATAACTCTCATCTATTGCAAGATTTATTGAACGCTTACGGACGCCAAGATTTTACGAAGTAAGGAGATGATCTATGCATTTATTTGTCCACATTTTATGCTCTTGCTTAATCAAAACGTAGGCCGTATTGTGTATATGTCAACATAGTACCGAAATTTAATTAATGTCTTTAAGTATTTGTTTAAAAAAATAAACTATCATAATAAAAAAATGGGACTCTTTTTTGGGAATTTTTGTCCGTTTTCATATCATTGGGTATGCTGGCCACCCTTATTTAAACATCAAAGATTTATTCAAAAGTCTAAACCATGAGCAAGTCTCTTGTATAATAAAACTATATTTAAATTCTTACTAATTCAGTGAGAATTTAAGTCAGCTAGACAAACACGGAACCTAATCCTATATTTAAAACACCCTTTCCTTTTCCAGAACTACCTACAGTCAAATAACAAAACTTTATAATATAAAAACAGTAGCTTACGTATGCAGACTATTCGGCCGAAGCTTCTCCTTGCATAGGACAGTCTGGAATTTAATAATCGGCGTACAGGTCTACCACGGAAGTTTTTACTTCCACTCATTGTCAGATGTTTATGGCCGAAATTTTCAGAATTTCGTTGACTTGCCTCATAGGTTGACTGTAGTTACGAAGTGAAGTGAGTTTAGTTACGAATGATTTTAAAAGCGAATTTTTATCTGAGAGGGGCAAAGTTTTGTTATTGACTTATTTTGGAAAAAATAAAAGTTGTAAGTTTTTCATTTTCCTTGTTTACATAGAAAAACGATTTGATTTTCTAACTGGCAACATTACATCACGCGTGCTTTAGAAGCAACATTGGCTCATAAAGCTTTATAAAAATGCAATAATCATTTAATACTTAGCTCGCATTGTTACAGAGAAACAAATGGTCACAATACGTCTTCAGACCAACTAGAACATCAAAACACATTCAATTAGCAAAAAGGAACGTTAAATGCAATTGCGAGTAATGGCCGCTATCTAAGATGTCCCATCGATATCCATCATTCTGTCTCGTTCAGACGACGCTACCGTCTAACACACAAATAAAAAATAAAAACTGTAATAAAGTTTCAAACTGACATGGCAGCAATTTAACTTGGGAGCAGAGGACATTTCATGCCAAAGTAACTTAATAAAAGGACCAAGTTTATAGCCGATATACATCTAAACTTGGCATGTAACCTGACGGATTAAATAGACTAGTTTAGTGTTGGCAGGGATAGAGTTTTTACGATTTTTCTTGTTCCACAAACGCATGTTTTTATTGCCTCGTAGAAGACAATAAATTGAGGGAATTAAAAGTTGATTGTATGACTCTTACAGGCATAAAGACGATTGTTGTGTACGCTGCAGATTATAGCGGCTGATATTCTTCAAACATGAATGCAAGACGCCTTGTCTTTCTGACAGGAGTAATTAAAAACATATTTCATTTGCAGTGATAATCTTGCAGATACTTATCCGTTCATTCTTTTGTTTTTATCTGCAAAAAGGATGATAAATTCAGCTCTGACAATATCAATACTGGTTATCTGTGTTTATGAGCTAGTAAAATATGCGATCTCCTATTAAAAAAAAACTTTTTTTTTTATTAGACACAAGAGTTTTGCTAAGCCTGCCTGCCTGTCCTTCCTCTTTTGAAATACACGTATCTAAGATGTAGCTATTGCAATGGTTCACTTAGAATTCAATCAAGTTTTTTTTTTACAATTAATTAATATGTTTACCCAGAAATCGCGTCGTGTAAACACGTCGTCATGCCGTGTTAGGTATTTATTTCTTCTCGACAGTTACAAGTATACTTTTGCGTTAATAAATAATCTAGTATCTAGGATAGGTCACACATTGAAAAGGATAATTACCGTCAAGCAACCTACAGTTTAACGCTTAAGCATTTGTTAACACATAGTGATATTTATATATTTTTATTTGGGTTTGCACAAGCTGACTGACGAAACGGCAATAAAATAATAACTGACTATAGAATTTTGTTAAGCAATGGTAACATAAACAATGCGGCTTTAAGTAGTTATAACTACAAATATGAAAGGACATCGTCACCATATTGCTAAACAAGTAATAAGCAGTTAGATTTAAACATACTCAGGTTATAATGTTCCCACTTATGGGACACAGGCCTCCTCTCTGTGAGATGGGATGGGCCGTTATCTACCACGCGGGCCCAGGGCGGGTTGGTAGATGTCACATGTCTTCGAATGATTGGTTCTAGGACATGCCGGTTTTTAGATTTAATCTTAAATTTCTAACTTAACTAAAACTATTCACAAACTAAAATTCATCCACATTGCTTTCGACTGATAGTGTACCCAAGAGACTGGCGGTATTACAAATTCTTATGGAAATGCTTAGCCTCCAGCCATTAATATTTGACAATGAATTGGTGTTGCAAATGAAAAAAGAACATTTTAGCTTCAGTAGCAAAGGTAGTAACCTACATAAATAAGAAAAGGAAGGTGATTAAAATGTTTCCAGACTCATTAACTATTTGAATCAATGAATGCAAATTCGATTAAAAGCCGCAGACTGTCTGGAAAAGAGGATCAAATAAATCGTTGCAACACAAAGCTCTTTAGAAAAATAAGCTTTGTCGAGCATTGGTAATTATTATGTCGCTATTAAAAAAAAAAAGACGAAGAAGAAGGTTTGCAAGTAAAAAACCACTCAAGAGTGAGTTGGACTTACACACCGAGGGTTCCGTACCATTATATACATATTTGTTTTTCTGAAAAAGTGTGCTGTTTAGAGACATCGTTTTATTTTTCCTGTAATCTTTACATAAACTTCTATCACATAGTTTAATTTCAGATTGTTCTCTATGCAAACTTCGGATATAAGGAGGAACGGTATTTTTTTTTACAATTTTTCTTCAAAAGTCGAGAACTATGTGGCCTAAAAAAAAGGTAAAATGTTTCATAATGTGCAAACAGCACTCTTTCATATGTTACTCTACATGCCCTAGTAGCGCCACTTCGAATTTTTAAGACCCCTCCTTTCAGTCCCTGTTGCGAAAAATAAATATATTTTTATATCTTTCTTATTTACAAAACAGTTGGCCAAACCTCATCTAAAAGTGTTCCAAATTTCAAGTTGATAGCATTAGTAGTTCTTGAGAGATCCAGTTGTGACCGACGGACAGACAGACTGAGTCGCATAAGGGTTCCTTTTTACCATTTCGGTACGGAACCCTAAAAAGGCGAAGTCTTTGCCAAGTAGTGGGTCACAAAACAGGCCATTAAAAAAAAAGTGCTACTACAATATTGCCGCGTGTCATAGAATGCGAAGGTATAAAATGCCTCAGGTATTATGTCCGCCTTTGTACAGTATTTTTTTTTACTTGTGCATAAGGTTTTAATAGATAAATATGTTTTATTTCAAAACAAGAATTTTCACAAGCCATGGGCAGAAGCTAGTATTTTAATAAAATTAAGCTATGTCTACCACTAAATCGTGCTTGTAAAGGTATGTATACCTTACTTCCTTTCATATAATAAAGTCGCCGAAATGTCTGTACGCGCATAACTTCCGAATGACTGCACCAAATTGGATTGCACCAGTTCGGTATTGCCAGGACAAGGTTCGTATGAAAGAAAATTTCGGAAATTAAAATATATATATATATATTGCACCCGTGCGAAGCTGGGGCGGACCGCTAGTACAAAACATGACGTTTTCCCGGCTCTGTGCCAAGTTAAGGTACGCTTTGCTTAAAACTGCTCGTGCTTCCATTAGTCGTAACAGCAAATTCAACATTCATGTCAAAAAGTTTTAATTACTGAACTGTCGTATTAACAAATTTGTAGTAGGTACTATGCTACTCTATCATGATTTGTTCGAAAAAAATCGAGTGTTTTTGAACTGAATCGATTTTGTTTCTGACACTGCAAACACAATCGATCACAAAATTACATACAATGTTCATTAATTCGCAAACGAGAATGGAAATACGAGTACGACCAAGCAAAAAAAATACTTTTCGAGTAAACCAATACCAGCATCAATTTCACGACAAAAAAGTCGCGCGACACGGCGACATGACTCATTCTACGGAAACGTCGATTGCCAAGGTCGCATAATCGCATCCACCGACGCGCGACCAGCCATTGTTTTAACAGGACAATCGCAGTTTTTTACTCCATTTTTCTATTCTTTTAATACCTCAGAATACTTAATGTAGGAGCTTGCGAAACTGCGCTGTAATGAGAGGAAATACGGCCGCTTTGGAGTTAATAGTCATTGAAGTAAAAGTTATAATAAGCTTTTTGGCCTAAACGTGGGCTTCCTCTGAAACCATTAGAATACTCAGTTAATTTAATTGTGGACACATCAGGACCACGAGGAGCGGCGGTCCAGTGGTAAAGACTTACGGGTTGTAGGTCGTAGGTTCGAACCGAGACAGACGCTTTACTTTGTTTAAATTATTTCATCACCGCTGCTCTCAAAACGGTGATGGAAAACATCGTGAGGAAACCGGCATGTCCTAGAACCAAAAATTCGAAGACGTGACATCTACCAAGCCGCACTGGGCCCGCGTAGTTGATTACGGCCCACTGCCTCTCACCGAGAGGAGGCCTGCGTCCCAGGAGTGGGAACATTATTCAAAATCAAAATCAAATCAAAAGTCATTTATTCAAACTAGTCTGAGAATCAGCACTTCTCGAACGTCAAAATTACAAAAGACAGTCCCCCAAAACGCCCGCCCTTCACCACTTCCTAGTGCTTTCGCTGGGAAGAAGAAGTGGCGCAACAAACTCCCCAGCAGCGCAGCTTTCTGTTCAGTTAGAAAATACTTGACTGAATACAATACAAGGTATGCAAAGTAATTAACATTACAAGACACAGGACACTAAATTAAATTATTTGCCATATGTCAGCTAGCAACGCCAATATACCAAGAAATACAATAAAAAACTCTACGTACTCAAGTTGCCTGATTATGCTTATGTTTTGGACCCATCCGGTATTTTGACAGTCAATTGTTTCGTTTCTTTTCTAATCACAAGAGCTTTATCACAATGAAAATGGCATTCCAACGGCACGTAGGTATCTAACTGAGATCAAAGTGAGATTTTGCAGGTTGGTCTGGCAGAAACAGCACCCTAGTTGCGTAACACACTACCAGTACCAAACTCAATCTGAATCATTTTGAAGGATATTGCTAATGCATTGCTTCAAGCCTCGGATACACTAGGGGACATTTTGTCCGGCAACATGAGGCGCAACACTCAATCTACGTGTCGCTGCAACGTTGCAAAGTGTCCCACAACAAGTTCCGCAACAATTTACGTGACGCGGGACACGTTGCTTGCTCCCATTCCGAGAGCGAGCGAACGCCGCGACATTCTCTCGGGACATTCACGTAGTTCTCGAGCGTCATGTTCCACAACATGTCGTTTCATTTGTCTCCTAGTGTATCCGAGGCTTCATATGCTCGAAAAATGTCACACACACGGGTAAATAACGCAATGAATGTTGTTGAACTGTCAAAAATAAAGCCATTCCTACCGTTAGGGTGTTACGCAATTACCCCACAGAAAATTTTCCCCGTTCATTAGCAATATTTACCCTCCAATTTGCCCACTTATCTGCACTTACAATAATTTCGCCATCTCTTCGGTATTAGCGAAAAGAGATATCTTATCCTATTTCTTGCTTGCAAATGGCAGTGGTGTATAATTCGTGAGATTTCCCATGGTAATTAGTTTTACGGTGTCCGCGATGGTACAGAGATGACAAACTAACTGTGTCGAGCTCGAAAGTTCGCGGTAAATAACCGAAGCTGGTTTTAGGAGATACGCCTTTTAACGATCTCTTGTATTTTCTTTTGGAGTTAGTTTGTTTTCCTTATACTGTCAAGATTACTGGCTCTAGACAGATATGAGTATAGATAGACAATGGACTCGTCTTAAAATTGTGTGTATGGTCGCGTAATCTTGAGCAATATTTTCTATGGAAAGAATAAAATACAAAAAGTGTCTCTACAACATACAAAAAGCCCGTCACAACACTAAAAGGTGTACAAAAAAAAATCTTAAAAATATTCTTACAGGGATAGAAAGAAACAGAAAATCAAACTATGTTCAAGACTATGCGAAAAAAACCTTCTAAATAAAAAATAAAACTTTCCAAGTCAGGACTGACTTAGAATTTTTTTTTTTTTTGCATTGTTTCTTGTACAGACGTCAGCACATCAAGCTACTACAGTCTGTCAAATTTCTGCTACTACAATATGTCAAATTTCGTTATTAGATTTTCAACTTTATCGCTAAAGCATTAGGTTAAAAAATGATTGGGTTTGACAGTTTCGGGTAGCTTGATGTGCTGGCGTCTGTACATAGTTCGATTGACTTAGAAGGTTTACAGACGCTAGCACATCAAGCTACTACAAAATTCTTTAATAGATTTTAACTTTATCGCTAAAGCATGAGGCTCAAAGTTACATAATTGGGCAAATTGGACAGTTTCGGGTAACTTGATGTGCTGGCGTCTGTACATAGCCTGATTTTCTGTTTCTGATGTTCTGTTTGTGTTTATTGATAGGCATAAAAGGTACTAGCTTCTGCCCGTGACTTCGTTCACGTGAAATTTCTTGTTTTCCCACCGTCGCATCGCATCGCCTGCCCGCACTTTTCTTTTCACCTAAATTTTTTTTTTTTTTACCTTTTTTATTTTGCTCAGCTCCTAAGATTCCTAGGCTACTGCCAAAAATTGGGCTATTAAATGCAAAAACATAATCAATTACGACTAACATTTTCAGAGATTAGCGCATTTAAACAAACAAACAAATTCTTTGGCTTTATTATTACCAAGCATAGCAAAGTTGGTAATACTTATTTATAATGCAATGGACCTAAAAACCGTTCAATGGATACAGGCAGTAGACCACAAAGAGACACTTAATCAGCATTTATCTTGCGTAGTGTTTGTGCCAAATGCGGTTTCAAGCTGTGTTGTGTGGTGTCCTTTGTCGCAAATACACCATGTTTATGCCAAAAGTGGCACAGTGGCAGTGTACAGTTGTACAGACGCTAGCACATCAAGCTACCCGAAATTGTCAAATGTTTCTAATCAATCTTGAACCTGGTGCTTTAGCGATAAAGTTGAAAATCTATTAAAGACATTTGACAGATTGTAGTAGCTTGATGTGCTGGCGTCTGTACATTATTATTTTATTTAATTTTTAACATAATACACCAGCTGATCCTTTTATTCTATTCTAGTCTATCCTATAGGTCTTTACGTCTACAATTCCTGGACTTGATGACCAGATAACGCAAAAGTTCCTCTTAAAAACCAATTTTTTTAAAACAGTAAGTAACATTTCGCTTCTTCAACAATTCGGAAAACCACGAAAGTACCTTTTTTTTCAAATAATTTCTACTTTCCTTGCATCTAAGCAACTTGTGTTGTGTGCAAATACACCATGTTCATGTACAGACGCCAGCACATCAAGCTACTACAATCTGGCAAATTTCTTTAATAGAATTTCAACTTTATCGCTTCAGCATAAGGTTCAAAGTTGATTGGGAAAATTTGACAGTTTCGGATAGATTGATGTGCTGGCGTCTGTACAATAATTGTATTAAAATTTTTCTTTCATTTAATTTTTATACTACGACACCAGCTGATCTTTCTATTTCAATATAATCTACTCTATCTGTCTTTACGCCTCGAAATCCTAGATCTGAATCTACCACGCTGGATCTTACTTAACACAAAAGTTTCGCATAAACACCAAAATGTTCTTTTTTTTTTTTTAATAATGTTTTCGAAACATTAAGACGTAACCACGTACATAAGTACCTACACTTATATTAAGTCAAATATCATCTACTTTTACTTCCGCCTAACCAAACTCAGACGTCCCGTAACTGCAGTTTACGCAAACCTGCGATAGTAAGCCGGGTGCAAGGTCAGGCCGCAGTGCGGGGGTTGCAGACGGGCGTATCGATCGCATCCCGCGCGTCTGAACGCCTCCCCGTCTGTGGCGCGCTTTATATTGTGCGATTATACGATTATGGAAAGCGTAGTGTTGGTTTAATTGAAGCTGAAAGATGTATGGGTTGTATTATAGTGTGCAATTTTAGAAGAAAATGTCTGTGAGTGGTTTCAGAAGTAGTTTTGTATTTAATAAAGATTGGGTGGCCCACATCAGCCGCATGCAGGATGACCATGAATATGAAAGTGTCCACACAATGGGTGCCTGAAGATAATCGGTGCCGCCGAGGCAGGCCCAAAAAGACATGGCGAGATGACCTGGAGGCGAACCGCGAGGGCTGGTTCGAGGTGGCGCGGGAAAAGAGTTCCTGGAAGGACTTGGGGAGATCTTTAGTCGTTAGGGGAGGGGACATAAAAAAGGTATATAGTAGTCAGTACAGCCTAAACAAAAAACCGGCCAAGTGCGAGTCGGATTCGCGCACGAAGGGTTCCGTGCCATTATCTATAAAAACTGCAAAAAAAAAATCATGTCTGTTGTATGGGAGCCTCCTTAAATATCTATTTTATTCTGTTTTTTAGTATTTGTTGTTATAGCGGCAACAGAAATACATCATCTGTGAAAATTTCAACTGTCTAACTATCACGGTTCATAAGATACAGCCTGGTGACAGACGGACGGACGGACGAACGAACAGCGGAGCGGGAGTAATAGGGTTCCTTTTTACCCTTTGGATACGGAACCCTAAAAAGACATGGTATTCGATAGATTGTTTGATAAATAATAAATAAGAACACAGATAAGTTTCTCATCCCCTATTACATGAGACTTAAAGATTACTGGCGAAATGTATGTGTACTGTATGTAGGGACAGAAACTCACGATCACTTTAACTCGGTTGGAAAGGGATACTCTACGCCGAAGGAAGAACATAGTCTGCCATACAACAAGCTTGACAAACAAAAAACATTATATTGCTCTACTCTAGACTTCCCTCAAAGAGCAGAGCAGAGACATACCAGCAGTGCTATTCTGTAAAAATCTCACCGTGAGAACTTAGGTGAAGTGAACGGGAAGTGAGCTCTGTCGTTCCGTAATGGTAGGGATTGACACTGTTAAGAGCTCACTTCACTTATGATTTCACGGTGAGATTTTTACAGAATCGACCGGCTGTGTACCATAATATGTACAGACGCCAGCACATCAAGCTACTACTATCTGTCAAATTTCTTTAATAGATTTTCAAATTTAAACTAAAACATAAGGTTCAAGGTTCATTGGGAAAATTTGACAGTTTCGAGTAGCTTGATGTGGTGGCGTCTGTATACTGCTGCCTAATCTTTCATGAAATACAGGCGAGAATTGATGTTATAGATTACTTACTTACGGATTTATTTATGACAATATTGCACCAATATTATATTACTTTGAAGTATCCTACTTTAGAGTCTAAATAACCAGTAGGCCAATTCTCGTAATTTAAAACGTTCAAAATCCGTCGCAGTCTCATCTCGATGACAAACAAATCGTCGACCGTAGGTTCAATTGATGTAAGGGACAAAATACCCAAAATGAGTTGAGTATACAGTTTTGTTCAGAATTTTTCGCTCTATCGAATGGTGAAAATAAAAAAAATCTAGCTTAAAAAAAATGTCCCTTACACTAATGATTTTTGGATCCAAATTTCGAATCAGCCCCACAATAACAATGTATCTGAAAAATTATGCAATATAGGAACTTGAAATGGTGTAATTATCGCCGCCAATCCACTTCAAATGAGGCAAGGGTCTTCCCAATCAACGAATTACCATTACATGGTTTATTTTTTAAGAAACAAGAATAAAACTGGCCTTACACTAATGTCTTTGTTGTCTCAAAAAACAAATATCATCCATACTTTAAATGGATTGCACGAGTTTTGACATAGCTGTCCCTTACCCCAATTTGCATTGTCATACTTTAAGCAGTGTCAACGTTACACCTATTTGAATCGAATTATTGCACTATTACCATCCCTTTCTATCTCACAACGTCTTTCTGTGTGCAAAAGAGAGGATAGTACCAATGCGAAAGCAGCGCGCGGGCATAAAAAAGTGGTATCAGTGCGAGTTCATCTGTCGTTAAAAACAACAAAAATAAGGGCTTTTTGGGAAAGTGCTCTGGCCCCTTGAAACTTTGTAGTAGGGTAGTAGGTTTCAAGGAGCCAGTGTACTTAATTTAGCTAAAAAACCATTATTTTTATAAATAAATGATAGAAGGGTTAATTTCCGGACGATAAATATTTTCGAAATTCATTCGGCACTTTTTAGTTGATTTATCAGAAATTTTTTACAAAGTTTCAAGGGGCCAGAGCACCAAAAAGCCATTACTTTTGTTATATTTTATAAATAAACAATAGAAGGGGTAGTTTCCGGATGATAAATGTTTTCGAAAATTATATGGCACTCTGTAGTTGATTTTCCAGAAAATTTTTACAAAGTTTCAAGGGGCCAGAGAACTTAATTTTGCCAAAAAGCCATTATTTTTGTTGTTTTTTTTATAAATAAGCAATAGAAGGGGTAGTTTCCGGATGATAAATGTTTTCGAAAATCATTCGACACTCTTTAGTTGATTTATCAGAATTTTTTTACAAAGTTTCAAGGGACCAGAGCACTTAGTTTTGCCAAAAAGCCGTTATTTTTTATAAATAAACAATAGAAGGGGTGGTTTCCGCATGAAACATTTTTTCGAAAATTGTTCGGCTCTATGTAGTTGATTTTCCAGAATTTTTTCACATGGTTTCAAGGGGCCAGAGCACTTCGTTTAGCTAAAAACCATTATTTTTGTTGTTTTTTTTATAAAATAAGCAATAGAAGTGGTAGTTTCCGGATGATAAATGTTTTCGAAAATCATTCGGCACTCTTTAGTTGATTTATCAGAAATTTTTTACAAAGTTTCAAGGGGCCAAAGAACTTAATTTTGCTAAAAAAACCATTATTTTTGTTGTTTTTTATAAATAAACAATAGAAGGGGTAGTTGCCGGATGATAAATATTTTCGAAAATCATTCGGCACTCTTTAGTTGATTTTCCAGAAATTTTTCAAAAAGTTTCAAGGGGCCAGACAACTTAAATTTGCCAAAAAGCCATTATTTTTGTTGTTTTTTATAAATAAACAATAGAAGGGGTAGTTGCCGGATGATAAATATTTTCGAAAATCATTCGGCACTCTTTAGTTGATTTTCCAGAAATTTTTCAAAAAGTTTCAAGGGGCCAGACAACTTAAATTTGCCAAAAAGCCATTATTTTTGTTGTTTTTTATTAATGTAATCTGATTAAATTGTTCCCTTTTTATTATTTAGATAATCACTCTATATTTTTTTTTTCTAATGCATTAACAACAATATGTTACAATGATATGTCTTATTAATCGTAATTAAGGTTTATTATTCAATATATCTTTCATTATTTAGATTTTTTGCATATAAGAAAGTAGTAGAGCAGCCTTTTCTACTTTTGGAATTCAAACGTTTGGAACTTCAGCTACATGTTTGGTCGGGATTGTGCGCGGTTTTTGCAGCTACTCTTTTATTTGAATAAGAATTCAAAGTAAGTATAGGTAAAATTGTTACCATTTTTTTAATAATTTGATTTTAATAAGATGTTTATTAAAATCAAATTATTAAAAAAATGGTAACATAAATAAAACAATTATTAATAAAACAATTTTTATACAATAAAATAAAAATTGTTTTATTCAAACAAATACAAATTTGCTATTACAATGTACAAACATTGCATGTAAGCGACATACAAAAAAGCACACACACGGTTCTAATACATTTTCATGTCTTTTAAATGATTTCTTATAACGATTTCCAAATTTAAGATATCCGTACGTCAAAAGTGTGTACTTCATTTTCTGTCAAAAATCTCTTTACATTGTATTTTTTTCATAAATTTGTTCAACATGTCTTTTACACTATTTTTTCATTAATAGATTGGATCCAACGTAGAGGTCAATTTGATGTAAGGGACGGGACTACAAGAAACTTGGTCAGTAAGCGTTGTTGTAAGGGACATCTATTTTCTTAAATAGCTAACTTATTTAAATAAATGTTACACATGTAGATAGAGCACTAAAATACAAGTTTATGTGTGAAATCAGACCCGAAAAAGGTTAATAACAAAAAAAGTTATGGGCGATTTAGTCCGAAAAAAAACTTTGTCGGCCTCTCCTGAAAAATCGTATTTTGTCCCTTACTGCAATTGAACCTACGGTCGACGAAATGTCATAAACTTGTCAAAAATGTAGGGAAATTACAGGTACAGACGCTAGGACATCAAGCTGCTACTGCAATCTGTCAGATTTCTTTAATACATTTTCAACTTTATCGCTAAAGCATAAGGTTCAAAGTTGATTGGGAAAATCTGACAGTTTCGGGTAGCTTGATGTGCTGGCGTCTGTACATATTTTTGACAGATTGAAACTGAGATCAGACTATAAACGTTCTTAAAATTACGAGAATTGCCGCTCAGCTCTGTCACCCAATTTAGTTTTTTACCTCAAAACACCTGTCAATCAATCGGCTATTTCGGTACATTTATAGATTTTAAACGTAGAACGCTTTACCTACTTGATTAGAAGCGCAAAAAAGTCGGGTTGTATTGTCCAATACTAATCGAACGTTTTGAATGATGCTAAACTTATTTACCTATTTAAGACCGTATTTTAAAAACTGCTTTGAGTAGAGATTATAATGAAATCTGTCAATTTTGAACCGATATTCAAACTTCAACATGGTTCTAGAACACGGGCCTTCGAATTTGAAATGAAGATGATATTTTAAAACAGAGATCTCCACTAAACAAATTGCTTACCTATCTGAACGGTCAATGGATGACAATACTCAAACATATATAAACTGACGCTTTATCCCTTGGGGGTAAGCAGAAACTAAAGAACGCCACCTGCAACGGTCCGATATAGGTGCTTAAAAAAAAAAATGTTTCATTTATTATATATATATAACCGGTTAGAAAAGCCACAATTAAGCATAGACAGACTGTCTTTTAAAGAGACATGTCTTGACTGTAAATATTAAAATAGTGTTTCTAAGTCACGCACGCTTGCACGTGACGTGATGCAAGTCTGTTTATTACCTAATTCAGAAACCACTTTGTGAACTAAATGTCAATGTCACGTTATATTCTTGCTTATTTATCTACTATGTACAGACGCCAGCACATCGAGCTTCCCGAAACTGTCAAATTTTCCCAATCAACTTTGAACTTAATGCTTTAGCGATAAAGTTGAATTTATATTAAAGAAATTGGACATATTGCAGTAACTTGATGTGCTGGTGTCTGTACTATAGTTTGTTGTCATTGTCAATAATATTCGTGAGACCGATATCTGAGTCATATGATATTACACGATAAATAGAGTAACGGTGTTAATTTTTTGTGCTATTTTTTATTCTTTAGGTAGATATCGTAGAAACATTCAAACTTAGTAGCAGTCAATTTCTGTTATATTTATAATATTACGTTTTATTTCTGAAATATACGGGGAATATAGCCTTCAATGCCCATTCCACATTTTCTTTTCGTGTGACTTATGGAGAGGGAAATTAAAATGACAATATTTTAACAGTCCACATTCATACAGTAAATAGGTACAAATTAAACTTCTAGATACATACATACACTACGCTTCCAAGGGAAAATTTCAACAATAAAACAACGCGATCGGCATATACAAGCTTTAACTTAAATAACGCACAAGCTCATAAGGGATCATTGTACTCATCATTATGAACAACTCTTACTATGGGACCAAACCTGAAATCGCGAAAAAAATCAGCTGTTTGTGTTTTGACGAGTTATGCGAACATAAATGTAGGGAACAGCTGATTTTTTTTCGCGATTTTAGATTTGGTCCCATAGTAAAAGTTGTTCATAATGATGAGTACAATGACCCCTTATGAAGTAGTGCGTTATTTAAGTTACAGCTTGTATATCTAAACCGCGTTCAAACGCTGCCAGTGTCGTTAGTGTAGTGGTACCTATATTGACACTGACAGCTCTTGATTATGATTTGATGTTCTACTAACCTCGTTCAATTTCATTGTTGAATTTCTCCCTTTATTTATAACCTAACACCTAAACACTTACCTCCCTAAAAGACAAAATCGCATCGCAATCGAATCGTTTCAAAATCGCACGCTCTAAAGGACATGGTGCAGTAATCCCACGGCGCGGCGCGTACTATGGGGTTGTCGACACGCCAAGGGAGTCTGCTTTCAAGGTCGGGTACTACCGCTCTCGTAGTAAAATACCCTTTTATGAAACTGCCTATGGCTGTAATAAGATGTTCTGTACCAACCATGAGAGAGTAGGTAATTTATTCCCAGTTCATGTTATAACTACTTGGGTGTTCTGAGATTTTAGATTAACTATATTGCTTAGGTATGCTAGAAAATGACATGTTTGTAAAACAGTCGGTATTTCTTGAGCCGTTGTTGAAGTTATTTTTAGATTAATGACATAATAAATGTTATATACATAGATGGGTGCTACATGCATTTATGATTCCTTAGTTATTAGACGAACGTGACTCTGTCAGCTATATTGTTTTACTGTCTTTTTGCTTATTGTATTTAATTGTGACTTATGCCCCCTTAAGGCTCCCGTAGCCAGGCGCAACGCGACAACGCATTGCGACTCTAGTAGAACAATTTCTATAAAAAACTTCGTGGTAACTATTCTACCAAAATCGCGTTGCACTGTCGCGTCGCGCCTGTCTGCGGGAGCCTTTATACTTATTAAAAATTCATGGTTTTCCAATATTAAGGATCACCACGGCCTTCTATGATTGATGTCAGCCTAAGATTATATTCTTAAGATATTTGCGCAAACACAAACTATAAAACTGACGTAAGATTTACAAAGCACCTCCTTCAAAACGAATTAAATCCACAAACATACAAAAGAAAACATGACCTTAAATAAAAACTAAATACTTAAGTACATACAAGTACACACAAGTGCACACAAGTATTGCTTAACCAATCAATTTGTCATTCATCTTCATACAAAAACGTCAATAAATTAATATTTCATCCCACCAAGGTTGAAATGAGAATGACAAAAACACTAACTGACATGCGTGAAGTGACATTGTCATGACGCGTGACGTCACTGACAAGGTCTTGTCAAACCCTTTGGTGTCAAGTATCTAGTGTTTAAGGTCAGATTGGAAGTAATTATTTATTTATAATCTTAATAATTAATAAGGCTTAGTTATTTGTTGATTGGTTCTGTAATTGTTTCAGCTTGTTAACTTGTTTTTAAAAGGCGCTCATTAGTTAGACATATTTGTTGGCACGTAGTAATTAAACTATGGAAATGTCAAGTTAAGTGTCTACAGTTGATTTGGCTAACATTTAACAAATAGACATTGAATAGATAAATATTTTTATGCGAAATACTTTTTCGTATTTACTAAATCTTTAGACTTTCGTGGTAAGTACTCAATTTCCTAAAATAATTATTATGTAAGTACCAGACGCCAGTACATTAAGCTACTACAATCTTCCAAATGTCTTTAATAGATTTTCAACTTTATCGCTAAGTCATAAGGTTCAAAGTTGATTGGGAAAATTTTACAGTTTCGGGTAGCTTGATTTGCTGGCGTCTGTACATACGAAGGTATATTTAACTTTATGTAAAGAACTATGGCCACGTAAAAAACTACAATTTTTATACAAAAAATAAATAAGTATTTGGTGGTTTATGATAATTTCCGTATTCTAATGGTAGACATTTTAGATAATACATCCTGATTCACGCAGTTACGCCTACTTCAGCAAATAGCTGAGGCGACCTTTATGGTGACGCTACTCCTAGAACTGTTCATCATGGTGTAAAAACCAGAGTTCATGATATAATAAAATAACAATCAGGCATAATGACGGAGATGTGGAATTGCAATAAAATGATCTTCATTAGTAGGTATTTCCTTACAGGTGCCTCGTTCGTGTAATGAAACAAAATCGAGAAAATGTGTAAGCAACAGACGATCGACATCGTATCTTTGCAAGCTAATCCGTGATGAAGCTGACAGATCTTATTGATCGATAATAACGATCATCAAAAATCGAGCAAATCTGTAGGCACCTTAAAATACTGTTTCCTATAACAGTAATATGATAAAATGATTTTTGATTTTCGTTGCTACACAATTATGACAATTCAGGTCATGTTAATAAAAATAGCTAAGCATTAAGGATAAATCATTTTCAAACTGTTTTCCCAATACCTAGGTATTATTTTTAGATTTGCATAATAGTATTACTGTACAAATAAGTAATCAGTGACAAAACGCCAATCAACGACAAACATTCGAATTCAACTTCATTTAAAAGAAACCTTGGATAACCAAATCTTTTGCACAAAACTAAACATGTTTTACTTCACAAGCTGTAGCCTATAACTTTGCTCGCAGACAAATCAAATCTTCCATCGAGATTTTTTCTTTTTTTCTTCACTTCCACGACCTTAAAAGAACTATCTTCTTCAATGTTTCAAATTTCAGTATTAGGTATGTACTGTAGATTTTTAAGCCTGCATGGCTTTTCCACGGCCACGGGTATTTTATAAGTTGCCTGTTGCTGGCATCTACAATCTGTCAAATTTCTTTAATAGATTTTCAACTTTATCGCTAAAGTATTAGGTTCAAAGTTGATTGGGAAAATTTGACAGTTTCGGGTAGCTTAATGTGCTGGCTGACTTATATAATATTTTAAGGATATTATTATTTAGGTAATATTATTTTTAGAATAATAATGAAATTAATATAAAATCGCCAACGACACGCCTGTCGTTGGCGATTTTGTATTAATGTATATACAGCATGTAACGGAAGGGGGGTATCAACCCTGAAGGAGGTGAATGTGCTCATGAAACTCAACAACTTTCCCCAAAGAACAAATGTCGAAATATGAAAAAAAAATTTGGCCCTCCCATAGTAAATCAATCAGCTGGTAGTCAGTTTTGTAAGGGAGGGCCAAATTTTTTTTTCATATTTCGGCCTATGTTCTTTGGGGAAAGTTGTTGAGTTTCATGAGCACATTCACCTCCTTCAGGGTTGATACCCCCCTTCCGTTACACGCTGTATAATGTAATTAATTGATTCCAGTCCGTCTCAGCCACCTTCTTTAGGTCGTCCTTCCATCTAGCTGGGGGGCGTCCCACACTACGCTTGGCGATACGCGCCTGCACTACGTAGCCTGGGAGAGGCCTATGTCCAGCAGTGGCCTGCAATAGGCTGAGTTGAATGATTGATGATTCCGATTGTGTGAGAATGTATCGCGCTTACAGTACCTGGCTTAAGACTGTGCTCTATCCGCAAGTTTCAAATGGAACTAATTTTGCATAATATTTTTGTCAAAAACCTTATATAAAGGCCCCGTCAAATCGCGACAGTTCCGTCAAAGACGTGATGGCCCTTGTTCCATCGTATGACGCTTCTTAACGTCCATAACTAGATATTCATCTAAACGATGTCGACATAAGACATAATGGTTGCGGCCGTCAGCGGCTTGTCGTAAAGAGATTAGAAGGTTGACATTGCTAATTGGTTTTGTCAAGGTTTTAAGAAGTTTGGTAGGTTTACATTTTTATTTAATAAACAGTTAAAGCGGTAGCTTGATGATTGTACCGGCATAACTAAACGCATAGAACGTTTCCACTACTACGACACATGTCTTTTATCTGTGAGAGGGACTGGACTATTCTCCACCACGCGGGCCCAGTGCGGGTTGGCAGATGCCACAAAGTCTTCGATTTTCTGGTTCCAGGACATACTGGTTTCTTCACGATGTTTCTCCTCACCTTTTTTAGAGCAGTGGCGATGAAATAAATTTCACAAAGTAAAGTCCCCGTCTGGGTCCGAACAACTTACGACAAGTAACTACTGGGCCACCGGCACTGACACATGTACCAGCCGTGCGATTCTGTACCCATCTCACCGTGAAAACTTGGGTGAAGTGAGCGTGGAGTGAGCTGTCATTAAGGATTAACACTATTGACACTGCTCACTTCAAGCTCACTTCACTTATGATTTCACGGTGAGATTTTTACAGAATCGACCGGCTGTTATTTCGCATAATCAGCATATAATATTCCCACTGCTAGGCCACAGGTATCCTTTTTAATTAAATTAATTATCTTTAGGTACACAACTTCACCAGAAAAAAAAAAACAACCAAACTTACCTATAGTTTATCTGTGTAGCCCTTGTAACTTATTTTTTGTTCAAACTGCGGTCTACAATCAACGCTGATTATTAGAAAGATGTCCACGTTCAAAGATGTTAATGAACCATTACATCACCGACAATCATCAACATCTTTTTGCGTCAAAAAGCGTGACTCAGAACTTTAACGTCACACCACAAATCTTCTAGTCTCTAGATTACACTAGAGTTGATTCGAGTATCGTTTTCCATACATTTTAGACCGTTGACAATGGACTGACGCGACGATATCCCATTACTGTAATGTATGGAAAGCGATACAGCAATACAAGTTCCACTCACTGTCATCAAGTCATCAGGGACTGACATTGCGGTTGATCTGGTTACGCCCTTACGGCACGGCAGGGTACAGGTAGCAAATAGTATGGAAACAATAAACTGAAGCTACATTTTATATTTTAAACATTGTCAATTTTATAGCAAATGCAAAAGTAGTCACTACACTGCAACAAGTATCTTTTGTGGGCTTATTAATAGATTCGCGCGAATTAACTCGCCCGAAACGTGCGAATCGTAATTTTTAAATAATATTTTTTTTTCTGATGATTCCACGAAGTTGATTTATTTGTGAATTTTATGCAATGAAGTTAAGAAAAAAGTACACGTTGTCGTCTCGCCTACAAATAAATTAACTTTGTGCGAGTCGCATAGAAAAAATAATATTATGTAAAGTGACGATTCTCACTTTTCGGGCGAGTAAATTCGTGCGAATCGACTAATAAGCTCTTTTTGCACTGTGCACTTGTTTTTTGATATGTATTGAAAACAACAAGATGGCGGCGTTAGTTCCGATTTCGGCCACAAATGATCTTTGTACATACATACAGCTGTAGTAACTAGAAAAAAGGGACCGTTCCATTTAGGCAGATAGAAAACGAAATTTCGCGAAAGTCACAAGATTTACATTTTGTATTTAGAATCCAAAAAGAACTGGCGAAAAATAGATGTCACTAAACAAAACACGACTGCCTAAGAAACCTAGCCTCTTTTGTTTTTTGTTCCTAACCATAAATTATGCCTAAGCATATTGCTAACTAATGAAAAGTCTCCCGTAGAATATTCTAGAATACCCCATTATCGTTAAGCCTGAGAAAGTTAGTCGCTGAAGTATCCGGTATATTGGTTTCCCTATTAAAAGCTAATATTTGTTCCATAAACCATTGGATAGTATCGGAACAGATTAAAACACCATGTTGCTGTCCCTCCAAGGGTTATTCTAATGAGATGGCAGATTTGAGTGATACCGAGCAAGTGGTGAAAGTGAGAGGACACCACATCAACTGAGCCTAGGGCCTAGGGCATGGTCTAAGTCAAAAACGAAGAATTTTCGTAGGAAGACAAACTTGACTGAAGAATGCTACGAGTACGTAAACGTAAACTTTTAAGTTAGGCTTAAGTTTCTTTGAAGAACTAATGATTAAAACAAATGTATGTAAAATTACAGAAACTATTAAAAAGCCATTGTGTCTCGCGTGGATCCACGTTCGATACGAAGTGTTAAATGACTAGGTCAATAATTGAATCAATGTTTATAAGTGGAGTGGCGCTTACTTTCTGGATCTGTCACAAATAATTATCATGACTGTCACACTTTAGTGAGACATACCTCATAAAGTAATGTAATAATATCTGTTATGATTGAATCTTGAGAACACTTAATACTCCATTTGAAATAAGATTAGACATTTAAAGCAACCTTTTTTATAGTCCGTTCAACCGATTTTGACTTCTATACCGTAGGCATAAGGATGACATTAAAAGCAAAGAAGTGGTTACAATACCAACTGTTTACTGCAGCTGCCATTTGTCATGCCACCAACCCAATAGAATTCAAAATCAGTTGAACGGACTGTAAAAAAGGTTTATTTAATGTCTAATCTTAAGGTTATTAAATGTCTAATCTTATTTCATAATTTCAAATGGAGTACAAGTGAAATATGCAGATACTTAATTACGTAATAAATTATTTCATTCAATGCATTTCTAAGTGTTATATTACATTACATAAATTAAAAATGTATCTCATTCAAACATATTTATTGCATAAGTTTTTATTTGCACTTGCTTATAGATACCATTTGTATAAATAAGATATTGTATTAATGTTGATTTATTTAATCTATCATAAAAATGATTTAATAAGTGTAATATAATACAATATTAATAATTTCAATGCATTCTTAATTGGGAAACCAATGACTAAAGATTTAATTATTTATGACGCGTCGTAGGTGCTTTGATTGTGCTCATCACACATTTATGTTACAAGGGCATAGCGTAGGTATTACTCATTTAAATTAGGAACTTAAGCACAGTGATCTTAAAAACATCGAAATGGCTACGTTTAGTTGTGTTCTAGGAGCCTGGTTTGGGCCTCTGTTGGCCAGCAGCGGGAGCTCCAACAAGTGACATATTAGACATGCCGCGTGCCACTTACTTAGTGTGCATACACACGAGCAAAACGCGTCGACAACAGAGGCAACTGCACCCGTCGACGCGTGTCAGCAGCAGCCGTCGACAACATGCCGCTCGCGTTGTCGACGGCTGCCGTCAACACGTGTCGGCGGATGCAGTTGCCTCTATCGTTGATGCGTGTCGTGCGTGTGTATGAGCGCTTAGTGCCAGTGTTACGTGTTACCATAGCAACAGTAAAAAATGTGTTTGTTCGCTAGAAGCATATCACCTTAAACGCAGCGTAAGTAAGCACTAAACGAAGCATCTAGCTGTGTGACTTTAACGCTGCAAATGACTTTTCTACACCGAAAAGAAAAGCTAATTCTTTCTCACCGCACGAAATCATCTTCTTCCTACCCTCGTCCCATGTTACTTGGGGTCGGCTCAAGACGTCTTTTTCTTCCATTCTCCCCTGTCAGCCGTCACTCTAACATTCAATCCTTTTTTAGGGTTCCATACCCAAAGAGTAAAACGGGACCCTATTACTAAGACTCTGCTGTCCGTCCGTCCGTCCGTCCGTCTGTCACTAGGCTGTAGCGCATGAACCGTGATAGTTACACAGTTAAAATTTTCACAGACGATGTATTTCGGTTACCGCTATAACAACAAAATATTAAAAACACAATATTATAAATATTTAAGGTGGCTCCCATACAATGATACAACAAACGTGTTTTTTTTTTTGCCGTTTTTATAGATAATGGTACGGGACCCTTCGTGCGCGAATCCGACTCGCAATTGACCAGTTTTTTTTTCACATCATCCCTGGTACAGTCCATATCTTTCATTCATCTGTTTTCTTTGGTCTTCCTGTCCCTCATACAGGGGATAATTATCATTTCGCCTATTACTTATACCGCAGCATTAAAAGCATCGTTTCCCTAGCAAAACTGCGCGCCAGAGGAAAGCCAAGAGGCCCATTCCGGTTAAGATATTGTGTATGTGACTGGAATTCGTAAACAGCCTTCGTTTTTCACTATCGACTGCAGTAGTTATTAACGTTGAGCTCGTGAGAACTGGTATGCAAGGAAATTGAATACGTTTTGCATTGTGGTTGGGAATATTTGGACAATGGACGGTAAGGGTCTTAATTGGGTGTAGAAGAGTGATTGGCTGAATTGGAAGAGTGCGTTGTAGCTTAGATATTGTTTGTCTGTGGTATTACAAAAAACAAATGCCTGTATCTATAAGAGGTTCCTACATGTAGAAAGGTAAAATATTTAGTTCTAGCTGACCCGAGAGACGTCGTCCTGTCCAATACAAAAACCCCATAGAAAAAACACTTTCAGTTTTTCCCGAATGTGAATATTTTGCGGGAAACCCTTCCAAATGATCTTTCCTTTATAACTGAATTTGGACCATTACGAACATTTCTAAACAAAATTGCCAAATCGGACCAGTCATTCACAAGTGATGCGCTTACCAAAGAACAGTATTTCATTTTTATTTATTTCACATAAACTCAAATTATCTATTTCAATGCCTGTCATTGTGGTTATTTCAATAATTTCAAGGTTATTTTAGTGAACATCTATTTACTTTTCAGTAAATACCAACGATTATTTTCTTTAAAAATCTAAATCGTAATCCTAGGAAGAGTGCTGGTCCAGTGATAACGTTCGCGACTAACAAGTTGCAGGTCGAAGGTTCGAACCCAGACAGGCGGTTTACCTATTTTTTGTAAGTTATTTCATCAATATTGCTCTCAAAACGGTGAAGGAAAACATCGCGAGGAAACCGGCATGTCCTAGAAACAAAAATACGAAGACATGTGACATCTACCAACCCGCACTGAGCCCACGTGGACCCACGGACCACTCCCTCTCACAGAGGGAAGGCCCAATAGTGGGAACATTATCCGCTGATTATGCATAAATAAATCCTATATATTTTAAACCTTAGGTAATCTGCGTAACAAAACAACCATTATTTTTCACAGCTGATTTTCATTGTCAACCATTGTTTACTGGAACAACAACTGATATTCATATTACAAAACTATTATACCATCTTATGCAAACATTATGTATTTGTAAGACAAAACCTTGCAGTTACAAGAAGCCTTTGTATATTTTGTTTTTGTATTTAATATTTGCGCAGTGGTACTTGAAGTTGACACTTATTCAACTCGGTAGGCACTAGGTACTTAGAAATTACGTTGACAATGTGTAATTTTACGGGCATTGGGCAATATCGGTTCGCAAGAGGCAAGACCGGGCAAGCTTGCCTAATATTGTCACTTTCGTGACGGCTTGTAAAATTGTTGAGAGGTGTAGAGTGTTAATAAAACTGGATTTGAAGTGGAGGTTATAATTTTAAAGTGTTTTGATTTGTAGATGTGCAGTTGTTTTTAATGTTATTGTAGATGTATTTAAAGCTGTATAGGTCATTATGTGGTAGATGCATCGATCTTGTTTTCCGATAAAATAATACAATAGAAGTAGATACCTATTTGACTAAAATATTAGGTAGGTACTCATAATAAGGTGGTTATTTTCCATAAACCCATTCATTAAAACGGCTACTTCGTGCCAAAAAAATAAGTTCGTTAAAATTACTGTGTTATTTAACTTTTTTTTTGCAGTGCATATCAGCGGCCTTGAAAACAATTACGTATATTTAGGCACGGCTTTCATAGATCATCTTCCGTTCCGATATTACCTCTACACTTGCTACCAAAGTACCTACATACGTGCATAGATGTTAAATAAATTATTGCAAATTAAATTAGAAAATGAACCTCTCAACGTTTTTAGTACGATTTTATGGCTAAACTACCCTAGCAATTTTGTTGTAGTTAGACAGATTAATGGCTTATTACAGGTAGTATTAAAAGACAAACATTACAGGCCATGGGGTATAGCCAGTTAAGTAATAAAACTCTTCAATTGATACTAATCTGTGCAGCAATCGGGAAACAAATCGCTCTTACAAACGGATAAGAGCGTACAAGGAGCGAAAGCTGGCGCCCGCGCTGCCTGCCTCTATAAAATCTAGCGGTTATAGATGACTGGCTTGGACCGTGACTCCGCCTGTATCGAATCTTGTTGATGATGTCCTTAGGGAACTGTTGAGACTAAGATATTGTTTGGGATACCGACTGCCATGTCGGCCTATGTTTTGTACCCATCTAAAAGCCGTCAGACGGTCAGTATAAATTTCCACAATGAGCCTAATCGTTTAGTGAGTTAATTGCTATAGGATTCTTGGCTAGTTGGCCAAAATATCACAAAAGTGTTCCATGCTGTATGTTACTTATTGTGCAAGTTAGTATAGTTGTTTGTAACGTCCTACACATGCAACTTACGAAATTTTTCGTTAGTAATCGGCACTAGGTAGAGGGTATTGCTTGCCATCTAATCGTGGGTCCCGATACCAGCTATTTATTATTATTTTTTTTGTTTGCATTAATAAATAACTAAATAAATTGCATAAATAATACAGAGATAAAAATGCAAACACCAGCCGGTCGATTCTGGAAAAATCTCACCGTGATAACTAAAGTGAAGTGAGGTTAGAGGGAGCTGTGAGTCACATTGACGACTCACTCCACACTCACTTCACCCAAGTTTTCACGGTGAGACGGTTACAGAATCCCACGGCTGAAGGCCAATTCCCGTAATTAAAAACCGTTCAAAATCTAGTCGCAATCTCATATCAGCGACAATCAATGTCAAAAACTTGTCAAAAGTGTTTCGACATATTTTTGACAGATTCTAACAGATCAGACTGAATGTTCTAAAAATTACAAGAATTGCCCCTCGAGTATGTGGACGCAGTATTTATGACTCGTAAGTAGGTACAATCGTCAAATAATAATAAAGCAACACAGCAACTTCCTGTCTCTGGTCGCCATGGCGTTCTGCCTTTCCCAGACGACACTGGCGACAAAATTCCTCATCAACAACAACGTATCAAGTAACGCTATAAATGCAACTGTAGCCGTTATTATTTAGGTCTAGTAACAAGTTCCTGATAACTCCTTATCTAGAACTTTACTAAGAAAGTGTCGATACACTATCTATCTAGTATTTATATGTGTCAGCTTAGTACTTGGTAGGTAGTCTTGACCGACTGTGCTGTTTCTATATCTGATTGGACTTAATTTGTTTTGTTTATGATTATAATTATTCGATAGTGAAATAACGTAAACAGTAGGATTATCGATAAATAGTATCGTTTTCTTATTTTTTGCGTTTTTGATATTATAGCGTATATTTTTTCAATAAAAAATCATCGACAATTTTATAACTGACCCTGTAGTTTATGTAAAACCGGAAACCTATAATAGACTAATATTATTATCAATCTCTCTGATCTATCAATATCTAACTTACATAGTAACTACACTATCTATCGAAATAGACAACGTAAGGCTGATTTACACGGTGCAAGTTGCTTGTTTGTGGCATACCTACCATAAAATTGAAGCAACAAATGACTGGCATCGCCTAAACACTGTTTTGACGGTGCAACTTTGAATGTGGCTTCAACTTATGGTATGCCTTAGGCAATCAAATGGCACCGTGTCAACAAAGCTATAGGGATTATGACAAGAAGATAGCAATGTTCTCCTGTCTGCTCAAAGTAGCAGATAATCCAGGTGTCCAGCGTAATATGTATGGCAATATCATTCATGGATTCACTGCTAATTCAGAAGATTTCTATAGGCTGAAAGGATTCGGATTCGATGATCACAGTAGTAAAACATACTGTACCTACTGTACCTAATTTTCAATTACTACTAGCCTAAAAATAAATCAACAACATACACCAATCCAAACACGACTTTCTTCCGATTCTCCTTACTTGAACAGCAGCCAAAAAAGCGTCAGGTCAGATAAACCAATTAGACTGTTCAGTCGAGAAGTGTCCGTCAATAGTTTAATTTCCGACACACAGCAAGACGAATGGGTCCGCCATTTTATGCCGAGAACACTTTCATTTTATTTCAATGAGCTTAGCTGTCGTTAAGTGAGGCTTGAGATGAGGTGTCAGGTGTGAGGTTTGTCAGTAATGGGGGTTGGGGACTGGAAATTCCATGAGACCAATGCGACCAGACCTAATGGGTTGAAAATAGCGAAAGAAAAGAACCAAGATCTCTTATAAGTTAGCTGGTATATCAATAAGATGTGGAAGCTGCAGCTGCTACGTTGATACAGTGCTATGAAATATTTAAATTATAATTATATAAGGACCTACGGAGTATGTAAGGATCGTAGCCTTAGCGTTCCGTAGTTTCTGCCTACGCCCTTGGGAAGAAGGCGTGAGCTTATGTATGTAAATAATAATGTTTATGTATGCCTTTTGTAGTTGTTAGAATGTTGACAAGTTTTAAAGATAAACTATGCAATTTTTTTTTTAAACGTTGCCCCACACTAGTAATTTCTCTTGTATTGCGGGTGCGTTTACAAACATTTAAACTCACGTACACAAACAGCCGAGTTGATCTTAAGTTGCTAAGCGTCTTGTGGCACCTAGCTCCCGCCTAAATAACTCAAAGCCAACATTTTTTCGGTGCCGTACCGAAACTAAGTAGGATAGACATTTAATGTCAAGCATCTTACTGTCCCAAACCGTTTGGTTGAATCGACCCTTATTAGGGATAAGAGTTATTTTATGGTCCTTAGAGTCGAAAGGTCACCACCAATTTAGGTATTTCCATGTGTGATCTGGGTCAGCGAGTTTGTGAGCTGCTTTGATGCCAAACATGCTTTGAACGATAAAGATTGAAATGGTTCTATAGCTAAACCTCTTACTCCTTAACCCTTTATACTTAAGCCATCTGGAAATACGGATATAGCTGAACTGGCGAAATATCATGAGGAGAGTAACGAGGTGCAATATGTTCACAAAACCAATAATCAATTGCATCTGCTTGCAAAGTAAAATTAACTTCATTTAAAAAATTTACACAAATTAATAGAGAAACAACGAATAAATTAGAATAAACATTCAACACAATAAAACCATACTCACCTGCCCATAACTCTTCATAAAATATGCATCGACTTTAATATTTCCACCCTCTGTGTGCAAATTGGAATTTTCAACCCTCACAGACTTGACTAAAGAGTAATTAAAAAAAAAGTTTTAACAAAAGAACGCGAAAAACAATCATTATTCGAACAAAAGCGTTGGTTAAATTGAGCGTAGATTTTGGGACTGTTGAATCTTTTGTCTCATCCTAAAGAGTTTTATATACGTTTTATAGCTTATCGCAAGTCTGGTAATCCTTATCAATAACCTTGCTCAAATAGGTTGATATTTATTATGGTGAGATTAATGATAAATCACGCGTTATTTGTAATAACAAATCCAAAGGTTGCATAAGACTTAATAATGAATTAGTTATAGAAAGCCAAATAGTATGTCATCAAAGTTCAAGGCTTATTAATTTTCAACTACGATAGATGATCGTTACTAAAGGTGCGGTCAAAAAGAGAAACCTATTGATAAATAAAATATGCCCATCAAAAATTAATCAAAATTTTATGTCAAGCAAGATAAAGTAACATTTTATGGACGATTAGTATCGTAAAGATCAACCACAAATACTTGAGCACATAAACCATTCGCCAACGAGAATCTAAACGGAACACAAGTAGCCACTATCAATGTCTCAATCAACATTTCTCTGCGATTCCTTGATACAAAATCACAACCTTCACATAAACACCGTGATGTAACAATAGATAGAACTAACAAATGCTCATTCACAACTGGTTCTCAGATAAACAGATCTAATGCAAAAACAGTACAACTTGACAATCGAAAGTGTATATTTTTCTATAACGGATCCGCAACATTCAATTACTAATACACACTGCTCTGCCCTCTAAAGATAGGTCATGGTGATGTATTAGGCAGTCAAGATTTAAGTAGAAACGATTGATCATTTGGAGTACATTACGACGTTGATGAAGATGTAGATACAGGAGATCGTGTAAAAGAAGCAATGGACATTAGAGAAGTGTTAACAATCGGAGAAAGGGAAAGGGCAATGGTAGTGTCGCCCGCAGCAAATCCGAGCGGAACTAATAGTGATATTTCGATACAATGCGTCGTTATTGCTCCGAGAGATTTAATCAGAACATAACTTATTGAGACAGCTATATGTTCTTGATGGTAGAGATATTGTTTTAGGACAGCAGGAACAAAATTTAATGTTTCTACCGTTGTGCACTTAGGAAATATGCCTATCGGTATCAGATATCTATGACTCAATAGACAATTTATTTCAATAGAAATTAATTAGTTAAGTAATTTGCTTTATATCTCTTCCGTCAAGTTATGTCAGCTTCACTTTTTCTAGAAAGCACGTAAAGATTTCATTGTTTCTAAATAACAAACTTAATCTCCCATATTCTCATGCACCTATTTATAAACAATGAGATTAATAACCCGAAGACGTAATGACACGTTTTCTCTTCACATATTTCATGAATAGTTACGTACGAGATTTATGAGTTATTTTAACTAGAAAACAATACTTGCCAACTATCTACTTACACCGTAAACATTACAGAAGCAAATATAAGAGTAATCTTGGTAATGTCGCTAATGATGAGCTAGCTTAAAGCAATTGAAACGAAGAACTGAAAGCATGAAATGCAAATTCGCAAGAGTATGACAGTGAAGATGCGAATACTAAACTAAACAATGTCTACGCAACGAGCGCTGCATCAGATACAAGACCCGATGTTAACCATGCAACGACCTTGATATTGAAAACGCGACAAGCCAAAAATGAAAGTGAAGCAGATTTGTTTTCTCTTTTAACGGTTACGTCTCTGATGACTTAACTAATAAATACCATCTAATTCCGACTGTGGCATTTTACTTTAAAATAATCGAGTTTCTTCTAAATAAAACGATTTTCTACTTCATAGATTTTTATATCAGACATTACGAAAGAGATTCGATAGCTCATAACAATAATATTGATGATTTTATAAAATTATGAACAAAAGGCATCGTTTCAATTGTGTGTCTACGTTTCGATATCATAATCGATTTAATTCTTTGTATTGCACTATCTGTTTTAATCCGATGGTTCGAATTCTGCAAGTATTCGAAACATCGGATTAAAACAGACTTTTTGGTTCACTGTCTTAAGTGCCAGTTGTAAACAACTTTGTTTCAAACTAAGTATGTTTGGGTAACCTAAAAATAGTAAGTGCAGCCACCAAATGTGTGCGTTGAGCTTAGAAAACTTCTTCCAAGTGGCGTGGTATAAATAGTCGGAATGGATGCAGATGTAGAGGTAATACATCAACACAGTAAACTTCTAATTGAATCTATGTATAAACCACATTTCCAATTAGTAATCGAATATTTTTCCAACACTTCCGCTATGCAGTTTTAACCTCAATCTCAGTAACAGATTTTTGTTTGTCTTGATCTCCACTTCTGCAGTGATCCGTATTTCCATGAATGTATGTAGCTTCTTATTAATCAAAGGAATGGTGAGCAAGTTATCTTTATCATCAGATTTATGATTGAAAAAGTGTCACAGACACTTTCAAAATACAGCTTCTTAGCTTGGTCACACTCAAAGTCACGATATAACTGTACCAAGATCAAAGATACAGTGAATAATGAATCAGAATCATATTAATTCAACTATGATCTATCAACATCTGCTAGATGAGTTGCATTGTTTGAAGTACCTGCAAACCAAGTGAAAACAATAACCATTGTACTGAATGCACTAGCTTTCATTCTTATGACCTTGTTAGCTCATTGACTTAAGGCCTTATTAGGTCAATTTTCAAAGCTACGTAACGATACGATATTTTAATTTCTAATTAAAACTCGCTCCTTGTACTGTTGCTGAAGGTCGGACGTGATTGGTGCTTATTCCATTTTCGACTCTTTATCTTCGAAAGTACCTACAATAAATATTTTATTTGTGCCTTCACTAGCTACAGCTGTCTGTTTGATTTTCAATACTTATACATATTCCCATGTCATAAATAACTTTGCCTAAGTCCATGTTTGTAAAAAAATACAAAACGAATAAGCTCCATTCTTAGAACTCATCTCTTTTTGTATAAAACATTAAAAGTACATAAAAACTTCCATATTTGGTTTCACACAATTCTTTCGCTCTACTTGCCTAGATTTTACGAATTTGGTAACCCGTCGTCACCATAATTACAGTTGTCCAAATATAATTTCTTCTAAGGCTATCATTAGCGTCCAGTATTTAAGCGAATGTATTTCTGTTTCCTTGAACTTGTGAGTCCAAAATGAAATATGGTTTTCTTTGTATTGCTTCAAGCGACTTTCAAACGAAGTGTTGGATTAAAAGCTTGTAATTATGTATCATTTGTGATAGATGATCGCCTACGCGTCATAAACATCATCATTTTCTTTCCCTTCTCACAACTCTCACACTTGTAAGATGAGAAATATCTAATTGAAAGATTATCTTAGAACATCAAAGTGGTCTTGAAAGAGCTTCATCGTTATATTCCAAAAGTGCTATTGCAGTATTGCAAACAATACAAATTCACACTTCACTACCACTTAGAGGCTTGCACCTGTGAGAAAAAGCGCGGTGTACATATTAATTTCGTTCTAACATTTCTGTACCGATTCCCTTTTAAGTACAAATCAACAAAAACTTGACTAAGTGTGTACTTTTAGAATTAGGGCGGCCCTTACACGACCTTCTCATATCTCGGTCAGGGAGGTGCTAAGGAACGGAAATCTGAATAATTGTACCTCCACACAATTGGAACAATGGCACAGAAGTGCATTCACAATTAGCGGTTGCAGGGGCCTTTAATTAAGGCCTGCAAATCATTATCATTACCGTGATCTTAATTGAATGAAAAGGTGTGAGATTCTATCGATTAACCGGCTATAGGTCAACAAGTAATTGTTTAACACCATTGACATTAATGCAACACTTCATTTGAATGCAGGTTAATTAAGCGAAGATACAAACATAGTATTAGATTAAAATAGAATAGGAAAACTTGTATTTCAGACAGGAGCCATAGGGTTAGTAACAATTTTACTTAACTTCTAGTGTTAGTAGGTTACAGACACAGATATATAATTAAAATTCAGTGTGGAGCTGCATCCACCTCCGCAACATCGGAGAATCCCAGCGATCTGAGAACACACAGAGAATACTGTTGGTGCTGCTGTGAACGCGTGTCATCAGGGATGCACATCTATTCCTCATAATGACGACAAAACCATTAATATTATTATCCCTAAACATCCCTGAGGATACTGCTGTGGCTGCCGTGGTGTTATAGTGCAACGCCACGGCAGCCGCAGCAGTGACCTCAATGCATTATTATATTGAACGCGTAGGTTGCTGTATGCCCGCTGAGTGAAGCTGACCCACAGGTTCGGTTAGGTCATCATATAGACATCTATACCCATATTATCATATACATATACATGATAATAATATATACATATTATGTAAAAGTTATTTTTACTAACATATGGCTTCAAATAGTTCAAAACATATAAAAGATCCTTAAATCAAGTCCATAATCACATGTAACAAATTAAAAATAGAAAATGAATCACTCTAACACTTTCACCGATTACTTACATAGAGAATAACTGAAACGTACAACTCAGCTACCAACGGGATCATCGATCACCTTGCACAATACAGACCTCGACATAATTCTTCAAAATCGTAATAATACTCAATCCACTTCAATAGTCCGTAAACAGATGTCTGTCGGTCAATATTTACTAGCTATTCAGATAGGACCACAAACGATGCTTCGAAGGCCACACATGCTGAATACAGTCTTAATGCTAAACTCTCTGTAATGAATGTACGCCTAATATAAACACCTATTAATCCACGCGAACCTTGCCTTCAAAAGTTTTCGTTTAAGCCTGTACATGATTTTAATAAAGTCAATGATTTATTACTTGCATTCAATTTTGAAATTGCCAATCTTTGTATGTTTATCAAATGCGATAAAGTTATTACGCGAGATTGTACACGAACTAAATTATTGTGGATTTGTGAGAACTCGATAAATTATCAGCTGGAGCACGAATGACAGTTATTAATGATAAAGAATGATTATTAATTTATGGCAAAGCAAACGTTACTTCTGAAGGTCGTCAGTTACCTATGTGTCAAGGTGTTATGGACAATTTGACGATACATGATCTCTGTGACGAAGTAATAAGCTGTAATAAAGTTGACAACGCGTGTTTCACAACAATATACGCATGTCTACGTCTAACTTCAAGGCCGCATGTTGTTTGATCCCGTCTTAATAAACGTTTATTAGACGTTTTGTCTAGTTACGACATTGATTTTGTAATATTTAAGAGCTAATATGCCGAAAATGGTTGCATCGGTAACAGAAGCATTGTTTGTTGTTCCCATGTCCATGACCTGTGCCTAACTTGTGTCTGTAATTGACGAGTACGTAACGGTGTTCAAATATAAAAGAAACGTGAATTGTTTCTTGATATTTTGAAAGGTATTGATATTATTCGTGAGATATGGTGAGAGGTACTGGTACAGGTCACGATAATCCATTGACTTAAAGTAGGAATGGTCGACAGGTTGCAAACTCATGATGTTATGACCTCCAACCACGGCTAGTTTCATATGTCAGTTTTCGTTTTGAATCTACCTTTCGACTCGAATAATCTTTTTAAATTTCTTACTACTGACAAACTGTCATTAGTACTTCCAACAACATTAAAATATCGGTTTTATTCAAGCTTATAGAGTCCAACCTCATCGTGGAAATATACAAAATAAGCTGTGAAATTTCACGTTCAGGTACCAAGAGTATGGATTTATCGATACATCTAGACACCTGTTCCGAACGCTATCGTTGCATCACTAGATAATCTTGACAGAGTGACATACAAGACGATAGTTATCTCGAAATCAAATGTAAAGCAACTACTGATTTTGAAAATGTTGATGGAATTAAATGAATAAGAAAGTATTTGAATTTTGCAAATGTTAATTAAAATTGCCTTTAAGTCCAATATGCCTTTGAGTTGCTCTTGTGTGTGTGATCAATTTGGAAATTTTAATGTATTTGAGTGGTTTGATTTAATTAAAATGTGAAGCAGCGGATAAAATGTAATAAACTTTCCACATGTTATTATAATATCAATTTGAGTGATTGAATCTGTGACGTAGATAGGTTACTTCTGTCAGATTAATGAAAAGACAAATCGAATTTACTTGCTCGAATATTTTTCATGATTTCACTGCGACTGTGCTATTACCAGTTTATTTCTTAAATCCAGATTTTTTTTTAATGATAAAATTCATTATGTCATGCTATATCTGTCAACCGTCGCGGCGTCACCGCTAACAATTGAGTCCAAAATACCGTTGAGTTATGCATAATTTTTCACGTTCCGTAATGTCATTACAATGACGTGACTTTAACACCATAGACCACCTTAAACATAGGTTATGTTCAGTAATTGCTTAGAAGATAACACACCTAGGTTTTTTGTTTCATATTATTATTATATGTTGTTGTGAATTAAGGCCAGTGACCGCAGATAGTCATTCTCAAGTAAGTACAAGAGGCAGTAAAACCAGAATTGAATCTTCAAAAAAATTGGCAGTGGTACGAGTAAAAACACGGAATTGATTCTACTACTGTGTATTGGGCATAACTATTTATGTGTGTAATTTTGCTTGTATCTTTGGATCTTTAAATTTTACTGACTTAACGGCCACCTCACCGGCCCATTTGGTTTAATGTACCTTGATTTTGTCAGTGATAACTGTTTTAGATTTAATAATCTAAGTTTTCGTTGCTCAAAGAATACTTTTTAGAAACAACCGAACCAATTCCATTATTAGTGTTAATAATATGGGGAGTCTCGGTAGATTCTGCAGTAGATGCTGTTAATCATTAAATTGATACAGTCTCAGTCACTTCCCAGAATTCAACCACGAGACGATTAGGTAGCATGATTAAAGGAAGACCACACATGAAATTAAAACTTGATACCCTTAAATCTCCCAAGTTAGACACAGCCACCATCAAAATTACACTTTTTTGGCTCATAATAAGCAGCAGATGTTAAAAAAAACTTAATGGACTGATGTTACAAAATATCTGGTTACACAGTCCAATCACGTTTAGTATAATAAGCTGACAATATGGATGGCCTTCAGTGATACTAGCTAATGAATAAACATATTAATGTAAACATATCGACACGGCCGTACGAATAGACTCGTCACCAGGAAGCTAAAAGTTTGACAAACAAACTTGTTTTTGATGAATCCAGTGATGATCTAAGAATTGAAGGTAAGCGGTACGATCATAAGGTACCACTGTATCAGTTAAATAGACTTTAAATAAGCCTAATCTCTGCTTATAACTCTTAACCATAATAATGTCAGTAACGCAAGATCGAAATCTTAGATCTTGGGTAAAAATTACGGCCAGCTGGTAGAAAATTGAAAATGAATAAGCAACAGAAAAAAACAATAAAAACCTGTCATATGATACGCAAGAAATATTCAAAGTCGACTCAAGCGAATTACATTGCGGCACCATTTTCAGTGCTCAGAAAAACGAGTTCAAAATGAATGAATATACAAAACTTATAGGTTCATAGCCTACGGCCATTGTGGTCTTCTATCGGTTTTTGCCCACATAACGGAAAACGAGACTGATCCAATTCATATCAAGATTATCAATAGAAAGTTTGCAGGAACAGTTCTAGTACTAAGCGAAGATAACTAGTGGCTACATTGTATTGACAAGACCGCAGAATACATTGTCAATGAACTTATGCAAACGATCTCTCTGCCGACATGCTGTGAAAGTGTTTCTAAAATTGAAGTTTAAACATTTGAGGTCAATATTCAATCAATACATCATGTAAAAAGACGAAATGATTGTTTACTTTTTCGTTTTGCGCCGACAATTCATCCGAAATGTCAATATTTGCTGTACGAGCTGTGGGTTCAATGTTTTTGATGCACGCGTGTTTGAGAGTGTCTGGACGACTCTAGGGACTTACACCCCAAATGTTTATGTAGAATGATGTAATTTTACAAATACGTTCAGATAAGCATGAATCAAAATTCACAGCCCAGGAGCATAACCTCATTGATGTTCATAAAGAATAAATGAATGAAATGAAAATAGTGGAATAATAAGATACCAGATTGCTAGCTTCAACTCCAATATAACTAAAGGCGTGTAAAAAAATCTATCAAGTTCGCTGTACTAAGCCTCCGGTTTGTAGAAAAATCCGCAAAGAGCGATGACTTTTAAATTCTGTTCGATAACCACCTATTACATCAAGCGATTGGTTCTATAGAATACGTAAAAGAAAAAGATTATAGAGATAAAGAACACGAAATAGTATCTATTGTAAGCTAAGATCGTATAGCTAAAGTAAATAAGGCGTTATTTTTTATTCTCTGTAATTCGACCACCTGGGTTAAGGAAACGCACGACTGACTCGGCCTACGGTCACTATTTCTTTAAATCACGTAACACTATGTGCAGATTATTTGTTAATAGAATTGAACTAGATTAAGCTAAAAAACAAGTAAGTTGAAGAAATGGTCTTATTTGCGAGTTTGGCTGAAGTAAAAATAAATAGGATGTAAGTAATGAAGATGACTTTAACTCATCGAATGCCGTAATTAGAGACACAATAGAAAGACAATTGCTTATGTCGAACTTTGTAACTTAAGACATTCAAAAGGTTAATGGCGGAGTTACAGAAGAGAGAAAAAACATACATATTCACTATACAAAAATGTCAGCAATACATGGGAAGCAAAAAAAAAGAGTGTATTGCAGTAGTTTCTATTAGTGTTCAATTTAAATATAATATGTTTCATATTACAATACAAAAGAGCTAACAATAAGAAAGATAGCCCATTTCCTAATCAAAGAACCCAAAAGTAATTAGATACCGTTGCAAAATTTCAATTAACAGGCAAGTACCAACTAGCCAGCTACTGTAATAAGTGCCGCAGAATTTCTAAAGTTATCCGCAGCTAGGTTCGGCCTTGGCATTATGACCTGTGAAAATGTAGCCTTGTGAAACGCTAAAATGTACGAGTATTTGTATTAATATGTCTTAACTAATCTTGATCTGACGAAACGAAATCTGCATTAGAACGGCATTTTACCAAAAGTCAAAGGTCTTCAAAGTTCAGAACATATACCTATAACATCTGAAGATGTTAAAAATAATTTCACTGAGATTAAAAATAGAATAAGAGCACATTACTAACGCTCTGCCGAGAGCGAATTTGACATCGAAGTAAAAAATAATAAACTTAACGTTGCACTGCTTTTTTTTACTCTACAAAGCGCTCAATAGTCGTTTTTTGATTCAGTTTTTGCACATCTGTTCTGTCTGAAATAGACTAACAGACACATGGCACTTTCGATTGATGCAAAACACTCTGAGGTCGAGTGAGTCTTCTCAATATGCAAACATGCAAAAAAAAGCTTTACAAATTGAACGAATTACAGATCCGGTAAAGGCGCACTGACTCGAAACGTTTTTCTCGTATTCCAATTATTTATAATTTGAAATCTTTATTTGTTTCCGAATGCTATATTGGCTATATTAAACCCGCAGCGACTAACAATTGGGAAAGTATTAAAATTAATTGCAATTTGCATGTGTTAAACGCCTTTCGTAATTTCCTTTATTGTTAGCTCAAGTTTAAAGCTATGTCGACGATCAATGAATTCGCTGATTACTTCAAATAGATAAAAGACCATTGTTTACTCTCTGACCGACTTATTTTTTGCTGCCTCTACAGGCCGAATTAAGTCGCCTCATGGAAATGTTAGATCACTTTTTATTTTGACAAGGGCAAGGACGATTACAAAATTCTGTTTTATAATTCCATCATGCTCCAATTTGCAATTTTTTGCACATTACGCATGTTCTGCATCGAGTTTTGTTTTATAGTCATCAGTTTCGAGGTCTTTGAACTGCAAAATAAAACAATACTTACTGAAATTTTAACAGCACTTTTACTTGGAAGCCGACCTTAAAATGTTGGGACAACGTCCGGCCTTCCGTGTTAAGCGTAGAATCCAGTCACTCACACTGAACACACCACTATGAAAATCAAGTTAGCACTTCACGAAAGTCCTGGCACGGCGGGGTCCGAGACTAAACCCGTTCCGGAGATATACCGAATTCCGGTTTGAGAAGGTCACTTTTCGCGTTCGCCGGGTTCAAAACAGACTGTTCCAATTCAACAATGTGCGGGTTGAAAGGAAAGTCTAGGAAAGTTTCGTGTGTCGGACGAAAACTTTTTTCGCGATGTCGGAGGATCGGCGTCGTCGCGCCTCACGCCACAAGCGTCGCGGGCGGTAGCACGGTGCAGACTGGCGCGCGATGTAAAACTACAGCAGTGTGCAGTCGAAGCCTCCTCGTCACCACATGGGCGCTTGTGTGTGCGGCAGACTTGCAGATTCCTCTACCACTGTATTCAAGCGATGCGTTCATTGGCTTTAAAATTTATCCATTGCTGTTTCAGTAGGCATTCGTAAACTTAACATTTGAGAATTTCTGGGGATGGTAAATGAATTTTCCGTGTGCGTTGACACAGGACATGTGAAAAGTATATCCGGGCGAGGTATCAGGTTCTGGAGGCTTGCTCATTTATTGTTATGGGCCGCAGTCGGGTGCATAGTTTTATGAAATTGGCTTTTTGTTCGTACCGTCTGGCTGGCAGGTCCCTCTGGGCTGCGTCGTAAAGACGCATTAGGCTCACCGGCCACTGAACTTTGCTCGTATTTTCATTAGCGTGTTTTAATTTAAAGTATCGATAGCTTAATGTAACGTTGAGTGGCAAAGTCATTTTATTAATTAATTGATACATTAACGGTAGGCGACTAAAGTATGATATAATGCTATGATCATCATCATCTGCCTAGCCTTTTCCCAACTATGTCGGGGTCGGCTTCCAGTCTAACCGGATGCAGCTGAATGCCAGTATTTTACATGGAGCGACTGCCTGTCTGACCTCCACAACCCAGTTACTGGGTAGTACGATAACCCTTGGTAAGACTAATTGTCAGACTTTCGGGCTCCTGACTACCCGTAACGACTGTCAAAGATCCATGAATGACAGCAGGGACCAACGGCTTAATGTGCTTTCCGAGGCACGGAGGGGTATCGGTATGTAATGATGGTCACCCATCCACAGACCAACCGCGGCAAGCGTAGCTTAACCTGATCGATCGACCTGTGCGGCTGTTACTATTTAGCCACGGGCCCCTCTCACGTGTGTCATCATGTTTGCCAATATACTAAAACAAGCAGAGATGACATATGTATTACACCATTTTTTTATTTTTTTTTAATAACGGTCACAGTGAATTGTAAATGACACAAAACTATGATGTAAAAATTTTAACCCAACCATACATTGTAACTCGATATTTATTTATTTATTTAAATGCCTTGAAACTATCATTACGGGTCTAAACCTAATGCGATAGCCAAGTCACGCACACATAATTAAAAATAAAGATCATTGTTTGTAACATAATTATTGTGAACAATAGTACTTTTGCGAATTCACTCCAGTGACATGTAAATATATCAAAAATTAAAAAAAATAAAATATAATTAAATATGAAAAATTTTATATTAAAATTCAAATATCTTTTTGTTTTTGTATTTATTTATACAACGTGTCCCAGAATTAACGCACAACATCTTAAGAGGTCATTGTACTCATCGTTATGAACAACTTTTACTATTGGACCAACCCTGAAATCGCGAAACAAAAATCAGTTGTTCCCCACATTTATGTTCGCATAACTCGTCAAAATGTAGGGAACAGCTGATATTTTTTCGCGATTTCAGGGTTTGTCCAATAGTAAAAGTGGTTCATAATGATGAGTACAGCGACCTCTTAAGAGGTTGTGCGTTATTTAAGTTACACCTTTTATAGTTAGTTAGTCGTAGTAGTATTTTGATTTTGATTTTAATTTTGATTTTGATTTTAATATTTATTTTAACTTTGATTTTAATGTTAAGATAATTTTAATTTAATTCTAATTATTAATTTTTCGTTTTCATTTTAATTTAATTTTGATATATTACGTGTACTAACATAGTTTTAAAATATTGTATTTACTAACAAAATATGGATTTTTTTACTGTCCGAAATAATCATTTTGATTGATTGATTGATTAGTCTTGTAATTTAGTACCTAGTGTGACTAGTTAACTCGATATTGAATGTAACCCAAAAACCTAATACCTATGAAAACCTTCAAGTTCAGTCATGTCAACATCTACAAGAACACATAAATGGCGAATTTGATTATGCTAATAAACAACTAGTGAAACGAAGAGTAATAGATTACAACCTACCCAGAATCGTTTACTATAAGAATAGAAGAGGGCTATGTCCACCAGTGGACGCCTTCCGACTGTATGAAGAATTACAGCAGAACATAAATTGATAACTTTGCTTAATCAATATTGCTTATAAGCCGGTAGTACGCAAGGCGACGGCTTGTCTTATGCCGTTCACATAGTACTAATTACAATAATTTATGGCAATATATATATATAATTACTAGAGCATTGATATTCTCACTTCTGGTTTATAAATAGACGTATACTTGTAGTATATGTTTGTGCTGCAATGCACCTTTTATTTTTAACTGTTTAAATAAAACTGTTAGAATTCTACAACGTGTAACGTTAAATGCGCAAAACCTTAAATACCCCAACTGATTTTTAATTCAATTGACCTATTTCTGAGAGAAAATAAGTCATTAAATAAAAAAGGTAAAGATCGTTTTTATCGTCTGCGACGATTTATCGAGGGAGGAGTCGTCACCGGGCCCCTGCACCGCGCTAACATTGGGTTGCTTGACCTATTAATAAATAGACACGGCAACGTTTTTAATGAAGATTTTTTGTAAAATGTAACCTATATTTAAAAGTGGTTCAGTTAATTCTGCTCGTTATTCTGTTCAAACTATTTTCAGGTTTTGCGCATTTAACGTTACACGTTGTATAATAATTATTTTTATCTTTATGGTAAGTATTTTAGTCTGCATCGTCATACGTATGTTAAAGATTTCAATTTAGAGCTACATGGTTGGTGGCACCATCTCTTTGTAGAACAACAAAAAATCTTTAATGTTGCATTGCTTGTTGTCTAGCAATTTAATTTCGATTTTATTCATCTACTACGTAGGTTCTCAACGTGGACGATAACGCCCCTTCTCGTGGGCGTTTGAGACTTTCAGGGGGACAGTAGAAGACCCAGAGAAAATTATATATCCTATTTTACGACTATATAATATTACACGTTTAAATATAATCGTGGCAACGGTTGTTTCTTGTTTCAGATTCGCGACAGATGGCGATAAAAAAAATTATAGGGGCTCTAGAAAAAAAATATTCTTAAAGTGGGCGTGGGAAAAATGAGGTGGTTTCATCAGGCTGTTTTACAATGACAAAACTTTTCATTTGATGACAAAGTTGTTCCTTTTTAGTCATCACTGCAAACCAAGACGTCATATCGTCCTTCACCTACTAAATAGTAAATAGTCAAAGGGACACAAAGGTGTCTATAAGTCCATTCATAAACAAATAGTCAATCGAAGTAGATAACAACGTACAAGACTTTAACTAACAAGTAGGCTACTGGACACCGAACACTATATTCTGTAACCAACCTACATTTAGACGTCACAAACCCATTACTTAAACATAAACCCAAAACGCCAAACACACGTCCACCTACATAGCCAACAAACTTTCCTACTTTATTTGCGTAAGAAATTCGCACAAGGAAAACATTTAAAACATAATAGGTTCCTTACCAGGCGACAGTAAAGGCGTGACTACAAAACATCTGTTACATTACATTAGCCACAAAATGTTCCAACTATCCCACGCTCCAAATTAAACCTAACCTATGAATAATAAAATAAACAGGAATTTCATATTGATATTGTGGGCTGGGCTTTAGTCTGATTTATTTTAACATTTAGGTACTGAATATTGGTTCAAGCGGACGGTCTGTTGTTGCACTTAAGCCCTAAGCTGAACCTTATACTTAGGTATTGCTAAACTAAGAAGTCTTGCTACTTTGTAGTTTAAGTTTATTTGAAACCTTTTTATACAATCCTCTTCGATTTGTTTATCATCACGGTTTGTCGCTGCACGTATTATTATCATGCCTTCTAGTTCTACAATGGCGAGACAACCATCACACTAAAGGCGACAGGTTGTGTGTGTGTTTGTATGTTTGTTACCTCTTCACGCTCAAACGGCTAGACCAATTTTGATGAAATTTGGCACACAGATAGTTTATAAGCCGGATTTACACATAGAATATTTTTTTTCACTATTTATTTTTTCCCGATATTCCTACGGATCGAGGCTTATGCGGGTGAAACCGCGGGGCGCAGCTAGTGCGTCAATAAATGAAAACACTGGCTATAGATAAGAGTACTTTCGAACTGATCAAGTTTTAATCTAGGAAAAAAAGACTAGTCCTTATGTAAGGACTAGTCGAGAAAAAAAAACACAATTGATGTTCTGAGTGAGTTTCTGTTTTGCTATCTTATTTTAAAACTCCACAAAACAGTAATGTGTTAGACAACTAAAATACTAGTTTTTGAAATTATGTATATGAAATGATCAATAGAATTAGCATAAAAAAATTTATTAAAATCTCGATTATGATTGTAAATGTTTGCTTAGTCAATCCCTGGCATCAGTGGTATGACACTGACAGCTCACTCACTTCATCGATTCTGCTAAGTACATTCACGGTTGGACATAGGTTATGCAAGTTGTAGAAATCAAAAAACCCAAATGTCAACCATGTCTTCCTTGTATGGCACGTTCCATGACCGTGTTGGCATGGTCCAAATATTTAGATTATGCCAAGAAATTAATAAGACAAGTTCACTAAAATCATTGCATCATTATCTGGCGATTTTTAATCAAACCTCAAACTCAACTTTCCGACGAAACATTTATTTGTTTATTTAAACTTTTCGCACACAAAAAGGTACAAAGGCGGATTTAATGCCTTAGGCATTCTCCACCAGTCAACCAAGGGTGGTGAAGAGATTAGATGGCAGGTGCTTTGGTTGAACCGAACAATGATAAAAAAAAACTATTAAAAATAACAAACAATAAAAAAAATATCATGCTGAAAATGACGAAAACGTTAAACTTGTTTAAAATCATGGTCTAATAAATAACGAACTACTTACGTTTAATGTATCCTGTTAAATGAACAAAGTTGCAATCGATGGCAGTCAGTAATGTATTGGTTAAACTTCAAAGACTACCGCTTCTTTTCATATACACAAGCTCAATCAAGTAAGTCCAATATTGCAATTACCGCTGACAAAAGCTTAATAATGCTTTAAACAATTTTAATGTATTTATTTTGAAAAATTTATTGTATCTCAAAAAAAATCGCAAGGAATGTGCGCGATTTGGATGGAGAAATGGCACTATTGAGCTAACGCTGTGTGAGCGTGCGTGTTCCAGCGCCGCCCGTTCGATGTCCACCACGCACAGGATGGATGGGAAGCAGCACACAGCACATTAAGTAATTCTTTGCTCCGTTGGTGTAATTGCTGCATGGCGTTCCAGTAGGAGGATAAATAAATAAATAAAATAAATAAATAAATAAATAAACAAGATGGCGTGTTTCAGACGGGAAACATACTTTTATTACTATTTTATCATTATTTAAATAGACTTATAGTTCAATTTTGACTCCAAATTCACTTTAATGATCTCTTTAAAATTCAATCCGAAACTGAATGCACATGGGTAACACCCGGTTTTTGAATTGAGAATTCGAAACTGAAACATTACGTAAGGTGTTTCCTTCAAAATACACTCGACAGCAATGAATTAGGGTCACATAAAGACACCTGAATGTCTCGAAAACTAAGTATGCTAGCTTAATTAAATAAATTGTGTTAAATAGACAATTAAATTTTCCTTAAATGAAAGTAATACAACCTCTTACCAGGGGCAATCAATGTATTCATTTTCAATGTAGTCTCAATGTGATTTACTAATGATGTGGGTAATTTGACTAATTAATTAATTAAATTATTTACTTTAAAATAAAGGTGAAATTTCATATAGTTGTGATTATTAGTTTTGCTAGTTATCCTTAGTCAACGACCACTGGAATGGCTAACGTGACAATGTTGAAGAAAATCGAGCACCGCGCTGTTATTAAATTCCTTACCAAACAACGAAAAAGTCAAAAAACTATTCACGGAGTGATGGTGGCTGTTTACCGAGATACTGCACCTTCGTTATCTACGATTCAAAAGTGGTCAAGTGAATTTAAAAGGGGCAGCCCGAGCGAGTGTCGTCTTCAATACTCTCTGTATTGAAGACGACACTCGCTCAGGCGGCCCAGTTACTGCCTCTAAGGAAGAAAACGTGAAAAAAGTTGAGAAGCTTATACTGGAGGATGCCCGAAGACAAAATGATAGCAGAGATGACCCACCTCTCTGTTGGTTCCGTGCACACTATTCTTCATGACCTTCATTACCTTTCAAAAGTCAGTGCAAGATTGGTGTCGCGAATGCTCACGGCGCCTCAAAAGCAAGTGCGAATCGAGTGCTGTAGAAAGTTTTTGGAACTCTGTGGTGAAGTTTCATCAAGTATTTTCGATCGAATTGTTACTGGAGCTGAAACGTCTGCTCATCATTATCACACTGAAAGTAAGCAAGAGTCCATCCAGTGGCACAAGAAGGGTACTGCGCCCCCTAAGAAATTCAAAGTCGTTCCGTCTGCCGGAAAAATCATGGCCACAGTGTTTTGGGACTCAAAGGGAATTTTGCTGATTGAGCACACAAAAAAAGTTGAAACCATAAACGCATCTACTTTTCGAAATTTACGGGAAGCAATTAAAGAAAAAGACGGGGTAAACTGACCACCGATGTGTACCTTCTTCACGACAACGCCCCGGTCCACATGGCGCGTGTTTCCAAGGCGAGATTCTGAAGTGCGAGAATGTGGTTTCGAAGAAATGAACCACCCACCCTATCTAGGTCCGGGCTATAGGGTGGGTGGTTCATTTCTTCCCCGAGTGATTATTATTTGTTTCCTAATTTGAAAAAAAGACCTCCGTGGCAAACGATTTTCCAACGATAAAGAGCTCAAGACGGCAATAAATGCGCATTTTTCAGAGAAAGAGGAAAGTAGTTTTTTACAGCGTATTGAAAAGCTAATTTGGAAATGTAATAAATGCATTGAGGTACTGGGGGATTATATTATTGAAAAATAAAAAAATATTTTAATTGAATTTACGTCTTATACCGAGAATACATTGAACGCGAGAGGCGTTAATTTTAGACTTTCGCTGTAATAGTAAAAAATGTTCAAGGTGTTATTTCCCATAAGAAAATAATAGGTATTTTTTTTCTGGCCAACTCTTTAATTTTTGGGTATAAAATTTTCGACACTTGAATGATGTCCTTTCTTATATTTTGCAAAGAATTTTTGAATTTACCGGGCATTTTAGTAGACTTTGACAAGTCATCAACTTTGAATTCTCAATTCAGAAACTGGGTCAAAGTTTTTCACCAATTTGCTTATCAATATATGATTAAATCATATTCTATTGTGCTTACAATCTGCATTATCACTCCGTTAGACATGAATAGTGTACCTAATTTAATGAGCAGGCAAATAAGGTAGTAGTTTTTTAAACAAAAAAGTTAAAGCACCGTAAAGTGGGCCCCTTCACTAAGCCACTGTGGGCCCATTCCAAGTCGCCGTGACGAAATGTCCCAGTTCAGTATTCACACGGTCCCTTCTCTGTAAATTCGCATAATTAGGGGATATACAAAACAATATAAATTAGCAGATTACGCTACAATGGTAAATTATGCGGCGCTCAAGAATTGTTTGACGGTATACTTCATGAGAGGAAACAGTAGCCGCACTTTTGTGTTCAATTTTGAAACAAAACATAGCTTTTTCTTCGACAGGTGGTTCTGGCAACAGCCGTGCGATTCTGTAACCATCTCACCGTGAAAACTTGGGTGAAGTGAGCGTGGAGTGAGTCGTCAATAGTGTCAATCCCTAGCATCAGTATGACTCACAGCTCACTCTAAGCTCACTTCACCTTAGTTATCACGGTGTCTTTTTCCAGAATCGACCGGCTGTTATCTACGGTTCATGACGTGCAATGGGCAATACAGAACTTTTATGGGAGAGATACGAACAATGCTTGATGATGTTATGTAAATGACAGTGGTTTTATCCCGGAAAAGGCATGAACTACATACTGGTATTCTCATAAAAGTTCCCGTCGATGCGATGGATGCTGGATATAAAAGAAAATTGTATGTCAGTATACAGTGTAGTAGCTGTTTTCGTGTATTTGTTAATGTTACTCACATTAATCGTTAGCGGAAGCTTGTAATTGGCCATCGCTTACACATTGTACTAGATATTAAAATGTATTTAGCTGTAATTCTTCCTAAAATTAATAAAATAAATAAATAAAGAATAACATTTATTGGGCATTCTTGTGAAACATAAAATACAAATTTTTTAAAAATGTTTTAACAACAACAGTATGCTAATTTAATGTACGGGAAACAACCGCTCGGCCAAGCTCAACATGAGCCGAGCCGACCCGAACATCATAAAGCGAGGGTTTGCCGATCAGCACGAGCCGTAATGGCGTCGGGACGGTCAACAAATACTGCCGAATCGCATTTGGCGTCCTAAACATGTTAACCCTTAATTGCATGAGTTTTACTTTTTAAGCAAATTTTTATTTGGACATAACATTAGCTCTACATATAGTAAGGAAAAAATATTTAAAAAAAATATATTCATATTCAAAAATATATATATTCAAAAATATATTCAAAAAAAATATATATTCATATTCATACAATCTAGACCAGCCTCTTTTAGGTTCTTCTTCATTAGCTCTAGTTTGCATAGATGCCATTCCCACGATGCATAAATCAATTCAACCCAAATTGAATACCAATTGAAGAAATTAGGTTATTGACGTGCGTAAGCATTGAGATTGAAATCTATTGTGGCCTTTATGTTGCATACTACTTTAAATATTGCTAACTTGCCTGTAGGTTTTGGGTCATCGACCTTGTTACCATCTGACTTCTCAGTCACTATTGAATCTGTATCCCTAGTACCCCTTTCAAGAATGCCAAGCAAAATGGTGTACCTAATTATCGTTATCACAACTCCATCGACTCCTAAAGAAGTTGTTAATGCGTCATGTGAGCATTTTGCTACTAAAGCAGTATAAGAAAAGCAGCCAAGTGCGAGTCGGACTCGTACACGAAGGGTTCCGTAACACGTTTTTTGTATGGAGACCCCCTTTAATTTTTAACTTTATTTTATTTGTGGTTATAGCTGCAATAGAAATACACACTATATGAACATTTTAACTGTCTACCTAGTACGGCTCATGAAATGCAGCCCGCTGACAGGCAGACGGACGAACAAACGGACGTATAGACAGCGGAGGCTTAATAATAAGGTTAGCACCCTATACGTAAGGAACCCTAAACAGTTTCTAGACCAATAGGGTCAGGTGGCAAAAATACATTATTTTTATTTTACGTTTACTGTAAGGAATAACTACTTCGTAGAGGTAGTTATAAATAAGAGGCAATGCGATGGATTTTTATCGCTAGACATTGCATTTTTGACAAATGAGGATCCTGTGAAATCAGTAAGGTATCTTACTCAGTTCAGTCGAAATCTCTAGCTCCAATTCTATCCTTTCTCTCTTACCTTTCGTCATCTCCATTATCTGCCTAGCCTTTTCCCAACTATGTTGGGGTCGGCTTCCAGTCTAACCGGATGCAACTGAATACCAGTATTTTACGTGGACGACTGCCTATCTGACCTCCACAACCCAGTTACTGGGTAATACGATACCACTTGGTAAGACTGGTTGTCAGACTTTCGGGCTACTGACGACCCGTAACGACAGTCAAAGATCCACGAATGACAGCCGGGACCAACAGCTTAACGTGCTTTCCGAGGCACGGAGGGGCCTTGGTATGTGAAGATGGTCACCCATCCACGGACCAACCGCGGCAAGCGTAGCTTAACCTGATCGATCGACTCGTGCGGCTGTTATTACTTAGCCACGAACCCCACCTTTCGTCATCTCCATTAGTGTATACGAGTATTACCTACAGGCTACAACTCAAATTATCCACCTGTTAACAAAACAATACTCCAGTTGCTTGATAGGAAAGCCGGCGAGACAAGTGGGCCGCGACCGCAACAAGGTTGTCTTAGTAGCACCTACTTACTGTCGAGATTATATGGCGTACAGCTAGTGGGTTATTTACCTTCGCACTAGTTCTGTTCTGTGTGATGGAGAGCCAACAGGATGTTGCCAGGAAGTTGAGATGAGCGTGTCAGTAGTAATTGTTGGCACTTCGTCGAGTTAACCGGTTGAATGCTATAATTTTTTATTTTAATTGAAGAGGAACAACAGCTGCACAGGTCGATCGATCAGGTTAAGCTACACTTGCCGCGGTTGGCCTGTGGATGGGTGACCATCTTCACATACCGAGAGAGTTAATAGGTACAGGAGGACAGTGTAGGGCAGTCAACCAGTACCAGGTACTTAATAAAATAGAAAATGGTCTAAAATGTACAGTCTTTCAGAGCATTAAATATTAAGCTTAAACATCATCGTCATCTGCCTAGCCTTTTCCAACTATGTTGGGGTCGGCTTCCAGTCTAACGGGATGCAGCTGAATACCAGTATTTTACATGGAGCGACTGCTTATCTGATATACAACCCAGTTACTGGGTAATACGATACCCCTTGGTAAGACTGGTTGTCAGAATTTCGGGCTACTGTAGTCGCCTGACTGATGAGCACGATCATTTTTTCTTTAAGTGGGTGTAATTTATAAATATATATGTAGTTATGTTTATCAGTTGTCTAGTACTCATAGCACAAGCTCTGCTTAGTTTGGGACTAGATGGCGTTGTGTGAAAGTTGTGGAATATTATTATTATTATTACCATCAGGCGTGAACGGCGTGAGCGAGAACGGCGTGATTGGCTTTTGACGCCAATTCAGTAATAAGAAAAATATTAGTGAAAACTATAGTAGCTTAATATTAGGTGTATGACTTTATTTTCACAGATTTTTAACGTCAAGTCTATGCAAGTTACATAACTTCTCAGAATAGTCAAATTTACGATGGTAACTGATAAACAGCACATTCGGCACTGCATTTTATACGAGTTCCAACAAGGGAAAAATGCTTCTCAAGCACGAGAATCAATTTGTAGTCAAATTCGCAAAACACGTAGGTACAGACGCCAGCACATCAAGCTACTACAATCTGTCAGATTTCTTTAGTAGATTTTCAACTTTAGCCCTAAAGCATAAGGTTCAAAGTTGATTGGGAAAATCTGACAGTTTCAATCAGGTAGCTTGATGTGCTGGCGTCTGTACCTTTTCGTTTATATGAAACCGACAGGTGTCAAGAACGCATTCTCTCGTCGGCTGCACTGTACTTATTACCGTACCTATTTCTGCGTCCAAGAATCATAGCTCTAGTTTGTATGTAAAACATGATTGACTTTATAATATCCTAAGATCGGCAATACATCGTGCACTCGTAGTGTTGCGCAATGATGTTATCCAAAGGCAGCGGTTATCCTTTTTTTATCACACCTTCTTTTGTTGAAGCTCTTCTTGTTGGTGAAGCTTCCTCTAGAAATCCATTTAAAATATTATCAACCTGATACTCAACTGTGGCGGAGAGCATCGACTCTCCGATTATTACTAGTTTTGTGAAAAGGACAATCACTAAGCATTAATTTGGTGATGTCCTTTCCAAAATACTAGGTGTAGTTCTTAGTTTCCCACTCTGTTATATATTAAAATTTATTTTTATTTTTTAACTAACACTAGTAATAAGCTAAAGAAGTTTGTTTTACTAACACGCTGGATCATTGTAGTCCGAAAATAAAGAATTATTATTATTATTATTATAAATATTCAGTGGACGCTCTTTATTTTTCTGAACGTATTCAGCATCATCAATCTTTGCCATCTTAAGTTTTCCTGCAGTGTGCCGCATTTTTCATCACAGTCTCAAAAACCTACAAATCTAGAACTGGGTCACGTCAATAACGTTTTAAAGCTACGTAATACCTACATACGCTCTATGTACTAGTAGCTAGTATAAGAGGTCACCCTCTTTCAAGCATATCGTGAAACCTAGATATTCCTAGGTTTCACGATAGACTACAAACAAGACCTTAGGTATTCTTCTGATTAGGAAGCCGTGAATAGCTCTAGAACTCTAATTGCGTAACACACTTTTATGATATTGCTAATCAATTTCTTCATATGTTCGAAAAAAATGACAGTTCAACGCAATGAACGTTGTTGAACTGTCAAAATGAAAGCTATTGCTATCGTTAGTGTGTTATGCAATTACCCCGCTGTTTAGTACGACCATCTTTTCACCGATCCTGGACTTTTAAATATGCAAATCAGAGTCTTTTTCCCACAGATAATCCAACTTACATGACAAGTAATTATACCAAGAAACATTTTTTTTAAATCTCAGTAAATTAATACTAGAAATAAAACCACAATATATTCAGCTAACCAGTGGGCCCTATCCTAAAGAATTGATTAAACAACAATAACAACAAGATTTGTGTAAAACATAATCTTCGTTCCGGTAATTACCTTGCGACATACATACACACGGGAGCGCAGTGCGTCGAGCGTTGTGTCGAAACACACGTACAACAAAAACAACACATCCGTAAAGTTTGGTTGCCAAACGATTGTTCGTTCGTTCCCAGACAATCGCGCCAATGTGTTAATTGTTGAAAGCATTCTTTGTGACACACGGTCGTGGTGTGTGGAGGGCAAGTCTTTGAGTAAGTTATGATTATAGACCTGTGATTCCAGAAACACCTAATCCTTCCCGGCTGCATACAGAGTGGCAGGAAGATCAACGCGCAACCGGTAACCATTCAGTACATGATTCTGAACGCCTCTTTGAAAATTTTGGTCGATTCTTAAAAACAAAACTAGCTCTCCCATACTCGTACCTATTGACTGCTTAGGTAGGTTTTGCGGTGCCAACTTAAACAGAGTGTATAATTTTAAATATCTGTGGCACTGGGTCTTAGAGGATATGTCTGACAACATTTATTTGGAGAGGGAGCGCAGGGCGCTGTCTGTGCGCTGTAATATACCTACTGGCCCGCAGGTTTGCACGGAGTACCGAGCAAGTCAAAGTGACATTAGGACCTTCTGTCAATCTTTTTACACCTGCAGCCTGCGGACTAAGTACACGCAGCGTACATACAGTGCTCTGCGAGTAGAGTATAATAACGCGGTCAGGGTGCTTTTTGGGCTGCCACGCCACTGCAGCGCTTCAGCAATGTTTGTGGTGAAAAGCGTGGATGGTATTCATGCCATCATGCTTAAGCGTTGTGCGTCTCTTATGAAGCGCATGCGAGCCAGCTCGAACAGCCTTCTGAGCGTGTTCGTGGGCAGCTGGGACTCACCACTGTGGCGGCACTGGATGCGACTACACACTGCGGGTGTTCGCGTCCAGGGCTTGGCATAAACTGGTACTCCTGTGCGGTGCCACTTTGATTTTTATTTCTTTCTGTGGCTTTGTTTTTATATGTACTAACAATAGCTTTATAAGGTTTGTTGTGTTATTAATAGTATATGGACTACGTCTGAAATAAATGTCTTCTTATTATTATTGCACTTTTCACAGCTGTTTAACGTCTCACAAGGACTAGAAATAACAATATATTTGTTTCCAAGACCACCACGAAAACTTAACACTTGTTAAATTGATTGTTAATGTTTTAAAAAATGTGATACAATAGCGGTTGCGCACCTTCCCTCTAACGAATGCTTCACTAAAACCCATTTCGATTCGATTGATGAATTTTCATAATTCTCATGACAAATCGCATGACGAAAACTTTCGTAGCCTGGATCTGGAGAAGAACGTAGGTTACTTTTCACCCTGGATATTTGTACCTATTCAAATATACAGTAGAAACTCGATTATCCGGCCCTCAGCTATACGGATTCGCAATTATCCGGACTATCAACCACGACCAACCACTACCAATAAGTCTGCCGCAGTAAGCGAAAAGGACGAACATTGGCCAAAAATCTAAAGAAAAATAAACCTTACTAAACAAAAAAGACGCATCCATTAAGGCTCATTTTTGTCCTTTCCCTTTCCTCAGATGCGTCTTTTACCTGCGACAGCAGAAGTGCATACACAAGTATGTTGAAGAATGTATTTCTTAATAAACATTCATTTTCGTTGATATCTATTAGTTGTGTTTAATAAACACATAACATTATATATGTACTACATATGCACAAAATCTGCTTTTCTTCATGCATTCAATTATCCGGATTTTCGATTATCCGAATCCCTAACGACAACCATTAGTGCGGTTAATCGAGTTTCCACTGTAAATACAATACACGCGCGAACAAAACAAGCAGGTACTTTATTTAACAATTAACTGTTGCCTGTGTGTTGTTGTGTTCGCAATTCTATCCAACAGTATGTTACAAAGTGTAAGAACAACTAATTGCCCTGAGGTTATCCGGCGCAATTAGAAGAGGTTCCTTATTATGTTAACGACAGCAATAGGAAAATGTGCCGCATGATCTGCGCACGATTCAATCTAATTCTCTGATGTCGGACGTGTCTGCTTTGTTATGTAATTGTTTTATCTTTATGATTTATATTTAGTGTTTATGTGGGATCTTCGAATATCTTCCGGGTGTAGAGAGAGTGGAGTGTGGACTACATAGTAAATATTATTAATATCTAGATCTGCTAGACATGAGTTTTCTCGTAGACTGCCGAGACTTCATAGGGTGTCAAAGGGACCATGAGGCTTCAGTCAGTTAGACTTCGATTCACACTTTATCGTCTCCGGAATGTTAGACTTAAAAAATACCTATACTAAATAGGTCAGAAGATGCGGTGGGAGCAGTGGTGGCCCCGTGGACATGGCCGTGACTTTCGAGTTGTAGGTCGTAGGTTCGAACCCAGACACTTTACTTTGTGTAAATTATTTCATCACAACTGCTCTCAAAACGGTGAAGGAAAACTGGAACCAAAAATTCGGGGACTTGTCTCATCTATCAACCCGCACTAGACCCACGTGGTGGATTACGGCCCGCCCTCTCTCGAGGATGCCTGTGTCCCAGCAGTGGGAATATTATCGGCTGATTATGCTGTTATGATTGATGCCATCTATTAAATTGTCAAACTCTTTTTCAATATTGCATCAAACCAAATCAAGTGCGAACTTTGGAGCCGAATTGTCTTCGCTTCTAAAATTATAAATATCAATAAAAAAAAACATGCAAGAGCGAGTTGGACTCACGCACCAAGGGTTCCATACCTTACCTATATGTTAAATGTTCACTTTTTTTTTTCTGAAAAAGTGTGCTGATTAGAGACATCGTTTTATTTTGGCTGTAATCTTTACATAAACTTCTATCACATAGAATCATTTCAGATTTTTTTCTATGCAATTTTCGGAGGTAAGGGGTTTATTTTTATTTCTTTCTTATTTGCAAAATAGTTGAGCAAACGTCATCTAAAACAATTCCAAATTTCAAGTTGATAGCATTAGCAGTTCTTGAGATATCCAGCTGTGACAGACGGACAGACAGACAAACTGATTCGCACCATAAGGGTTCGTTTTTACCATTTTGGTACAGAAACCTAAAAAGTAGGTCTTCAAGTGGGTACTCAAAATACTTCACCGTCATCATTTCAGTCGAAAGACGTCCGCTGCTTAGCCCTTAATGCCTTCCCCAAGCGTCGCCACATCGATCAGTCCTGCCGGTCGATTCTGGAAAAATCTCACCGAGATAACTAAGGTGAAGTGAGCTTAGAGTGAGCTGTGAGTCATGCTGATGCTAGGGATTGACACTATTGACGATTCACTCCACGCTCACTTCACCCAAATTTTCACGGTAAGATGGTTACAGAATCGCACGGCTGTGCTTCTCGCGTCCATTCAAATACTTTACTCATATTTATATTTTTTTTAAATATTCACAACAAAACAACTCAGGAAATCGGTCATCTCTGTCGGTAGCAGTAACAGCAGATTATGCTAAACAAAACCGTAACGAAACGCAACTGACTTGCGCACGCGCAGATATTTGGGACACAATCATTCACACATTGCACGTTTTGTCTTAAAATTCTTGCAAACCGCGAAGAATTGAAAATCTCATTGTGTTTACTTCCGATAACAAAAGTTTTGTGTGTGAGACAACTTACTTTAACGTGAATAACATTTTAAATGGCAACTCCGAGCTGGTTTTTCCCAATGACCTAAGAAACTTAAAGCTATGTTGACATTTTAGCTTAATTAATTTGTACTACAGCGTAAACATTGATTTAATCTATAGGTTAATTAGTACTGTTAACAACTAAACTATAGTTCAGCACTTGATTTCCTATCTTTAGGTATTCCCGGATACTTAGGGCAGGTAGGAAAGAATCAGCCGGGGGTTGCGGAAGTATCGTTCGTTCCCGCGACCCCCGGCGTAGCTGAGAGAGGGAACACCGGGGTGGTTTTTAGTCAGTAAGAGTCTGACAGACCCCGCCGCCCGCCCTAGAGCGGCGGACATCCATGAGGATTTTCCACCCTGAAACAAAAAAAAAAAAAAGTTAGGAAAGAATAAGGAACCTAAAAACCCTCAGTCATGTTTTTTTTTTTTTTTTCATAACAATATAGATAGGTACAGACGCCAGCACGTCAAGCTACTACAATCTGTCAGATTTATTTAATAGATTTTCAATTTTATCGCTAAAGCATAAGGTTCAAAGTTGATTGGGAAAATCTGACAGTTTCGGGTAGCTTGATGTGCTGGCGTCTGTACATTGTGTCGAAAATATTACACTAATGATAAATAAAAAAATAAGTAACCAGCACACCAAGCTACCCGAAACTGTCAAATTTTCCCAATCAACTTTGAACTTTATGCTTTAACGATAAAGTTGAAAATCTATTAAAGAAGTTTGACAGATTGTAGTAGCTTGATGTGCTTGCGTCTGTACATGCAAATTTGAAAATCATAACGCATTTAAAATGTAACAGTATCACTAATAAATTATTATATGTCTATAATTCAGTAACAATACATTAAATAATCACCAACATTTCATTTAAATTTAAAATTCATTACCAAGTACCTATAAAAAAAAAATCATATAAACACAAATAATAATTCACAAATCATTTAATTGTAGCTATCGTTGTCATCTATGTACTCATTCTTACTGTAATAGCCAAATAACTTTTCAGTACAAAGAATAAGCCAAAACTATCCATCATCCCTCCTGTAGCTAATTTACCCAACTTTATAACTGACTTAACCACCTGCACTCTAAATGCGTAACACACTATTACTCTCAATTTGAATCATTTTGAAGCATATTGCTAATCCATTGCTCCATATGCTCGACAAAAGTGTCTGCTCAACAACGTAAATAACGCAATGAATGTTGTTGAACTGTCAAAATAAAACCCATTGCTACTGATAGTGTGTTACGCAATATTACCCTGCTGGCTGGTCTGCTGGCCAGTATCTATACTCGTAAACCATCAATAACAAATACAATCCAATCCTAATTCATACCGCAGTTTTGCTCTACATATTATGAAAGGCACTTTAGATAACTTCGTCGTCTCACTGCCTTCGCACCCATATATCTCATAAAGAATGTCTCACTCCAGACCACCATGGTCGCAACACCAGGATATCAGGCACAAATAAACACATCAAACAAACAGACCGCGATACACAAACTTTCGCTAAATTTCACGTAGAACAATATCGTTGGTAGACGTCATAATTCAATACTATCTTGTACATTAGTAAGGCAGTTATCTTGAGTGGCCGGCCGGCGCAGGCGCCGCACCCTCCTCCCTCACGCCTTACCATCGGTGCATTTTCACTGAAAACACTCGATAAGATAATATAATATTAATGTGTAAGGAATGGGTAACAAGGACAACTGGGTTGTAGTTTGAATCAGTCAGTTGTACTGATTTATCTGGCGTAATTGTGATTTATTTTGCTCCAATTGTGTTGTGTTTGTTTTGTGAAGCTGTGCTGTCGTGTAACATGAGGACAGTAACTAAATTGACAAGTATCATATAAAGATATTTAATTAGCTGGATTAGATCAATATCAAATATGTATGTAATAATAATAATAATCAATACCTTACTAGAAATGATTTTGGATGCAGGAAGTTAATGCAACTTTTACAGGAGAGGAGCCCGCCACATTTATTGCCATCCTTATTATGTATTTATTCAGTAGTACACATACAACGAACGAACCAATGAACACTTCGAAACGTGGTTTTCATCTGGCTAAGTAAACATGTGTTTATAATGACCAGACAACGGTGCGGTCAAAAATGGTACGGTCATTAATGCGTATAGTTATTATGACGTTCGATCAATTATTGGGTAAACAGCAAAGAATTACTTAATCCCACATTAACACCTCATCTATTAAATAACGACAAAACAATACATAAATTATATGGTTACTGAGGTCCTGTTCTGGTTGCACACAAAATCTGTGTAGTTCTTTCTTCAAAGGACCATTTCAGACACCAATCTACATGGTTTTCACATGATCTGACCAAGATTATGTCTGGACTATAAAAGAGACTGTGACTTGTGAGGTTGTTTCGGCCTCAAATAGGAAAAGTGTTTGAACAAACCTACTTCCAGAAATAAATAATTTATTCATCATTTATCTGAATGCTTTTTATCAAGTCTTGACGAAGCTAGCATACAGACGAGCTCCCTCACTTACTCTTCCAGCATCCCGAATTACTATTTATTTGAAAGGTCTCCTTTCTATGTATGTCTGCGCTCAGCAGCATACTGCGATTTTTCCCTATCGAACCAAGTTTCTCTTTAATCATTTTTAAACAGCAATGCAAACCACAGTTGCATTAAAACATCCCACATATAAAAGCTAATAATAACCAGACAAATGGTATGGTCCCCGAGGTCCTGTTCCCATACTCTGTCGACTGGGGTTCAAGTCATGATGGTACTGATTTAGAAACCAAGGAACCCCTTGTCCCTCCAATGGCCAGTTCCCAGTCGGTATTGGAAGTTCGTGAATCATGAGTTATATAGTCCTGTAGTAAAGAATTTTCTTTAGCAAAATCCCGTTTTCTTCGACCAGCGATTACGAAACAGAGTTGCATTAACATCTCACCTATAAAAGCTAATAATGACCAGACAAATGGTATGGTCGCCGAGGTCCTGTTCCCATACTCTGTCGACTGGGGTTCAAGTCATGATGGTACTGACTTAGAAACCAAGGAACCCCTTGTCCCTCCAATGGCTAGTTCCCAGTCGGCATTGGAAGTTCGTGAATCATGAGTTATATAGTCCTGTAGTAAAGAATTTTCTTTATCAAAATCCAGTTTTCTTCGACCAGCGATTACGAAACAGAGTTGCATTAACATCTCACCTATAAAGGCTAATAATGACCAGACAAATGGTATGGTCGCCGAGGTCCTGTTCCCATACTCTGTCGACTGGGGTTCAAGTCGTGACGGTGCTGCGCTGACCTTTGTCAACCGCCACAGAGCAGCATGCAGATAGCGGACTGCTTGTAAAACAAGGAATATGTCGGACGGATTGTGACAAACGTATAGCTGGATAAGGTTGCATGTTTGTGTGGGGTTCATGCTTGAGGATAATTTGAGTGAAAATAGTAATGGTACTGAAGTGGAAAGTGAAACATGATGATGTGTATCAATCAATACTTTAATGTAAAAAAAAAACTAAAGTACAGACGCCAGCACATCAAGCTACTACAATCTGTCAGATTTCTTTAATAAATTTTCAACTTTATCGCTAAAAAATAAGTTTCAAAGTTGATTGGGAAAATCTGACAGTTTCGGGTAGCTTGATGTGCTGGCGTCTGTACATCACTAAGATTGCAATCATGATGTATTGAACTCGTGTTTGTAAGATTTTCTTGTAAAAATATTAGGCACCTGAAACGCACTAAACGCACCTAAAACTACTTGGATGATAAAATAGAATCCTATAGTTGGCGCCATATTATCTTCAGGGCAATAGAATTATTAATATCACCAAATCCAATGATCCAATTCTTTAGGTACTAAGTAAGAAATTTGATACCTTTTTCCAGTCATCTATTTCAAATTAAGATTCAACATAAAACACACGTTCGGTTCCACAAATTCATTTATTTTATTATATTAGTAATACGTCTAAATTCAAAACGTCTTAGTATTCCAAGACTGTCTGGATCTGAGTCAGCTCTCCATGAAGAGTGAAGTTTTTGTGATTCATTCGTGAGTTTTGTGACTGGTGACTCAATGCCCAACTTAATACCTTCTAGGGCGCACAACGCGGGATGACGCGATTTCTCCGGTTTTCCAAACTTTCGTTCTTGTTTGAGGCGACACATTTTCTTGATGAAAATAATATGTACTTCCCTTTCTTTACTACTGTTAATTATACTCTCAAATGTAATCAAATAACAATCGTCAAGCTTTATGTAGGATTCTACATAAAGCCTGACGATTGCTATTTGATTTTAAGATATTAATTATCTAGTTGACTATTTTTAGAAGGGTTTTTATTGTTCAGACATGAACGTTTTGATTGTAGTAAATGAAATACTTCTTCATCTATCGTGTCGATGGCACGTACTGCAAATATAACAGTATGTTGCCTCGTGGACGGAGCTTTTTCCACCGTTCATTAGTTCAATCCCGTGCATCAAACTTATATGAATAAAAGTCCCATAAAACTCTTCCATTCACAAATTCTTTCAGAATTCCTCATAAATATTCATAATCTTTGTTCAAATTATAACAAGCGATATCGCGCGGCCATGCCTTACATTTCGATATAAATCCTCAGTCCATGGCCTATTGCGAAATACTTGTAACACCGTGTTGTTTCTGTAATGTTTGCCGTCCGGGAGTGGGTGGCAAATTCATTGTTATTGTTTTTAGTCATATTTGGACCTTCTAAGGATATTCTATTAATAAAGTTAGAAGATGTAAAGGCTTTATTAGTAGATCCTGGGGTATTATTGAATTTAGTAGCTTTATTTGGGATGATAGTATAGAACCATTATCATCGTTTATGTTGATGACTTTGAGCGGCTCAAATATTTGTGTTCTCTTTAGAAATGTCATCTTCAATATCTGTATTTGTTTTATCGAAATCTGCCGGAGGATTCTGTAAAAATCTCACCGTGAAATCATAAGTGAAGTGAGCTTGAAGTGAGCAGTGTCAATAGTGTTAATCCCTAATGACAGCTCACTCCACGCTCACTTCACCCAAGTTTTCAAGGTGAGATGGTTACAGAATCGCACGGCTGGATTTCTAGTAACAGCTATGAATCCAGTGGTTTAAAAAACTCCACTCCTCAGAGACTACCTACCCACTGACTAGTCTTCCCATAAAATTAAATTGCTGTCAATATGTCCACATCAATTAAATCTTCATTTAACCTAACCTTAGCCACTGTATACTCCAGATTATTTCACACGACTTCTTTTGGACTTACAAGTAGCCAGTACAATTTATTATTCTAAATAAAACGTAATGCAAAATTACAGCAATCACGACCGATTTATGTAGATAGTCTGTCTATCGTTTAAGATCTAAATCGTGATGTATTGTAACCTTTGACTCTTGCTTACTTTCAAGGTTAAGGAGCTCATATTTTATTAATTTGCTTACGAGCAACTTTTGTATCGAGATTAACATGCAAGAATTTCAAAGCTCCGTGCCACAAGATACAAGATATATAAGGTGACACAAGATATATTTTTTAAACTCATTTTCTGTGTGAAAATAAAATTTACACTTTCTTTGATTACTTACAAAATGAATCTTTTCATCATAGATTTATGACTCATTCTATTTTATTGTAATTTATTGCACTTCTTCATTATTTAGATAAAAGCTCATTAGAAAAACCATAAGTTTATGCAAATTAACAACAGTTATCATAAAAAAAACAACCATTAAAAAAACAGTAAATGAAAAAAAGAATCTATTCATAGTAACTACTAAGAATAAATAACTTGAATTGAATACTCTTGGGAATCAAACTATGTATTTACAGGTGTGAATACGATGTAGATACGTTTATCGCTAACGCCAAACGAAGCAGAACATCGTAAAAACTCCAAAAGCTTCCATGATATTAACCAAATACAACCAAAAGTTTAACAAAGAGAACAATTTTGGGAGATATAGAGAAAGCATCTAAAGAGATAATTTTAAGATCAATTACGAGTAGTACAACATCGTTAACATCCTCTTTGTGTAGCGTTTATAATTATTTGTATTTTAGGTAAGTGTATTTGTACTTATGCTAAATGCCAAAGAGTTCCCCGGGGTGCGAGACGGTCATTGAGTTTGGCACGATGTCTCCCTCTTGCGACCCAGAAGAACTCAGAAAGTGCCCGGGAGCAACTAATCACCTTCCCTTATAGGATTTTGCACGTTCGAAAAAATTGGCACCTAAAAAAACATTGACAACGCATATTAAAGACAGACAGCTGCAACAACCTATTTGCATCCTATTTTGCATCCAAAATTACCTGATTTTAATAACCTTTCAGGAAGAGTGTTATGTTCACATGTAGAATCCAAATTAAGCAAAGGTGATATCAGGGGAGCGGCCAGGCTACTTTTCAGCGATGTATATATATAAAGACAACGTTTTGGAATCTGCAGTTGGATGCCAACAAGGTGATCCTCTCGGGCCAGTCATTTTCAGTTTGGCTATCCATTCCTCTAATACAACAACTAAATTCAAAATTCAATGTGTGGTATTTAGATGATGGAACACTAGGAGGTGACGTAAACACCGCTCTAAAAATCTTCAATTCCTAAAGCAGCACTTCCAATCCATCGGCCTTGACCTCAACAACTCAAAATGTGAAATTTACATTTGTGAAAATACTGACAGACAATCGACTATACAGAAATTTAATTTAATAGCCCCAGACTTCAAACTTTTGGAAAAAGTTTATTGCACCTCCTAGGTTCCCCAATTTTAGAAAACAGTTTTTCTCCATTCGTCGACGAAAAAATTACACATTTTATTCAAATTTTAATGATATTTCGCATAGACTTTCTAAATTAGGCATTCACCTTTATCAGATATTGTTGTTTCGGTCCAAATTTTATGTCTTTTCTCCGCTCTTCCTCTTTATGGAAGCACCCACACCTTTTGGCCAAAATCGATCATATTTTTCACAACACTCTTACATCCATTTTAAATGTAGTGTAGCATTGTAAATGTCGCTTTGGACGACCGCGCGTGGCTGCAAGCCACACTACCCATTCGTTTTAGGGTTCGGCGTCCGCAAAATTTCTAGTGTAAGCCTACCGGCGTTCCTATCCTCGGTCCACACCAAAAAGTTAACCACACGAATCTTGATTCCTGCTCAGGTTGACTTTGAAGTGCCGTGTTTGACCGATGCAGTGAACGCCTGGAAAGTGGCTTGCCCGGGACACGGTTCAGCCCGAGAACCCGTCTTCCCAGAGACAGGGAGATGAGCAGCTCTGCAGGTTAGTACAAAATAAACTTATTAATATGTCCACCAATACTGCTGAGTGAGAGCCCGCCTGCTGGTTGTGGGTGAACGGGTGTTGGGCCTCTAGCTTCAGGCGCTACCGTAGGCCAACATAGGCACTATGCTGGGTGACACCACATTCCGGCTCGCTACATGTTTGCGTCTGGGCGCTCCTTGTAGAGCTCCACATCGCTGTGAAGCAGTCGACTGCCTCGGACGCCATGGCCTAACCTGCACCAAGAGCGCTGGTCGGGAGGCACGGCACGCCAGCATTAACGACATCATCCGTCGGGCTCTTGTCACGGCCGGGGTGCCAGCTGTTTTTGGTGTGAGATACAACCTGCGTCGACACCCTCGTGCCATCCCATCTTCCTAGTACGATGGGCTGTGCTGGGGTGTCTACTGCAGGAGCAGAAAACCTTAATGGCGCAAATATAACGACCTTATTAGGAGCTATATGTTTGAGTCGTTTGGGGTTGAAATACTAGGGCCTTGGGGCCGAGTGCTCATTGAATATTTTGGGACATCTCCAAGCGGTTGGTTGACTCTTCACGTGACAATAGGGCTGACCTATTATTAGCCCAAAGAATCAGCATTGCCATCCAACGTGGTATTCTGCCAGCCTTTTGGGTACTTATCCCATTGACAGCAATGCGGACCATTTTTTTGATGCCCAATGAGTTCCTGCCTTTTTCTTAATTTTTTGAGTATACACTTGTATATAATATACATGTTTTTTAGTGTTAGCTTGTAAATTGTAACTGTTATGTCTTTGTGAATAAATAGTTATCATAAATATAGAAATATCCAATATTGATTATGGAGAGAAATCAATATCAATCGGATATAAGTTGCAAATGTAGCGGCGCGTGCGTACAGGCCTGAATGTGTGTGTGTGTGTGTGTGTGTGTGTGAATTTACACATGTGTGCGTTTGCGCAGTGAAACGTCCATGCAAGGCGAACCGCCTGCACTTGTTCCATTGTAGGGTGGATATGGATTGCGGCTGATGAGAAAATACCTTCGTTCAGTAATATTGTTGTTGCTTATGGTATTAGAAGATTAATTAGTTAATACCTAACATAACAGGATGTTTTGCTGTACTAAATGTGGTACCGATGCTTATGGTTATCATCATCTGCCTAGCCTTTTCCCAACTACGTTGGGGTCGGCTTCCAGTCTAACCGGATGCTGCTGAGTACCAGTATTTTACATGGAGCGACTGCCTATCTGACCTCCACAACCCAGTTACTGGGTAATACGATACCCCTTGGTAAGACTGGTTGTCAGACTTTCGGGCTACTGACGACCCGTAACGACTGTCAAGGGTCCAAGAATGACAGCCGGGACCGACGGCTTAACGTGCTTTCCGAGGCACGGAGGGGTCTTGGTATGTGAAGATGGTCACCCATCCACGGACCAACCGCGGCAAGCGTAGCTTAACCTGATCGATCGATCCGTGGGGCTGTTATTACTTAGCCACAAGCCCCTGCCGATGCTTATGGTCATACTGAACGTTAAGGTTTCGGCATGATTTGCTTGAACTCTTGGCTCCAATTAATGAAACTGGCCGTGTGATCAGCTAACAGGATGAAAACCAAACGCTTCGTTTGAATCCGTAAAGAACTCGACAAATCAAGACAAGAAGTTTGTAGCGGATTAGAAAAGAAATAACAATTCGGTCGTCAAAAGTGATGATCAAATTCAGGATAAAAAAAGGTGCGGTTTTATTGAGTCATCGGTAATACTCGTATACATCAAAAAGTTCATTGTCTGCGAGGAGCTCCAAGGAGGCGGTTAAATAACTCAGCAAACAGGATTGATGGTCAGCAGGATCCAATGATATCATAGTGAGATCACCGATCTACCTGACAGGCGTAGCAATTATGTTATTATCATCCCAAGTTCGTACGTACGTTAGAGTGGAAAATTCAATGGAGCTTTTTTGAGGCTTCAAATTGTATGAGGTATTCTTGTCCTGGGTATTAGAACATTCAAACTTGTTATGCACGTGTTCTTCTGTATTTTGTTAGTTTATATTCGAACTGTCTCGTAAATACAGATGTAGAAATATGACCAATTGAAGATAAAGCAGCTCGACGGACTAATTGGACATCAGTTAAGCCTAGAAAAATTATTCCTTGAAGCTTGCAATTAGGTTATAAACGAGAGAGATTTATTTCATCACCATCATTATCGGATCACTGGTCAATCCCGACGCTCTGGAGCCAGCCTCACCCAGGTTCATTTATTTCATCAGCTTTATCCAAAACCCGCCCACCTTACCCATGTTCGAGAAATGGTACAACTGAATATTACGCTACCGTTATACAATACCAGTAATTTTCAACGGTTTCTTCATAAACAAAATCGTAAACAAAGTCATAGTCACCGCACGTCACATGCAGTTCAACAGGTTTAGTGGGTCGGGCGGGCCGTTCGCAAACACACTGCCCTTATGTATCTGTCCACTTCTCATGTCGTCACCAAAGCCACCGTTTATTAAACCAATACTTTCGATGCCTCATTTAGAAAACCATATAAAAATAAACCATGCAACTGGTCCTCGATAAGGTAGAGATAAAGTATTGATTATAGGGTTTTCTGTGAATGTGAGATTTATTGCCTCGTTTAGTTGAACTTGAAGGACCAGTCAATCAGTCTTCAAGTTGCTTCGCGTTTTTTTTTTTGTGACAATTGCTAGCTAGTAAGTTTCTAAGGTGCTCTGGGTGAGTGGGTCAATGTTTGTGTTCCCGTGAAAGTGGAAGTTGATGGGAAATAGTGTAAAGTGAGACCGCGCCGACATGTGCTCAATAGCTTGTACTTTCTTGAGCCATACATGATGTTGATGATACTTGCATATAAAGTTGCGAAAGTGTTTCATACATATGCTGCACTATCAAATGTGATTTGATAATTCTGATTTTCTCCTAATTTTAAGTTGATTGCTCGACCATTCCAGCATTGTCACCATTGTTATTATTTTACTATTTATAATAGTAACTAGCTTCGCCCCGCGGTTTCACCCGCATAAGTCTCGATCCCGTAGGAATATCGGGATACAAAGTATTATATGTGTTAATCCTGGTTATAAACTATCTGTGAGCCAAATTTCATCAAAATTGGTCCAGCCGTTTGAGCGTGAAGAAGTAACAAACATACACACACACATACACGCACACACACACTCACAAACTTTCGCCTTTATAATATTAGTGTGATAAACTGAGATAGGTGCAGCAAGAAATGGGTAGATAAAGTATTCAATGGAACCTACTAAGCTTTAGAAGAAAATCAATCAATAAGAAATAAAATCGGGACTGTTGTTTTCATAAGTACCTACCTATTTTGGTCTGACAAACATGCTAACTCGAAAACTTGATAAAAGGTAAAAAGCACAAAGAAAAGTCATTATTTGAAACACGACCTCAGTGCTGTAAGTACTTATGCCAGTGGCCTGCAAAAGTTAGTTGACATTTTTCCACTTCAGCTGTGATGTCAAATTATGATTAAAAATAACTATTATATATAAAATAACTCCTAAGGGGATTACTTGTTTATTTTTTTTTATGAAATGTGAAATAGCGTAGAGAATTTGTATATATTTAAATATTAAATATTGTACGCAAAATACGCGCATTGACGTGGAGTTGCGGACACCAGCCCGTGTTACCTATTACCTATATTTAAATATTATAAATATATATTATAATAAGTATTTCTCTATTTTTTTTTATTTTTTTTTTTTATTTTGATCATTGTCCTCTCAACCAAAGCACCTGCCATCTAATCTCTTCACCACCCTTGTTTGACTGGTAGAGAATGCCTAAGGCATTAAGTCGGCCTGTGTACCTTTTGTGGGAGAAGTTTAAATAAATAAATAAAAGTCAAAGGTAGTTGAATTATTCAATTAAAACGTTATAACAGTTCAAATATTTGGTTCACTAGAATTTTAAATCATAGATAATGTGTCACAGCTGAAGTGGAAAAATGTCCACTAACTTTTACAGGCCACTGTAAAATACGTAGCATAAGTAATACAGCAGAATTCTCGTCTCCACACGAAACTATGTTAAGAAAGCAAATTAAGTCTCCAACATCCCAGAAATGCCTCAAATCTTGTCAGACATGTTGACAACTGTCCCATTCATGGATCCAATACCGCAATCCTATACCTCAATGACCGTTAAGGTTATAAAACATAGCAAACAATACCGACCGGTTAAGAAAAGCCTTCTACGAATGTTAATGTACGAAACCAGTAAGTAAGTATACTGGTTAAGTGATGTTAGTTTTTTTATTTATTTTTTAATGTTGATAGGGCCCGCTTTTGACCGCGATCACGCCTGATGATAAGGGATGGATGAGGTCTATGATGAAAGGAGCGTGCCCAGAAGATACCTGCCGTGCGATTCTGTAACCATCTCACCGTGAAGGCTTGGGTGAAGTGAGCGTGGAGTGAGCTGTCATTTGCTAGGGATTAACACTATTAAGTGCTCACTTCACTTATGATTTCACGGTGAGATTTTTACAGAATCGACCGGCTGTTCACTCTTGCTTTAGTAGAGATGTAAGTAGTTATAAGATGCAGTGCGACGCTCTTCAGGGTAAAGCCCTCCTTTACACTAATTGAATTCAGTCTTTATTAAGGTTCCGTACCCAAAGGGTAAAAAGGAACCCTATTACTCCCGCTCCGCTGTCCGTCCGTCCGTCCGTCTGTCACCAGGCTGTATCTCATGATAGTTAGACAGTTGAAATTTTCACAATGTATTTCTATTGCCGCTATAACAACAAATACTAAAAAACATAATAAAATAAATATTTAAGGGGGCTCCCATACAACAGACATTATTTTTTTGCCGTTTTTATAGATAATGGTACGGAACCCTTCGTGCGCGAATCCGATTCGCACTTGGCCGGTTTTAGAGGTAATCACCAGGATCAACCATTGGTTTCAACGATATTTATTGCGTTCATCAACAGATACAAAGCAAGACGCTGTGCTGTTATGCAATTTAGGATGCCGATCTAGACTCTTCACATACACCACCCACAGTCCTCCTCCTTCTCCTTTTGAATCTATCCAAATGTTATCTTTAAAAGATCGCTCTTAGCGATAAGATCGCCCATTTTGTCAACCTTTGTAAAATTTATACATTTATATCTGAATTTATATAATAATAATATATTCCACAACTTTCACACAACGCCATCTAGTCCCAAACTAAGCAGAGCTTGTGCTATGAGTACTAGACAACTGATAAACATACATATATATTTCTAAATACATACATATTATAGATAAATTACATCCGGACACAGAACAAATGATCGTGCTCATGACACAAACATTTGTCCTGGGTGGGAATCGAACCCACGACCTTGCGTATAGTAATCAGGGCCACTGACCACTAGACCAACAGGGCTGCTTCTATTATGTTCTATCCTTAACCCTTAAATGCATGATTTATTTTATCGTATTGCAAAAAATTCTATTGTATAGGTATTTATCTATAGAATTTAGATAATAAATATATAATAATTATACAATAATATTAATATTCATAGAGTATATATATTGTTTTGACAAAAAGAGGTGAGTTCAGAAACTCACAGCTATCACATTCTTAAAAAAATTAAATGATGTGCTTTGTTGCCATTTGGCAACATTATGCATTTAAGGGTTAAATAATGATACTAGGACATATTATTTTTCAATTTTTTCCTTTGCAAAAAAGAGCTCCCACTGAAGAACCTCCTTTGATGAGTTTTAGTAATTATTCAAACAAAATAAATATACTTAGATAATTGTAGGCCCCATAAGCCTTTCTCTTAAACACCAAAAATAAACGAGACTTCACACGACAAAACGACTTAACGTACTATGTACCACATAACAGTTCACGTAATGGACATTAACGTACAAAACGATTTGTCTTGTACTTAAAAATATTTGCCAAACCGTCTCAGCCAATGACATAACGCCAAATGACTACCATTATGATGATGAATGACGCCGAATGCTTGAGCACGCGCAAAACTAATACCTATGTTTTACTATATCGATCAATCACAAACTTAACTTTACCGTCCAAGAAGACCATTTCAATTAGAATCCCATCGTATTGTGAAGTACAAAGTCTCATTTTAAGGTTAAAGGGTGCTTTTTCGATAGTAAATATAACTTTGTGATAGATTTAGGAGTTGTATAAGAAAGCCGCGGGGGTGTTGAATGAAGTCTTTAATCACGATATTAAAGACTTCAGTATCGGTTAGGTGAAATGTGTTCGGAGATAGTGTGATGTTTAGTGGGTAGTATTAATTTATTTTATTGGATGACTTGAGTAAGAAGACGGTGTCATTAGTTACTATTAAGTTAAAGAAGACAGTAATAGAGCAATTTTTATTATTAATACGCTTTTATTAGTTTCATCTGTATATATGTTTGTTTGTATGTAACTGACTCGTTTGGGCTCGATTTAGCCCCATTTTAAGCGATCAGATTTACTTTAAACGTTGTAGACTTATCAACGACCGACGACAATACAAAATTTTGATTAAAAAAAAGTTAGAAAAAAGAATTGTTAAAAAAAATTGTTAAAAAAACTAAAACAACACGCTTTAATAGCAAATCGAACTAAAAATCAGAAAATAACTTTTAATTTATATTTTATTCAACTGTTATGAAAAGTATACTAACTCAATATGTTTCAATAATTTTCAAAAATTCTAAAATAAAAATAAAGTTATGAAAAGAAAATTAATTTTATTGTAAAAAAGCGCGGGGTGCTCGATATTGATTGTTGTAAATATATAATTAGTAGTTATTTGTAGAGTTAGTATAGAAATATGATAAAAAGCACCCCACGCTTTTTTACAATGATATTAATTTTCTTTACACACAAAGTTATGAAAAGAAAATTGATTTCTTTGTATGAAATTAATTTTCTTTTATTTTTGTAAATTATTGAAACATATTGAGTTAGTAACCTTTTTATTACAGTTGAATAAAATATAAATTAAAAGTTATTTTCCGATTTTTAGTTCGATAAAATTTGCTATAAAACGTGTTTTTTTTAGTTTATAAATTATATTTTATTAATTTATATCTAGCTAGAGTAACTATATAGAATTTATGTATCTACGTAGTTAAGTACGTATTGGGATGAAATTGAATAATTATCACAAAGGCTGCCACAGCAGTTGGAGATATAAGCCGGTCGATTCTGTAAAAATCTCACCGTGAAATTATAAGTGAAGTGAGTAGTGTCAATAGTGTTAATCCCGAATGACAGCTCACTCCACGCTCACTTCACCCAAGTTTTCACGGTGAAATGGTTACAGAATCGCACGGCTGTACTGCATAAAAATAAGAATATAAAAACATGTAGGTATACCTACGAGTTGTAGGTCGTGGGTTCGAACCCAGGCAGGCGCTTTACTTTGTGTAATGTACCTATTTCATCACCACTGCTCTCAAAAACAGTGAAGGATAACATCGTGAGAAAACCGGCATGTCCTAGAACCAAAAATTCGAAGACATGTGACATCTAACAACCTGCACCTCGCCCGCCTGGTGGATTACGGCCCACTTCGGCTCTCACAAAGGGGAGGCCTGTCTCCCAATAGTAGGAACGTTATATGCTCATTATGCATGCTATCCATGTAGGTAGGTATGTGTTTTGTAACACCAGCTTTATACCACCACCACCACCACCAGCTTTTAGTCACGATTTTTTAATTTACTCTAGCTATCTTGAAAGTTCTATCAGATAAAGCAGAAATCATTACTTTAACGTTAGTCTAAAACTCAATCTACTAATACAGAGGTCTAAATTATAGTGTCAAGTAAGTTGCATCTTTGCCCTTTGAATTACGGGACAAAGTAGCACGGGCCTCAAAATCGTGATTATCCAAACGTCATCAAAACTTTTCCCTCCCCAGCAATAATGAAACCAATAAATTCAAAGAAATTACATGCAATCATCAGAAAGTTAAATTGCTATACTGAATTGCCGGCAGCTGTAGGGAATTAAGAGTTTCATCGCGAGACATTTTTCACCAGACGGACATACACCGACGTGTCATTATACCACATAACATGGGGCAAACTGATGGGTTAACACGAGTTATCATGTTTGTAACTCTTTATGGCGAATCCGTTGGACAATGCTGTAAAAGGAGCGGTAATTAAAGATGAGGTTTTGAAAGTTGAGAATATTGCCATCTAGCGGTGAATAGTGGAATCGAAACGCATGACTTCCTAAATAGTATTCGTTTTTTTATGTAGCTTACTACTGTTCTTTCGGTGACTTAGAAAAAATTACAATTGCTTAATTTCATTGACATGAAAACATCTCTACTTATGAATATTATTTTCTGTTCAGTGTCAATCGAAAAAAAACCTACGTAGCAATTTAAGTTTTACAAATATTGTTGCAGAGTAAATTGAATGATGCTACCAGTAAACCTTCTTGATAAGTATGACATTTTTGTTATATGTTCTAATATAGAGAGTACCAGTTTCCCATAATCTATCCTGGGAACCACAGAGTTGAGATGTTTCCATTAGTCAAGAAAAATATCACCATACAACTAATACATAAGGCAGTGCAATATATTACCTCACAGGAAATACCATTAGCTGCCAATTAGTAGGCATGAATAGCTGTAATTAATTATTTCTTACTTACTATTTCTAAACAGTTCCTCGTTATTCATTTACGATGTTTCCCTTTTCTATGGATGCGGGTATGTATTTAGAACTTTACTCAAATTTTCTCAGATTTTCAACTGAACATAACTCGAGTGTGTGGTATTAAATGGGTATTTTTATCATCTGCCTAGCCTTTTCCCGACTATGTTGGGGTCGGCTTCCAGTCTAACCGGCTGCAGCTGAATACCAGTATTTTACATGGAGCGACTGCCTATCTGACCTCCACAACCCAGCTACTGAGTAGGTAATACGATACCCCTTGGTAAGACTGGTTGTCAGACTTTCGGGCTACTGACGACCCATAAAGACTGTCAAAGATCCACGAATGACAGCTGGGACCAACGGCTTAACGTGCTTTCCGAGGCACGGAGGGGTCTTGGTATGTGAAGATGCTCACCCATCCACGGACCAACCGCGGCAAGCGTAGCTTAACCTGATCGATCGACCCGTGCGGCTGTTATTACTTAGCCACAAGCCCCTCTGAGCCCCTCTAAATGGGTATTTTATAGGAACTAATTATTTTGGTCTAGGAATATCGAGGGCCTAATTAATAAAATGATAGTTGACAATCCGACCATTATACAAGTTTCTTTCATACCTACATTTTCTACTTTATTAAACAGCACCTGTCTTGAAAATTACGGCAGTTTGTTATTGATTTTTGACAAATAGGTCTATGCCCCATTGATAGTTAAATTAAATAAAGACTGCTTAACGATTACATCTGGGCCCTCCCAGATGTAGTCGCTAAGCTGTCTTGTAGGGGAAGGTCGGGTAGCCCCGGACAGCGGGTAACCCCGGACATTTAAATTCCGAAGAAACTAAACGCGTTGCGTAGGCAAAGCGTTATTATAAATCTGTGCCCTCTAGAGTAGAAACAAATCCATATCAGTCGCGGTGCGGGTGCCGAGTAAGTTAGTCGTGAGTGAGTTTTTTGTTTCCAGCTCAACAAATTTATTAAAACAGCTCTCACCATTTCCTGATGCATCAACAAAACGCTTGTTAGGGCGAGCTCGAAAAATCCAAAAGAGCGATATTATAACCTGTTCACCATATAAAAAAGTAGAAAATAAAAGAGAAAAGTAGAGGCAATAAAAAAGACCAAGAGAAAGGACAAAAAGTAAAGGTGCCAAAAAGATGTAGAAAACAAAAAAAAATTCAAACTCTTTCTCAAGAAGATCGAAAAAAGGAGACCGAATGCATCATATACGGAGAAACATTTGAAAAGGACTGGATACAGTGCCAAAAATATAAGGACTGGGCCCATGAAGACTGTGTTTATTTAGATTTTGCGGATATTTATTACAATTGTGACGTTTTAAGGCCAAGAAACGATTCGGCCACGATTGATTATTATGTCCGGGGCTACCCGCCATTATTTGTTTCACCAAAAATATAACACCAAATAATTCGTACTACATTACTTTAAAAAATGTGATATGTTTAGTAATTTTTAATTAATTTTATGAGAGAAGCCCCTAATTTAATTTTAAGTACAAAATAAAGACAGAAATTTCATTAATTGGTACTTTTATTTACAATTTATTTAAGTGTCCGGGGCTATCCGACCTTCCCCTACAATCGAAAAAGAAAAAGATCTTTTTATGAGGTACTTAACTCCATCGACAAGCCGCAACTATTGAGGCTTATTCATTTTCTTTTTTCATTTAGCTGGTGCTACTCAATTGATCAAGATGATTCCTGATCATGAAAAGGCTGACAAACTGACCGAATTTTCTTGTACTTATACTTGTATATGACCAAAACATAAATTTAATGGTGATCCTGTGCATTTACATGTAAACACGCAATTTTATTGCACTTTCCCAATACGAAGCACAAAATATCGATGCTTACATGATTTCGTAAAAGCATAAATTAAGTAAAACGTCATATTACAGAACGTGAGCCTGCATTTCATCATTATAATATATTAATATTACAACAAAAAACATACAAAATGTATGTAAGCACATGTACTTGTTGTACTTAAATTTCGTAAATATTTATTTTTACATGTAGGTACTTAAAGTGTTTGTGGGAAGAATAACGACAATACAGCATGTCCCAATACTTATGTAAACAAACTAACATCGTAATTCTGTATGCCTAGTCTTGTAATATTTACCTACTTTTCACAAAACGGTACTCATTTTCTTAAGCTAAGCTTCCTTTTTTTTCGTCTTTGGATGCTTTAGGAGCTTTCCTACATCTGCAGTGCTCTGAAGGTGCGTGAGGGTTTCACGAAAGTAGAAAGGAAGAAGAAGAAGCCCTGTCCTCGTAACCTGTGTGGCACCGCACCGAGTGGATCCAACATGCTGCTGCGCCCTGCTGTGCCTACGACGCAGCTGTATCTTTCCCGTCTGCATCACTCCACGACAACTGAGGAAGTCGTGCAGTATTCGAAGGTGAAGACCAACTGGACTCTGAGGGTCGAAAGGTTGGAATCGCGCCACAACATCAACTTTATGTCATTCGTGGTACGAGTTCCAACCCAGCATCTAAAAACCTGCCTGAAAGAGGACTTTTGGCCGAAAGGTGTCGTATATCGACGTTTCCGAAGACGGTTACGCGACACCACGCAGCGGAACACGTCGCCGACAACGTTACGTGTATAGTCATAGTTTTAAGGTTTTTATTATGTATTGTATAAGATTATTTTGTGTATTCTGTCTATGGGCCATAGTTGCCTGATAATAAAATAATTATTATTATTATTAGGATCAACGATATTATCTGTCTAAACTCTAAACCTTATAATATGGTTTTAGGCTCAAGTCATACAAACTGCGTATTATTGCAAAGTATCCAAAGTGATTCATAGCCTATTAGCAGAACTGTAGCGTTTACAACTGTTATTTTCATTCTCTTTCATATTATAAAATATTCTAAAAACTAACTTTAACTTTTAAAGGTAGACTCTGCCTTTACCCTACTGCAGTGCAGGAGGGTAATATTATTCTAAAGCATGAAGTTGTAGACAAGTGTGGTATTCCTATACTTTAGGATAGGTTGTCGACACGGTTGGCGCAGTGGTTAAGCGATTGACTGCTGCGCTGCGTGTCGCGGGTTCGATTCCCGCACGGAAAAAATATTAGCAGACAAATATTTTTCAGCCAGCTGTTTGAATGTTTGTAAACGCACCCACAATACAGGAGAAATTCCTAGTGTGGGGGGGCAACGTTTAAAAAAAAAATAGGTAAGTTAGGTAGGTAATCGTTCTTTACGATTACTGATATTTTGGCCATCTCCTAAATTAAATGCCGCTAGTAAACTAAGTTAACGACTTAACCACTAGGCCATAACTTCTTCGTATTATATAATATAATCCCGACCGATTAACATTTACTATTGACCCATCCAATTAATAGTGATGCCAATCTAAAGCTCGTCATAACTTGTTAAATAAAAGTCAACTAGTGTGATAAATATAGGTACAATATATTTAGTGTGGGTCATGCCTGCCAATTAGCTTCGGTAACTAACTATTAATTTCTACTTAGTCTGTTTGCTGAGCTTAATTGCCTAAAGTCATTAGTCAGTCATAATATACATAGATAACATAAGATATTAGAAGCCATTATTTTGTATTGTAATAAAGTATCTTATTAGATACTAGAAGCCTTTTCCCAATACTTATTACTAACAAGTGTTGGGAAAAGGTCTTAGGATAAGTAACAACTTGTTACTTAATAATGCTGTTGGAAATTATAATGGATGAAAGGACACATACACACACACGCATAGACACATACACACATAGACAATTTGATAGAAAAGTTGAGAGGTTGCATGCCTTTTCTATCACTATATTGCTCTGTAGAGCAGTGGGGTTATTGCGTAGCAATGGCTTTCATTTTGACAGTTCAACAACAATCATTGCGTAATTTACATTGTAAAGCAGACAAATTTTTCGAACATATGAAGCAATGGATTAGTGATATCCTTCAAAATGATTCAAACACCTTGCATTGAAATTAACCTTGCTGCAAACGAAAAACGAACAAGCAAATACACAGACAGATCTACAGTCAAATAAAGCACCTAACACATATAAATAAATAAAATTAATCATTACCTTTCATTCGAGCGGCGCTCATCAATCAATTTGTAAGATTTACTCACTAGGATGTAATTGATACTTTTAACATCATGTATGCAGACTGTTGAGACGGGCTAATAAGACACTTCCTGTTAGATAATGTGAAGTAAGAGATACTATATTACCGATGTATGCATAAGAGGTTGCTCTTATGTGAAGAGCAGTTATAGAAATCTATGGGAACAGTTTGCTACTTTGCTAGTGTGTCATGGCAGGATGCTCTTGGCCATAGGTTCTCTTAACTTCTTTTCTCGTCCGACTAAAGATACGAGTACCCATGTAAAGTTTTTTGGCCTCTTCTATAAATGATAAATGATTTATTTTCTGTAAGTAGGTTTGTACAAACACTTTTACATGTCAATCAAATTTTTTAAACTAGATGAGGCCGGCGTTTCCTATCTGACTACTCTGAGAAGAAAAGCCGAAACAAACTCAGAGGTCACAGTCTCTTTTAAAGTCCAGACATAATCTTGGTCAGATCATGTGAAGACCATGTAGATTGGTGTCTGAAATGGACTTTTGAGTAAAGAACCACACAGATTGAGCGGACCTGTCCAGTCAGTGCACGCATTTGTCGAAAATCGTGTAGCTCAACTCAGAACTTGAGGAGCCTTACGATTCGACGAACAATACCAATGAAAGGACATTTGGGTAGGCCGCATAAATGACTCAAACTGCCAGATCATGATTAAAACTAACTAAGAAGGAAAACCGAAAAAAAGAAATGACCCACATAGTCTTCACACTCACAGTAATAATAATAAAAAATAAGATACTATATAAGCATATGCATAGCATATTCAGCCTTTCATATTCCCACACCTGGGACACAGGCCTCATCCCTTTTGGAGGACGGACCCATTGCGAGTTGGTAAATGTCACATGTTTTAGAATTTTTGGGACATGCCGGTTTTCTCACGATGTTATCCTTCACTGTTTTGACAGCAGTGGTGATGAAATAATTTACACAAACTACACAAAGTAAAGCGTCTGACTGGATTCGAACCTACGATCTACAACACGTAAGTCGCGGCTATTACCACTAGGCCACTACTGCTCCACACTGGCCTGTTCGATACTGGAAAGAAATCACACGGTCACACATTTTTTTTTAAAATAACCGACAAAAAAATCCAACGCTTGGGGTTCAGAATCGTATACTGAACTGAATCCATGGTAACAGATTTCGCGTCAATTTTCCTGCCACCTTGTATACTTTTTGCCAGTCAATGTCATATGATACTTACCTAAATGATATTTTATTTCTGTGAATTGGTGTAAAAAACACATTAAAAAGAAAAAAATATATTTCAAAACTAGATGAGGACGAAGTTAGTGTCATGTGCTGGAATTTTTGTAATTTCTTGACTGGCTCAACCGTCCTTGAGAGAAGACCTTACTATTTAAACATTACTGACATTGATTAGTATTTATGCTTTGAAACTTCCATCGTGACCTAATTAATATCTATCTAACTAAGTGATTGGATTGGCAAACTACCAACTGGAATTAAAGTAAAATATCGTGCAATAGTAAGATATTGATTAATATAAAATTATCTCACTCAGTAAATTATGAATGACGCTGAAAGTGACTGAATTTCTTTACCCTAAAGAGTAATATCAAATCGTTCCGTATCTAAGATATTACAATTTCGGAAGACAACGGGGTTTCTTTCTCTTCTGCGCTATTATGACTAAACAAGAAAAACTATATCAGCCAGGTAGCAAGCTTTCCGGGGCACGCAATACGTAAATTCAGGTAGATGCCTACCGGCCAGGACCTTGGACTGAGCAGCCATAGATGCAGAGCTCCTGAGAACGGTCGGTCGACGATATACAAAAAGTCGCAGTAAGTAACTGACACGAAAGCAGAGTATATAAAAGCATGGAGGAGGAATATACCCTGAAAGGAAGGTAGATAATGCCTCAGGCATTAAATCCGCCTTTTTACAGCATTTTTTTTTACTTTTGCATAAAGTTTTAATAAATAAAATAATAAATACATATTTATTTAATATGAAAAGTTAAGGAAATAAGGGCTTATTATTATTTATACTGTCTTTAGCATATATCGGGACCCTGATGTCTCGGCCTTTGGAAGGTGTTCGAGGGGTCTAAGTTAACTCGCAGAGCAGATGCCCGTTAGACGCATTTAATGAAATGAGTATTACCTATCGCTTTGCAACTCAGCAAAGATCTTAAAAAAAAAACAATCATCTTGTTAACATAAAATAGCTGTTTAAGTACGTATACTGATTGAATACTACTGGGGGCCCTTGGCTAAATAATAACAGCCGCACAGGTCGATCGATCAGGTTAAGCTACACTTGCCGCGGTTGGACCATCTTTACATACTGGGACCCGTGCCTCGGAAAGCACGTTAAGCCATTGGTCGCGGTTGTCATTCGTGGATCTTTAACAGTCGTTACGGGTAGTCAGGAGCCCGAAAGTCTGACAACCAGTCTTACCAAGGGGTATCGTATTACCCAGTAACTGGGTTGTGGGGATCAGATAGGCAGTCGCTCCATGTAAAATACTGGTATTCAGCTGCATCCGGTTAGACTTGAAGCCGACCCCAACCTAGTTGGGAAAAGGCAGGCAGATGATGACTGATTGAATACTTCTGATAATCGCATTAAGCAACTTAAATGCTCACTTACATTATTATGACATCCTATTGACACCCTGTCGATGACTTGTAATCCCTACCACCATCATACCATGACCTGCCGTGTCACCCTTACTTCCTTTTGACTCCGAAGAGAAAAGGGTATCTGTACGGATCTTAACAGTTCAACTAAAAGTGGTTCTTTTTACAGCAATATGACATTTGACAAATGGTTGCGTTATGCCTTTCGCTTCACCATTGTTGTTGTGACCGGAGTATTAAGAGTTAATAGGATATATCTCACAAACAAGATGGATTTGTGAAGTAATGGCATCCGATTAGTTCATTCATTGATCAGTCTGAACTTTATAGACGGATATTTGAAAGTTTCTTTAGAAGTTAACTAAGATCGAAAGGTTTCCCTTTTTGCTGTGCAAGTTAATTTCTCAATCTCTAGCATTTAAATAAAACATTGGATCTGAACATATTAACTATTTACCATCGTAATAGAGATTTTTATAATATTTTTATGCTAGTTCTATTGATAATTTTATATAATTTCAAAGTTAGTATTTTAGTTGTCAAAACTCACAATAGTCAGAAATCACATAGGGGTTCTTCATTTATTAAGTAAGACAATTTCAATTTCTGAACCCCCTCCCCCCTACGTAAGAAAAAATAAGACTTGAATGAACCCCCTCCCCCCTTTGAATATTACGTAAGATCACTATCTACCCAAAATGCAAAGAAAAAATAGCAAAAGATTTTTAAACTTATAAATATTTGCTTACTTTTGTGATCTTACGTAAGAATAATATAGACCCCTCCCAACCCCCATGTAAGAAAAAATAAAACTTGTTCGGACCCCCCTCCCCCTCAAATCGTCATACGTAATAAATGAACATCCCCATATCATATGAAACAGCAATCCATCTTCAGGTTTAACTCGCAAAGGTAAATTGAGACGCACGGTTCTGCAATCTGCGCAGGCGACAGTTTACACACGTGCATCTCAATATTATGAGCCTATAGTCAATGTATCATGATCGTACGTTTAAGGCATTAACTGAAGTGCAACATACTTGCACCTTTTGACTTGTGAACTTAATGATAAATCATCATCAGCCTAACCTTTTCCCAACTATGTTGGGGTCGGCTTCCAGTCTAACCGGATGCAGCTGAATACCAGTATTTTACTTGGAGGGACTGCCTATCTGACCTCCACAACCCAGTTACTGGGTAATACGATACCCCTGGGTAAGACTGGTTGTCAGACTTTCGGGCTACTGACGACCCTTAACGACTGTCAAAGATCCACGAATGACAGCTGGGACCAACGGCTTAACGTGCTTTCCGAGGCACGGAGGGGTCTCAGTATGTGAATTTTCACAGATGATGTATTTCTGTTGCCGCTATAACAACAAATACTAAAACATAATAAAATAAATATTTAAGTGGGGCTCCTAAACAACAGACATGACTGTTTTGCCGTTTTTTATAGATAATGGTCGGAACCCTTCGTGCGTGAAAACGACTCGCACTTGGCCGGTTTTTTTTAAACCACTGTCTACCATTTAAATGATTTAACTCTTTCAGGGTCAGTGGTTAGCTGGTACACTGGTAATAATTAATAATAATTAATACAGGTAAATAATGGTTAATACTGGTATTCAGCTGCATCCGGTTAGACTGGAAGCCGACCCCAACATAGTTGGGAAAAGGCTGGGCAGATGATGAGGGTCAGTGGTTAGCTACGCTAACCACATATTTCGGATTTTTGAAGTGAAAACTTCTTTAGCGGCGTTGTACACTTTTTTTTGTAACGGGTAAAAAATGTAAAACTCGCGTCAGGACACGTGACTCTGATCGAAAATTCGTAAGACTGATGGTGAGTAGACAGCCGGCGGCGCGGCGTAGGCGAGGAAGTATCCCCCTCTCTTTCTACGGCGCGGCGAAAATGTATGCCTGCGCCTGTTGTTTCGTTTAGGCTGCGCAGGGTGCTTGCGCGAATGTTCGTGTGTGTTTATGTTACAGAAATAAACTTAACTTAAATGAATGAATTAATTAGAATTGTAGTTAGAATGTATTGATAGATTTGATTTATGACGGCACGGTTGGCGCAGTGGTTAAGCGATTGACTGCTGCGCTGCGTGTCGCGGGTTCGATTCCCGCACGGAACAAATATTTGTATGACCTACATGTATTTGTTCCGAGTCTGGGTGTTTTTCTATCTATAATATGTATGTATTTACAAAAAAAAAAATTGTATATAAGTAGTTTATCAGCCATCTTGTTACCATAACACAAGCATTAGGTTGCTTAGCTTGGGACAAATGGTGCTGTGTGAAATGTCCAGGGATTTATTTATTATTTATTTATTTGAAGGTACATCTCTCGACAATAAATCTGCAATTTGGGAACTACAGATAACTGGTGGAACATATGGCACACCTACGGTGGACGTGAAAAAATTAATAAAATAATGGTTCTGGTAATAATGATGGTGAAAAAGTCGTCGAAATTATGGATGGAAGTTGATTTTTCTGAGAGATAAACTTTTTAATGTAATATAAATTGTCATGTTTGTGCACGATAGCGCAATAAATAAATATTGTATTCTACGACATAAATGATAGTACTTTTATACTGATAATTAAAGCAATTCGTGCAAAATGATTCCCTAACCATTCCAAAATATAAAAAATGCACAACGTTAATATTCAAGTTTTCACTTCTGCCGGCACTCCCGGAGTGCAACCCGTCGTTTTTTTGTTTAAATTCATGCCATCTAGCGATTATGTTTTGAACTAACATAGAAATACACCTTACGCTTGATTTAGTTTAGGCAGTAAGTGGCGCCGATAATCCTTTGTGTGTGTAAAAACATTCGTTGACAATGTTTTTGAAATGTGCTCGGAAAAAACTTTCGAAAATAAGGCATACGTCTATTATTTTTATGACTATGATTGTTGAATTATGTATGTTGAATCTTTTGCATGTATTTGATAAATAATTTATGTAATTTTGCGTTTCTAATGTAATATCACAGTCATAATTATTAGCCTAATTATGAGTGTGATATTACATTAGAAACGCAAAATTACATAAAAAATATCGGCGCGCCTGGTTAGCTTCTCGAACCACCTAGTTAGAGTAGCTAACCAGGCGCGCCGATATTTTTTTCAACCATGTTTTCAATATTATTTAGCCTAAATATAACTAGAAAAAACACAAAGACACGTATATTATAACTTACATGAAAGTGCCCCTGAAAGAGTTAACGCCATTCTTCTTTGTTTTGAGCCTACTTTGTCAAGATCTTTCTGTCAACTCATCTTGAGAATCTTTCACCTGTTACTGTCAGCCGGATCACCCCACTGCTGGGCAAAGACCTCTCCCCATGACTTTCATCTCTTTCGATCCAGGGCTAAAGTGGACCACTAGTGATTGGTTTTTCCAGTTTGTCCCACCATCTTCTACGGGGTACATTCATTCTTCTTGATCTTTCACCTGTATGGTATTAATATCCTCATCATTTTAGCAGAATTCTTGTTCTCCATAGAATAGACCAATTTTGTGGGTATCTAGAATAGTGAGGTATGGGTTATCGCTAGCGCAAGCACAAGCGGATGTGTAGTAGCATCTTATATAACATACATTTTGTAAAGCAAGGTGCAACAATTCATATTGATCTTCTCGTCACAAAATAATTAATTGTAGTCTTAGCAAACTCACATATAGCATTACACTAATAGGATATGACATGTGTACAGCAGGCAGGTATATCGTTAACAAGGATAGACTTAAGGTAATTGAAAACCAACCCAAATTACATAAAACAGATTTACGCAACCCTTCCCTTCATTATGCAAACTCTAGCATAATCAATCAAGCATATAATCTTATCCGCGCTATGACAAAGATGGCGACGCAATCGCCATTCAGAACATATTGAAAGCATTCTCTATTAATGACGAGTGCCCGATAAATGGCCATTACTATTTATCTACATATTACCGACATAGGTGATTGATATTTGTTTTGTTTAAGGCGAAGGTTCTTCGTGGAAGGTTTAAAGATTTTATGTTGTTACGCGTTTAAGTAACTGTCAATATAACTCAGGTCACTTAATGGGAAGTAACCGGAACTTACCGAATTTTCTGCCTACTGAAAACTGCAATCTCCAATGCAATTATCTATTATTCATTACCACTGCTTTTAGTCCGTAAGAATAACTAAAAACTGTTTCTACATAATACAGGAAAAGTTAACTCAACCTTTCTTGTAATAACTGTTGTCTGACTTTTCTCGTAAATGAAAAACAGCTTCATCCCTTATTTTGGAGACAGATTCGTAACCAAAAATATGGAACTTAACAAATTTTGCTATGTATATTTTACACACCTTCATTCCTCCTTTGCTAAAAAGACTCCCCCATTTGATAGCCTAGACCACCCCCCATTTAATAGTCCATTTAATAGTCCATTTAATAGCCTAGGTCACCATTTAATAGCCTAGATTCTTAGCACTACATTTGGAACGTTGAGGTTTACGGTAAAACCATCCAAATGTGTTCTAGTCCCGTTGTCATATTATTTTCTATGGATTATCTAATATTAATACGTAGCGTCACGTGCCGTCGGGCTGCCCTTATAAGGCTGCTGGTAAACGGGCCACCCGCATTCAATGGTACAATGAACGGTACGGGAAGGATATTGCCATGATCGACAGGCTATGTTATAAAGCTCTATTTATAAATGATTCTGCCTATTTTGTTGTCTTCGCCTGTGACTTACAATGAAAAAATTATAGGACCGTTTTTGATAAAGGCTGTATCCCTCTCAATGAGAGTCTGTGTCCAACAGTGGGAACATTATACGCTAAGTTTTGCCTCCCTTTTACGTCAGGCTTTCCTATAATGCCAATCTAGTTCAAGACTAACAAGCAAGCGAACAACGTCTGGGCATTTGTTGACATCGATCATCCTATTCGCTTCTGACGACCTAGGCAAGCGACAGTCGCTTTCAAAGTGTTTTGTATTTTTAACAGGATTAACATAATCTTTTCCGTAGCTTATGTCAATGCAATAAATATATTTTTGACTTTTCCATCATCGTTATCGCTGACAGAATGCGACTTTATCTAGGCTCTCTGGACATCATTGTCACGAACGCCATACAGCCTTTGACACTTGTCTTGCGACATACATCTGTCATCCGTCAGTCAGGATGACACCTTAAAATTCTCCGTTTTTTCAATTTCAATGTATTTATTTTAAAAATTCATTGTGTTTCAAAAATTCGCAAAGAATGTGCGCTTTATTGAAGGAGTGATGGGGCTATGGAGAAATGTCTTGACGATGCTTGAGCGTACATGATCCATCGCCGCACGTTCGATGTCCACCGCGCACAGGATGGATGGAAACCAGCACATGAAGTAATTTTATGCTCCGTTGGTGTAATTGCTGAATGGCGTTCCAGTGTGAGGATAAATAAATAAATAAATTAGTAGTGTATAAAAAACCTGTAGCAACTTTTAATGCATTCTAAAACCTGCCGTGCGATTTTGTAACCATCTCACCGTGAAAGCTTGGGTGAAGTGAGCGTGGAGTGAGCTGTCATTCGCTAGGGTTACTTCACTTATGATTTCACGGTGAGATTTTTACAGAATCGACCGGCTGTAACAAGAAAGCACTTCATCTTAAACAATCGCAGGAATTCGTATTTGTCATAAGTAGATAAGATTATTACAGTTATTACAACCGCTCGCCAAGTGGCCCCGTGGCCCCGTGGGTGTCGTAGTTATGTCAAAACTTCGCACACGCCATTGTGACCACACTTTCATTTTTTATCTATTTGTTTTCGCATTTTCTCACACTGTGGCCTTTGACATCCTGATATATTATATGATAGTGGGGTGATGATGAGACATTGATTTAATATTCCAATTTAACATGCAGGAAAGTACTTTCGAAACGAGTAAACGACTCGAATCACACAGTTAGAATCCTTGTGTAATGGCACCGATTCCCTTGTTGACAAACTAAACTAAATTTAAGTTCAGTGCATCTTTTTCTTACTATTTCATTAAGAAAAGGACAGAAAATAAATATTAGTTTAGTCCTTTTGATTAGTTTAACACCCTTTTTACTATTTGCAAGATAACTACTGTAATAAATAAAATATTTGCAAGATAACTGCTAAAAATTGCTGCGGATTTGGTCAGGACCCACAACTGTAATGCAATGCATAAAGCATTGCCTGGCAAAGAAACTGAGAGCCATTCGTGACTATTTCACAAATGCCAGTTTGTTTCATGCGGTTCCCACATTGGTAAAAACAAATTAGAAGAAACAAACCTACATAATCGACAAGACCATTCCTTTAATCATGAAGACCTTTACAAAACAAATCAGATTCATCATCTGCCAAGCCTTTTCCCAACTATGTCTAGGTCGGCTTCCAGTCTAACCGGATGCAGCTGAATACCAGTATTTTACATGGAGCGACTGCCTATCTGACCTCCACAACCCAACAACGATACCCCTTGGTAAGGCTGTTTGTCAGACTTTCGGGCTTCTGACTACCCGTGACGACTGTCAAAGATCCACGAATGACAGCCGGGACCAACGGCTTAACGTGATTTCCGAGGCACGGGGGGTCTCGGTATTTAAAGACGGTCACCCATCCACAGACCAACCGCGGCAAGCGTGGCTTAACCTGATCTCGATCGACCTGTCAAAACAACACACCTGACAAAACAAATCAGATTATAAACTGCAAATCAAACAAATACAGGTCATCAATGATGTTCCACATAATCAATGTTTAACCCATCTCTCGTCCTTGATACAATAAATGCCAGAAACCCAAGAATCTATTCAAAACATCTAACATTTACTTAATATATCAACTGTAATGGGAACGGATCTTATTTGACATTCACTGAAACAAATGAAGCTAAATCTGATTACTGAGAAGTTTATGATAGGTTACAACGTCTACCTTGGAAATGTCAAAGGTTTTGAGATATTAACCTGAGTGGCCTGTTGAAAGGTATCATTTCAGCAAAAGTGGGTTGAGTTTATGGGAATTCTGGCGATGATTGTGTAGGTACTCGTATATTAAGTCAATATCGGCCGTAGATTACCCCGTTGAACTTGCGGTCGCAAGCGCGATTGCTGAGCGTGGGCTACTGGGTTTGATTCTCAGGTCGGGAGAAGTGTTATAATAGACTAGATTTTGACGAGGTAAACAGTGCACTCTCAATAGTTACGGATTGGTTTACGTCAAATAACCTAGTTCTCAATGCCAAGAAAACGAAATGTGTAAAGTTCGCCTTACCCAATGTTAGAAATCTAGGACCCAACATCGTCTTAGATAAAGAGGCGCTTGAGACTGTGAGCTCAGCAGTTTTTCTGGGAATAACAGTAGATGCCAAACTTCAGTGGGGACCACATATATCGAGCCTAGCAGGAAGGCTCAGTTCGGCTGCCTACGCCGTCAGGAAAGTAAGACAATACACTGACGTTGATACAGCTCGTTTAGTATATTTTAGTTATTTTCATAGCGTTATGTCCTACGGTATTCTGCTGTGGGGCAAAGCAGCTGATATACAAAATATATTCGTCCTTCAAAAACGAGCTGTTCGAGCTATTTACCAGCTAGGTGCTAGAGTTTCTCTAAGAGATTTATTTAAAGATATTGGTATTCTCACGGTTGCATCACAATTCATATTTGCCAACATCATATATATTAGGCAAAATATACACTTGTATACTAAAAACAGTGATGTTCACAATGTTAACACCAGAAATAAGGACAAACTACGTGCTCCCTTTCACCGGCTTCATAAGGTTCATAACTCATTTGTTGGGCTTGGTATAGCCTTTTATAACAAGCTACCCTCTTCTTTGCTAGATTTGCCTTTTAATGCATTTAAAGCTCAAGTAAAATCCAACCTTTGTTCAAAGGCATACTACTCCATCAACGACTACTTAAACGATAAGAATAGTTGGTCGCCCTGATTAACTCAAGACAATGTTTATGTTCTTTCTCCAGAATTAGATTACTGATAGGTTATTATACTATGAGCTCATTATACAATTGTTTTTATTGGGCTGTATAAGTCAAATCAGTTTAGTTTTATTTTTATTAACGTAAACGCACCCATTACCGCCAGTTTAAGGGGAGTTCAGATTGAAATCCAAAAAATAAGCACATTCTTAATATGTGGCTTCAATAAAAATATTTTTTCAAGTACTGAAATTATTGATTTTTATAGTTATGTATAAGAACAGATAATCAAAGAATTAGTTAAAACATTAAAAATTAAATAAAAGGAAAAAGGGTCATGTCCCTATTTCCGACTCAAAATATCGGGTGTGTGCCTAATACCGTTTATGTGACACCTAATACCGACCTCTAAATAAATGGAACAGTTAAAGTTAAATAAAAATGCTCGTGTATATTGAACTGTTTATATAAATGCTCCAACACAGTACAGAATGCTATCAACACTATCAATTATATGTATTCTTATAATAGTATATTCTTAACAGCGTTAAATCAATAAAAAATATCATATTTATACGAATTATGTATAACAAATTACCAAAGGCCAGTATTGATTATAACTACTATAATATATAATCAATGGGGGCATTTGGTATTATACAAGAGTAAATGGCATTATAGAATCTTAGTAAAATGTAACATAGTCATATAAAATTACAATAACATTATGAGGCGGTTTATCGTATCTATTAAAACAGTAGAAAAGGCATTTGACTGTAAACCGCCTCTTAAGTTTAGTAGTCATGTCAAATCAAAAATCAAATCTTGGATTAAGATTGACAAATGAAACAAATTAATAAAATTATTCATGTGAAAAAAAAATTATAAAAAATAACATCATGTGCCTCTGAATCAAATTTAAGATTAACTATGATCTCAGCATTCACTACAAAATGTTATCAAAACTTAACGTTATTATATATTCTTAACCAATAAGTCTTAAAAAATATACTACTTAATATAATTATTTGTAACCTAAAGTGTAATATTAGTATATTATTTTACAAAATATAATATAGAAATATAAAATTAGAATGAAATCTTAATTCTAGCAGTCATTTCAAATCAAAATCAAATATTATAATATAAAACAAATTAAGAAAATTAACCTATGGCAAAAAAAATAAGATTAAAAAATAGATTCATCTGACTCTGAATCAAATCCACAATCATATCTCGGCCGCATAATGATCTTTGCTGGACGGTTTATTTCACAATCATCTGATATATAAACGGATAGCAAATAGTAATTAAAATTACATGACTTCCACATAATAATAATATCATTTATTTGCTAAAACATGGTATAAAAGATGGTGATGTTAACAATGTGAGCAAACATGTTTTGCTTAATAGATATAAGCGTGCAAATTTTACATGCATAGCAATACAGCCAGTCATCATGCGATTTTGTGTTCCAGGAACTCCCTAACACTGTAAAAACTATTAGCCGATAGCCATTTATACAATTTAATTTTGAACAATCTAGTATTTAGTATTTTTAATTCATTTGGTATTCTATTGTATATCTGGACACACATAAACAAGCAGCTTTTATTATATTTCGCAAGCCTTGGGAGGACATCTAATACGAGCCTGTAGGGGTCGCGCCTGCTGCGACAGTTTACATCGCTTGCTTTAGTAAACAAATCCTTATGCCTCCAAACAAATAAACAAATTTCATAGATATAAAGGGACGGCAGCGGTAACAAATCAAGTTTCTTAAATAACGGCCTGCAAGATTCGTCGGGTTGAAGCCTACAAAATGCTCTAATGCATCTCTTTTGTGTGACAAATGCTCTATTTTGATCGGTGCTGTTACCCCACATGATTAAACCATAGCGTAACACTGATTCAACATACTGCATGATATGTTGTTATAGCTGTTTTAATGTTAGTTATGTTTCTAATCTGTTTCAGTGCATATACAAACTTATTAATTCGTTTGGATACTGTATCAACATGTGCTTTCCAGTTGATGTCTTGATCCAAGGTTACGCCTAAAAATTTAGTTTGCTTTACTTCGTGAATTCTATGTATATTCATTTTAATATCATGTTTTGCATTATTTGCTTTATTAAATTGTATATAAACGGATTTTTTTAGGTTTATACATAAGTTATTTTTATTTAGCCATTCAATCAGTCTTTCAATCACATTATTAATTTCAGTCTCGTGGTAATTAATTGAATTGTATTTTTTATCAGATGTCACAATAATTGAGATGTCATCAGCGAACAATATACATTTATGTTTAGTTATAGTAGTTATAGAATTTATATACAATAAAAATAAAATAGGGCCTAGTACACTTCCTTGTGGGATGCCATATTTATTGGCTTTATATTCAGAGTAGTGGGATGACATTTCACCACCTCCATCCACTTTTGCAATAGTAACGCGTTGTTGTCTATTACTAAGATATGAAGATATCCATTGAAGTGTAATGCCTCTAATTCCAGTTGCCTCCAATTTATGTAGCAACAAATCATGGGAAACTAAATCAAAGGCCTTAGATAGGTCGAAGAACAGCCCAGTAGTAAGAAAGTTTTGGTTAATATTCGTAAATACTATTTTTATGAGACTATAGATAGCTAACGTTGTGGATTTTTACATATAAATGTTAGTTAAGTATTACTATAATATATTAAAGCTTATGTTATTTTAAATCTGTATGTTTATTATGGAATACTATAATGTATATTAAATAACTTTATGTTTACTTGAAAATAAATACCAAATAAAAAAAAATGTAGTATGGGGTCCATCGTAAATGTACAAGTAGATCGGTAATAGGTTTTCTTAAAGGAAATCGTATTACCTATTACCGACCCAAGGGAATGTGTATGAATTGTGTAAATACATGTGATTTTTGTACATGTATATGATTTTAAGTGGTGCGGTTGCTAAAAATATTTAATAATAATGATATTTCAACTATAAAAATACACTATTTAAAAATTATACCTCCTTTATTCATCAAAATATTTACATAAGAACAAAGTTAGTGTATACGGCTACTAAAGCTCTTGAATATATGGCGTTAATAGCTCAAATATAAGTTAACATACTAAGGAACTGAGTTAGTATAGCCTCCTGCCTATTAATTTATGCATTTTAACAAAAATCATGGCACACAAAAGGTACGACAAGTACTTATCAACGACATGGGTCGACAATAGGAATAAAATTGTGATTTTTGTTCCTATTACCGCCTATTTTTAATATTGAATTGTAAGCAAAATAAAATAGTATCTCATTAAAATGAATCATTACTTGTGTTCCTGAAAGTATCAAAAATGCATCAAAAGAACTAGAAGTTACATTAAAATGCTTTACGATATAATCTTCTGCTAAAAAAGAAACAAGAGTACTTACGCCATCGGGAATGCCACACTATGGAAAATGCACTAAGGTCGGCGTCCACGGACGAACATAGCAATAATTATTTAAATCGTCGAGTTACGCACGCAAAAAAGAGATGAACATTTGCAATACAAATACATCTACATTTTTTTAAAAGCAACCATTTGTGTAGCTTTAATACATGACATAAAAATTATAGTTTTCTGAATGGGGCGGTAATGAGCGCGGATTTTAACGGGTCGTTATTAGGTGCGTTTACGTTATATTATTGACATAATCAACCCATTTAAATGTTTTCTAATGAGTTGATTGCAATATGTGATTAGCTAGTGACCTCGACGATTGATCATATTATTCTTACCTGAGCAACCGGCAGCAAGTTCGTCATGCTCCCTCAGATGTCACTGCTTGCGGTAGCGTCGGGGGTCGGGTTGCCTCCTGCCCTCAAATATGGCGAGGGGGGTAATGGCTGATCTTTGCGTTATGCTCGTGAACGGGTGCTGCTTGTGGTGACTGGTCGTCTTGCTGACCATGGTTTTGTTATTGTTATAATTAGTAATAACTGTTTATTTAGTTTCCTTCGATGGTCCTAGTTTATCATTTGTGACTTCAAGCGACAGCTATGTAAACAGAACTCAGCATTGCATAAATATGTTAGCGGTCACGCCCTTCATACCTGGAGGCTTTTATTTAATTTTCATTTATTAATTTTTGCTTGAGTACCTACGTATAGTTTTTTATTGTATTTCTTGGTATATTGGCGTTGCTAGCTGACATATGGCAGATAATTGAATTTAGTGTCCTGTGTCTTGTAATGTTAATTGCTTTGCATACCTTGTATTGTATTCAGTCAAGTATTTTCTAACTGAACAGACAGCTGTGCTGCTGGGGAGTTTGTTGCGCCACTTCTTCTTCCCAGCGAAAGCACTAGGAAGTGGTGAAGGGCGGGCGTTTTGGGGGACTGTCTTTTGTAATTTTGACGTTCGAAAAGTGCTGATTCTCAGCCTAGTTTGAATAAATGACTTTTGATTTTGATTTTGATTTTGATTGTTACCCATTGGGTTTTTCTATTGAAAATTTCTTAGTAACAGCCCGGAGTTTCGAAGTTGGCGGTGTGATGACCCCGTGCCTAGGAAAGCACCTTTTAACGTCCATCCTTAAAATTCGATCAAAATCTTACGAAACGCAATTTCTCGAGAAACATAAAACGAATTACAAACGCGAATTATACATAAAACGCACTTGAAGTGTTTGTCTTCCCTTATGGCATTTCTACTTGTCTTCTTAATCTAGTAATCTATTTTAATTTAATTAAAATGTTTGGGTAATATACTGGTACACGCCTTCGTACAAATTGCCTACTACTATGTACCTTTGAGCCGCTTTTACTTACTGCGGCTTGAAGTTAATGCCTTCTAGGATTTTATGACTAAGAGTATCTATGATTAAGACAAAGTATATAGAGCGTGCTGGCGAAAGTATGACAATGTTCAATCATCATCATGCTTCTTCTACAGGGTGTCCCTGGAAGTATGGACCAAATCTAATAGGGGCGAGGGCAAGGTCATTCCCAAACTTCTTAACCTCTATGTCTTTCTTTAGCTCATTTTGAAAGAAGGTAAATATGTACAGACGCCAGCACATCAAGCTATTACAATCTGTCAGATTTCTTTAATAGATTTTCAACTTTAGCGCTAAAGCATAAGGTTCAATGTTGATTGGGAAAATCTGACAGTTTCGGGTAGCTTGATGTGCTGGCGTCTGTACAACACATCAGCGTTCTATATCTCAGATCCGTACTCTTAGATAACTCTATACTCATTACTAATGAATTACAAATACCAGTCAATAACCTACCAATAAGTAGTCTCCCGCCTTTTTTGTGTACTTGAATCTAGATGACTTGAATAGGTTATGTAAGGAGTTAAACAGTAGTTTATAGGAATTGATATTAAGTCATGTTATTAAACGGATATCAGACGGACAGCGAATAATGTTTCGCTGTTATTAGTTCGCAATTTGATTGTGGGTTATGTCAGTAAGATTATCAGAGGCCAATTTGTGTAGATCCGATTGCCATAATGATATTATTGATTATTATCACGGTTTGCTAGTGTTTTGTTTTACTTGGTCTTTCAGAACTACTAAAAAATATTTTACAAAACATTACTGCATGACATTGTTCTATATATTTTTTTTTTTATATTCTTTAGTTTATTTTTAGTTTTGTTTTATTGTTTGCTTTATTTAGTTTTTTAAGTATTTTAGTTTTTTTGAAGTGAAAACTTCTTTAGCGGCGTTGTACACTTTTTTTGTAACGGGTAAAAAATGTAAAACTCGCGTCAGGACACGTGACCCTGATCGAAAATTCGTAAGACTAATGGTGAGTACACAGCCGGCGGCGCGTCGTAGGCGAGGAAGTATCCCCCTCTCTTTCTACGGCGCGGCGGAAATGTATGCCTGCGCCTGTTGTTTAGTTTAGGTGGGGCAGGGTGCTTGCGCGAATGTTCGTGTGTGTTTATGTTACAGAAACAAACTTAACTTAAATGAATTAATTAATTAGAGTTGTAGTTAGAATGTATTGATAGACTTGAAGGTACATCTCTCGACAGTAAATCTGCAATTTGGAAACTACAGATAACTGGTGGAACATATGGCACACCTCCGGTGGACGTGAAAAAATTAAAAAAATAATAAAATAATGGTTCTGGTTAATAATGGTTCTGGTAATAATGATGGTGAAAAGTCGTCGAAATTATGGATGGAAGTTGACTTTTCTGAGAGATAAACTTTTTAATGTAATATAAATTGTCATGTTTGTGCAAGATAGCGCAATAAATAAATATTGTATTCTACGACATAAATGATAGTACTTTTATACTGATAATTAAAGCAATTCGTGCAAAATGATTCCCTAACCATTCCAAAATATAAAAAATGCACAACGTTAATATTTAACTTTTCACTTCTGCCGGCACTCCCGGAGTGCAACCCGTCGTTTTTTTTAATAACTTCATGTGCAATAAACATTTCATGTATTGTGTTTTGAGTATTTTTCATGTATTTAATTCAATTAAATTTTTTTTTTTTTTCCTATAAGTAAGTACTTATTTAATTTTGTTTTTCTGATAGGTTTTTATTTATTTTTTTATTGTTTATTTTCTACAATATTTGTACGCCTTCACGGTAAAACATAGCGCCCATATCATTAACCTAAGACCTTTATGTAAATACCTATGTTTCGCAAATACATATTCTGATTCTGATTATTTAATCGCTCTGTTTGCATTCAAGAGATCCCTTGCTTCTTTACTTAGTAATGATTGAAACTTTAGTCTCGAGCGTTTCCCCTATTCTTATGAAGTTGACAAACTTTTCTACTACCTACAGTTCTACTAACTTACGCAGTAAACAAAGTCCAAACATTCGTAAATATTATATAACTTTAGATCACAACGTAACAAACTTCTGCCTCCATGTCACCCCGAAATTTCCCTTTCATTTTACAAAAGAGTTTTCCGACGAAATCAAAAACTTACTCTTACCCTTAAACTAACCTACTCGTACAGTGTTTTTGTTTAATTTTCAGCCGTTAAACCAACATTGAGGTTCGAAAGCAAATACTGCCAAGTTTGACCAAGAATTACTGCTATTACTTTCATTCGCGTTTTTCGACTCTTATTAAGTTGGTACCGCAATTAATCGATTTATCGAAGTGTCGGTAGTGGGTAGAACCTGGATGAGGCTGGCACAGGAGCGTGGAGATTGGCGCAAGAGAGGCTCAGCAGTGCCTGAAGTCAAGCTGTGGATGATGATAATGAATGTGGCCACCTACTGAATGAAGAAGAAGCGGGTACCTACATGACAAACGAGCCATGTAGTGCTGAACATAGGGCTTCTAATATATGGCTATAGTAAAAGAGGGGTAGAAACATTAAGGATCCAGCTCCATCATCAGCCTACAGCAGTACACCGCTGCACAGAGAGAAAATTGTTAGAAAAATTACTATGCTCGTCACTGTAAAGTGAGTGCAAGTGACATCTACAGAAAATTTTCTGAGTGAGATTGGGAAAAATTCACTACTTGTCCAATAAATTTTAGTGTACAGCATAAGAATTTTTACTGTGCTAGCATGGTAATTTTTCCATTATCACTCAAATGCACTCAGATTATGAGACAGCACAGTAATTTTTCTAAGATGTTTCTCTCCGTGTGGACATGAGGCTCTCCTATTGCATGCCATTCAACTCGATTTTCGGCAACACTCATCCAGCTGCTATCAGCCACCCTGCGAAGATCGTCGGACCAGTGAGAGCGTCCTACCTTACGTTTGCCGCTGCACGGTCTCCACTCAATAACACGTCTACCCCAACGGTCATCAGTTCTACAGCTAATACGCCCGGCGTATTGCCCTTACAGCTTGCTCATTCTGTGAGCTTTTCGACAACGTTGATTCTCTGCCCTCGTAGCGGATTCGATCCCTCAGATAGACTCTAAGTATAGCCCGTTCCATAGCTCGCTGAGCAACCTTGAATTTATTTTCTGGACTTTAGACTCTGAGAGAAGACCCGACGAAGGTTCCCAAACGCTTGGGCGGCCATTTCACGTTTTCATAAAGACATCTTGGCACGCCAGTCGACCTGGCATCGCTGCAGAGGCTCCAAAAGAGACCAGGTCTCGATATTCAGCTCATTGAAATGCAATCGGATAAACCAATGTCCAGCCAAAGCAGTTGATAGCCAATGAAGAGATATTTTAATGAACAAGTAGAGCTTACTTTATCCTTTTGACGTGACGCCCTTGGAATTTAATCATTATTATAAGCAATTACTCATTACCCGATTACAAGAGAACTAATACAGGCATGTGCTATTTTTATTAGCTCCGGATATCCGTGACCACACATCACATCTACAATACACGCCAAAAACGATATAATCTAACACAACATTTTGAGTGTATGCCGTGACATAACTGAGATTATCGAGCGCTGCAGTATAATTAACTCTATGTACTACAATGATGTGTTTAATTAGTAGTTTATTTATACAGTATTCATTTGTTTGTTATGTAATGTAGGTTGCTGTTGCTATTTGAATCATAAGGCTCCTCAAGTTCTGAGTTGAGCTGCACGATTTTTGACAAATGCGCGACTGACTGGACATGTCCGCTCAATCTGTGTTGTTCTTTACTCAAAAGACCATTTCAGACACCAATCTACATGGTCTTCACATGATCTGACCAAGATTATGTCTGGACTTTAAAAGAGACTGTGACCTCTGAGTTTGTTTCGGCCTTTCTTCTCAGAGTAGTCAGATAGGAAACGCCGACCTCATCTAGTTTAAAAAAAAATATGATTGACATGTAAAAGTGTTTGTACAAACCTACTTACACAAAATGAATCATTTATCATTTATTTAGATTTAAAAACCTAGTTCTTTGCAGGTATAGAAAAACCGATCGTTCTTGATTCATACTTGTGATAGGCCATATATCATATATATTTTTAAGTTCTGAAAGGATGAGTACATATGAAAATCTAGTAGTAGGTTTCAATAGTAAAGATAGAATATGACACGTGGTTTAATTCTGAATACTAATATACTATTAATATTATAAATTCGAAAGTAACTCTGTGTCTATATTACCTTTTCACGCCTAAACCACTGAACGGATTTCGATAAAAATATGTGGCCGATCCAAGTCCCATAGAGTTGCAATTACAGAAGGAACTGTAAGTAAGTATGATGTAATCAGTCTACGTAATATTATAATTTTAAAATCAACAGGAATAGCCAATTCTGTGTCGACACTTGACACACTTTGCTAACAGAATAAACATTCCTCATAACAATATCAATACGATTACCAAACTAAATCCTACGTCAGGGATAGCGAACCTATTGCAGCACTTACAATTCTGGACACAGCAAGATGGAAGTCATGTTTTTAAATTCCCATTCAGTAATCCAGATGCCTACTCTCCCTCCCCTCCTCCCACCCCTCCTGTCCTCTCTCCTGTCTCTTTTATATTTAAACTAGCTGTCCCGACAAACACTGTCCTATCCAAAAATTCATACAAAAATCCCATGGAATACAACATGAAACACTTTCGGTTTTTCCCAATTTTTCAGGCAACTTTTTCAGATTTTCTGTATCTAGAAACCTTATTGAAACTAATACGAACATTACAAAAAAAACGGCCCGGGTGATGCACTTACCAACGAACAGAAAAAAAAAAATTGCATTTCATTTTTAGTTACCCACATACACACAGTACTACTAGAGCAGCGGTGACATAGTGGTGGCCTAGTGGTACCGGCTGCGACTTACGAGTTCTGGGTCTTAGGTTCGAACACAAACAGGTGTAAATTATTACATCACCACTGCTCTCGAAACGGTGAAGGAAAACATCGTGAGGAAACCGGCATGTCCTACAACTACAATAAAAAATTCGAAGACGTGACACCTCCTAACCCGCACTGGGTCTGCGTGGTGGATTACGGCCCACTCCCTCTCATAGAGAGGAGGCCTGTGTCCTAGCAATGGGAACATTATAGGCTGGCCACAAAAATATGTTTTTGTTAAATTGTAATGCTGCCGTGCGATTCTGTAACCATCTCATCGTGAAAACTTCGGTGAAGTGAGCGTGGAGTGTGCTGTCATTAGGGATTAACACTATTGACACTGCTCGCTTCAAGCTCACTTCACTTATGATTTCACGGTGAGATTTTTACAGAATCGACCGGCAGATGCAAAAATGTTCACCATCCCTTTATGATAAGCCATCTAAACAGTAAACATTGCTTATAAATACGATATTAAATCGTGAGCTAGCTTCGCCTCGCGGCGGCTCTTACATAAAACAATTGTTTGATCTTATGACGTGTATTGTGTCATGCATGAAAGATGGCAAATTGTTATCGTTATAAATTGGAAATTCATTTGATTTATTTGTTTGGTGTTAAACATTGCGATTATTCTTGGAAGAGTTTTAATGCAAAGCTCACACAGTTATCTATCGTTATTAAGATGTTTGTTTTATCTATTGATTTAATATTTTTATAGTTCCAGTAAAACTTGAACTTCTACTTCATTGACAGTAATCAAAAGACTCATTGAAAATCCAAAGAAGATTGATGTATCTATGTATCTATAAAATTACTTAGCTTAGACTCCGGTTTAAAATGAGTTTTTGTATTTATTATAGAACTTTAAAGTGGTCGGAATAAAGGTACAAATTAAAAAAAAAAAGAAAAAACTTGTTATATACTAAGTACGACGATGTTTAAGCCGAATCTTCAGCTTAATCACATAGCTCTACAAGTGCTTTTAACATTAGACCTACTCGTACAGACACCAGCAAACTTTCCCAATCAACTTTGAACCTAATTTTATAGCGATAAAGTTGAAAATCTATTAAAGAAATTTGACAGATTGTAGTCCCTTGATATGCTGGCGTCGATGCAATACTCGATATAAACGATCGAGGCCTTGAAAAGTTCTCTTTGCCCACGACCGTTCAAAAGTTTTTCTTAATTCGGATTATCCTCGGTTTCACCTTCCATGACCATTTACCATAGATATTATTAAGATGCTGTTAACGTCAATACTTTGAAAGATAAGAAGGGCTGGTTTCGAAACGGTATTGTCTATGCGAACAATGCACGGTCCATTTTCAGTTATTTTCCCTTTGATCCTGCATCACTGTCAATAGCACAATGATCTTTATTGTCGTTGCGATAAGGTTGCTGATGGGTTGCTGCCATGTTTTTTTTAGGGTGTCAACAATCACTGTTAGTTTTGTTACTTGAAGTATATTGGTTGAGAAAATCTGTTTACTTTTGTGTTACTGTGTTTGGATTTCGATACCAATAACATTTCTGATGTTTACACAAAAAAAATGCCATTTATATTGATATTTCAAGTGGCTACACTAACAGCGGTCCATGGCCCCACAAAAACATTATCAAAATTTATTTTTTTGGTTTTATCATGTTAAGATTTCGATACCCGTTACTTCTGCGGAGTTTCGCTACATAATTTAAATTCTGCTTTTTCTTTATAATAGACTTGTATAATCAAGGTGGCAGGGCCTTTTTTTTCATTGAGTAATGTAATTAAAGTGTTTACCTAGTGGCATCGATTATAGAGCGTACAGTGGAATCGATCCATACTTAAATGCTGTAAAAATGTATGAACATTGAATGAGTTAAAATCTAAATGAAGGTAATATTTAGGTAATATGCTGCCTAAGCCTAATTATGACAGGCCTGTTGGTCTAGTGGTCAGTGGCCCTGACTGCTATGCGCAAGGTCGTGGGTTCGATTCCCACCTAGGACAAATGTTTGTGTGATGAGCACGATCATTTTTGTTCTTTGTCTGGGTGTAATTTATCTATAATATGTATGTATTTACAAATATATATGTATGTTTATCAGTTGTCTAGTACTCATAGCACAAGCTCTGCTTAGTTTGGGACTAGCTGGCGTTGTGTGAAAGTTGTGGAATATTATTATATTATTATTATATTAAGCACTTCATGTTTTTACCGAAACTTCATACTTATAAAAAGTCATTTCCAACGCGAATTTCGTTTAACTGAACAAACCTCAAAAAATAAAGCCCCCACTTCAAATTCAAAGAAATAAAATTTAAAACTGAAAGTGTAGACAACTCGCCGACAAACAAGCCCAGTGGATACTAAACTGTATGTTTTATTAGCCCGAGGACACACAGGCCAGTCTGTGGTACATACCACCGCGACACTTAATAACACAGTGAGCAAACTACTTAAGAATTAGTTCTTACAGCTGTAATAATATGGTGGACATATTTCCTTGGTAAAGGCTTATTTCCTTGTTAATCTGATAATGCCAGAAGAAGGGACGGTTAGTATAAGAGTTTGCTTGAGGCTTGTTGGTGGAATTTGTAACAGAAAGCTAATTCTCGTAATTAAAAACGTTCAAAATCTTGTCGTAATCTCATCTCAGCCACAATCAATGTCAAAAACTTGTCAAAAATGTAGGGAAAATAGAGGAATTTTTGACAGATCAAGACTGAGAATGTTCTTAAAATTACGAGAATTGTCCCTCAGATCTCACTTTATTTCCCAAAACTTCGACGTTGTAAGTTCAGTAAAATGAGTTGCTGAAAACTAATTACCGTCAAACTCAGTGCTAAAAATAGGTTTCTCCCAAACTGAATAAAATTTTCTAAATAAATGCCTTGTTACTAGTTATCTATCTATCTAATATATACTAATCTATATACAACGTGTAACGTTAAGTGCGCAAAACCTCAGACACCCCAATTTATTTTTAATTCAATTGAACTATTTCAGAGAGAAAATAAGTCATTAAATGATAAATGATAAATGATTTATTTTCTGTAAGTAGGTTTGTACAAACACTTTTACATGTCAATCATATTTTTTAAACTAGATGAGGTCGGCGTTTCCTATCTGACTACTCTGAGAAGAAAAGCCGAAACAAACTCAGAGGTCACAGTCTCTTTTAAAGTCCAGACATAATCTTGGTCAGATCATGTGAAGACCATGTAGATTGGTGTCTGAAATGGTCTTTTGAGTAAAGAACCACACAGATTGAGCGGACCTGTCCAGTCAGTGCACGCATTTGTCAAAAATCGTGCAGCTCAACTCAGAACATTAAAAATATTGTAAAGGTTTTATGTGCTGTTTTAGTTTTACTGGCCATAATGGGCCCGCTCTTGACCTCGATCATGCCTGGTGGAAAGCGATGGATGAGGTCTATGATGGAACGAGCGTGCCCAGAAGATGCCCAAGGCACTGAAATTCGCACGCATCGACGAAACACAGCAGGCTGCTTGACGCCGGACTCCGGTGGGAGACTGGTCGCAAACCAGGCGGGCGTTAGACCTACCACCGCAAGGGAATTATTTTTTAAAGTTCGGGAATGAACTGTGTAGCGAGGCAAAAATGAGACGTCTCTTTCAAAAGTATACTATCTAAACTCTAAATATTACATAAGAAAAAAATCACCATACGCCTTTAAATGTAACAGAACAAACTACAAATTAACTTTACCCAATTAACTCCAGGAAATGTTTTAACTTTTGCTCCTCAACTTTTTATTGATCCAATATTAGATTAGTTATGTATACTAAAAAATCAATTCGATACGTCTGACATACTCAACTTCCTTCCTAAGAACATAAATCTTTCTCAACGACTTCTTAACGTACTGTACAAGCCAGTGATTGATATAAAAAACACTTTTACTTTGTTTTTCTTACCCATATGTGGGTAGTTGTGGAGTACTTGGTACTTTCGCTGAGCAATAAATTCGATAAACAATCGTCATCTGTCTTCGTTATAAGAAATCAATTCGCGCTGTGCCATGGACTACCTTGGGACAAAGATCAAGAAATGCATGCAGAGTGCAATTGCAGTTTGAGAAAACTTAGTAGAATCACATTCAACGCAATATTATTTTAACAGAACTAATATTTTTTTCTATAAGAAAAATCTCGTAGTTATACTACTCCACTCTCTCGTGTACTCTCGTGTTCTATTACTGGATAAACTTAGATGTATGTGCATTTAATTAATACTTGTATGGTTTAGTCAGAAATCTTGGAAACAGCATTAAAGGGGAAAACAAATCATGATTAATAGAATAGAATAGAATACAATACTCTTTATTATGTACACCATATTAACTATATACATATATATATATTATTTTATTTTATCATAATTTTAAAAGCGGACAAGGATTGAGCACGCCTTACCGACACGGGGAAGTCACTCCATAACCGTACTGTTTGAACAGTAAAAGATTTGTCATAGAAACTGGTGGAATGCATCGGCATCTCTAGTCTCAGGGTTTCTGATGACTTCAGATATGTATTATGTGTGTGTAATGAAGGAACTTGAAACATTCTCCAAGATAAGAGGGGGTTTTAAGATTAAACAAAATACTGTAGAGCAGAAAATAAGTCAACAAATGGACAGTCTTCCCTCCGTGTCATTCTTCAATCTATGTCGATAACTTTTTCTGACCGCTATTATATAGATGAACATAATTCGATAATGGCTCAGTAATTGCTAGAAATTGGACAGCCGCTGCCGGCAGCTTCGTTTTTGGACGTCTCTATGAGTGGAATGTAATGGCAAGATGACCTCGTACTGTATAGGACAAGTGGACTAGGCAGATGGGGAAATATCCTTCAATCGATGTTTGACAACGAGCATTAGTAAATGGTTGTGTCCTACTTGGGCCCTTAATTGCACAGCAGTTTTATTTGCCTGTCCAGTAGACAACAAGTTTTTTTTTTTTTTAGTAAAGTTTACAAACATACTTGTCAAAAATATATCTATTGGTTGGTTCGTCGGTCATCACTCATAATATAAATTATACTGTCAATACAAATTATATTGTTATGTGTTCATTCTTTGAGGTTATCAATGATTATGAATGAGCAATTCATTGTTTAACTTGTTTTAAGCGGAGTTAAGACCAGACCTTGGAGAACTGATAATAGACAGAATTCCAGGGCTATACCGCTGCCCATCCATCCGTTACATATTATGTCTAACGTCACTTCTAGGATTGATTGAGCATACAGACGCCAGCCGTCAAGCTACCCTAAACTGTCAAATTTTCCCAATCAACTTTGAACCTTATACTTAAGCGATAAAATTGAAAATCTGTTAAAGAAATTTGATAGAGCTTGATGTGCTGGCGTCTGTACATTTTATGTGCTTTTATCTAGCTTTAAACTTTCTTATAAACCTATCCGCCAAGTCAGAAGTAGCTACAGTTTTCACTTACACAAGTACTGCCCAATTATCTACCAACATATTGAGTATCCGATCAATCTATCATTATAATTTATACTTCATCGAATGGATCAATTTACTATGTCGAATGTATGTGCGTACGCAAGTGATTCACTTTTACTTTTTAACTATTTCTTTACGCAGATTGCGTTGTTATTCGCCGGAATGGGTGAAAATTTATTATGTTTTAATTGAATTGAGGTTTTATCGGTTTTAAAGATGACTTTTGCTGTGATTTATTGTGTTTTGATTATACAACGAACTTTCGTAATTTAGAATTTCATAGAGCAATCGGAAGTCTACATTCCAGAGTAATTGACTTTAACGTACTGTTATGAAAGAGTGTTAGATAAGGATGTAACATTATTCTCGTGAACTACCAATCAACACTTAATTTTAATTATATCTTTTTCAAACACAGACCACTCTATTTATCAGCTCCCGTATTCAATTTCCGATGTTACACTTCAAAATTAAAATGATAGATTAATCGTTATATCATAACAATGTGATAAAGAACCAAATAGAGGGCGCCATCTTGAATTATCTGTCATCTGTCACGATAATGTCAGTGATAAATTCGACGAAGGATGTAGAATTGATTTGCAATCAGAACAGTGCCGTGACTTATGCCACACCAGATGCGATGGCCAGCTTTCAATACTCTCTGACACTATAACACTGATGTGTGAAAGCTTGTCCAGCTAATGGGATGGCACGCCCAAACGATGTTCTAACACCTACGTTGGCTAAATCATGAATAGCAGAAAAAGATACCCTAGCGTATTCTGCAGTTAGTTTGATTCGATAATTGTAACCTAATACATATATTAGTGGTGGATTTTGGGGATTGGTAAAAGTGATATCACATCAAAGCTTTGTTTCTTAAGATTATAGTTTAGAATGAACATAAACTTAGGAAATTTTTTCTTTGTCCAAGTCAATTTGGGCTGAAAAAAGACTTAAGCATTCATAACTTTCTTCCTTCTTCAATAACTTTTTTTGGGTATGGCACCAAACATTTACTGAGGAAGGAATCCAGTATTTACAACACTAAGTAGGTATTACAGTTGTTTGTTATTTTGTCACAGTGTCTAACCGTTGAACGGTACACAATGTCATACATTTTCGTCATGCGTGAGCCTTTAGCAACAGCTTGACTCTTGAGTGCGAATTGCAAACCGAGGTACCTACGTGTGTAAGAGCACAGGTTAAGAGTGGCTCTTAAGCACTTCTGGCACAACTCAACGACTCTGGTACGGCACGGAATGTTTGCGAAAGATACTTTGACAGTAAAAACTTCGACATTTTTTCATGACTAGAATAACCAATATTCTTTACATTGCTACCGAGATAGGTAAACATCAAATCTGTAGAGGTTTTTGAAGACTTACGCTGCATTAACACTTATCAAGTGTCAGCACATTCCATATTGGAAAATGAATATTTACGTAAGTCTATACAGATGCACCATATTCATTTATCAATCGAATTAAACACCTATATACTTATCGTATCAAAAACTAGTTCTTTTGCTAATCAGATGACAACATCACGATGAAACCAATCTTACTAGTGACATGATTGATATACAATAGAGTTATGAACACTTTCATTAGAATATTTAGAGCGTAATACGAGATGATCGACTTTTTGAAGCTTAAGAACTCTTTACACTCAACCTACATGTCGCATACGCAATGCACATCGTGACATCTCTAGGTATTATAATTTGTAAAAAGAACAATAAAAAAAAATAAAAAATTCGTTTACCTACCTCTATTTTAGAGGAATATGGTTTTTAAAAGATCGAATAACCCTATTAGACAGTAAGGCTCACAAACCGTCTGACAGTGAGAACCTCCTTTTTTTCGTCGGTTAAAAACATCGTTCTTTTAGGTGGTCTCCTGTGACTCTATTCATATATTTTCTCTCGCAAATGCTAGGAGAATTATTTGCTATGTTTGACCCAAGTGCTAGCTATACTTTTAGAGACTGCACAAATATTGAATCTGTGTGTGGTCTACATTACAGGAAATCAAAAGCATATTCAATACATCCTTCCCACACTTTCTTGAACAAGAGAGTCAAACAAGACAGATCAAATTTGAAACTTTACTTTTAGCGGCTACACACATATCTGCCGAATATAGGAAAACAAAAGAAAGTATCTCACATCACCACAAATTCTACAAACAAAAAAAAACATACCTATTGCAAACTATTCGGAACTAAAAATAAAAAGTGAAAACAACATGAGATAAAGTTTTTTTTCTTTTAGAACTAACAATTAACGGTATGGGAACGCCATTGCATCAGCGGAGAGGAAATGTGAATGAAACTTAATACGAGGCCGAGATATGATCTGCACGAGATAACGAGGTTATGTCACGATATTTGCTGGTAACACGATTAAGTAATTACGATTATCAATTATTCTTTTTGTTTCGGATTAAATGAAGCTTGAAATTCTACCTAAGTTAGACGACTTGACTGGACTGGTAGACCAATCTGAAGAATAACAAATTAACATCGTCAAAAATGGGGTTGTATTGAATTATAAAAACCGGTCAAGTGCGTGTCGGACTCGCGCACCGAGGCAAAGTACTATAGACCCGTCCCCAATATTTTTTTGACCAACAGATAATTTTTTTGTCTTGACCATCTTTACAGACCGAGACCCCTCCGTGTCTCGGAAAGCACGTTAAGCCGTTGGTCCCGGCTGTCATTCTTGGATCTTTGACAGGCGTTAGGAGCCCGAAAGTCTGACAACCAGTCTTACCAAGGGGTATCGTATTACCCAGTAACTTAACTGGGTTGTGGAGGTCAGATAGGCAGTCGCTCCATGTAAAATACTGGTATTCAGCTGCATCCGGTCAGACTGGAAGCTGACCCCAACGTGGTTGGGAAAAGGCTAGGCAGATGATGATGATGAGATAATATTTTTGTCTTATATTTTTCGCTACGGGCTACAAAACAACAAACCGATTGTTTCAAGTATGGGGTTTCCTGAAACGAATCATTTTTCAGTCATCTATCAGTTTCATTTATCAAACGAAAATATAGATGTATGTTTTCTATTTTTAGTCACAATAAAAGAGATAAAACATAATAATTGCTGACTTGTAAGATATAATATGGAGCATAAAACAACAAAACATCACGCCTATATTCCTCGAAGGAATAGGTAAAAGTGTTTGGAAATTCACATTTCGCAATTAATATTATATTTCGCGATGTAATTTACCTACATACGATTTTTACTTATTTTTTAATAATCAAATATATTTTGTACTACAGTTGTACCCTTACATTTCCTTCTATTCCCTAAAAGTCCAATACTTTTGACGATTGTCGCGATGGTAAAGAATGATCAGAAACCCAAGACCTTTTCGATGAGATAATATGTCTCAAGCCTGTTGAATAAGTTTTTAATCCAGGTTGTACACAATCTCTACCTACACCTAAGCGTAAGCGTTACTATATTATTCCATGGAAAATTAAATACAATATGAAGTACCTTAAGTAAAAACCAATACGATATTAACACAATTACAATACGTACGAGGCTTTTGGCTACATTGTATATTTTATGTCTTTTTTATTTTTTATTATTATTTTGTTTTTTATTTGTAGCGTGCGTTTTGTTTGTGCAGAATAAACGTTTTTTTCTTTCTTTTCTTTATATTCACTTATTTTTTAATAATCAAACATATTTTTTACTATTAGTAAGCCTACCTTTGAAATTATGCATACTTAAGTCTCAAGTCTGTTGACTAAGTTTCAATTTTGGGAACGCTAAGTCCCATCGTCCTTTGTAGGTATGTACAGTTGTACACAGTTAATCACGGGAATCGTGTCTCGAACATTTTTCTCGTTTATTTCCGAATGATATGTTCTAAATCCCCCAAAATCAGTTCCCAAAACGACAATAATATTTATCAACCTACTTATACTATGATTTAGAGACAAATCTATGTACTTATACAATAATAAGTACGTATAACAGTGTAAGCAGTTAGGTAATGTACAGTTACATTCACCAAAATAATTAGGTAACATTATTGAAGTTCATAAACTATGAAAGCACTGAATATTGCTCTAATGAAAAGCAGTGCGATTCTGTAACCGTCTCACCGTGAAAACTTAGGTGAAGTGAGCGTGGAGTGAGCTGTCAGTGTCATCCCACCTGATAAAAAAATAAATTTGTACTCACAAAAAAAAATAATACAAATGTACAGTTTTCGGAGTTTTTCCTTTACTTGTGCTACACATTGATTCTTGCCAAAATTCATGATTCTAGGTCAACGGAAGTAATAGGTTTTGATTTCGAATTCTCCATAAAAAATATCATTTTATGAAGCTGGGAATAAAGGTGAGCTCAGAAGCTCTAGGTCAGCTTGACCTGACGAAAAAGCCATTTTTCCCATGATATCGCAGAAAAAAGGGCCGATTGATACATTAATGGATGTGTAACACTTCGTTATTTGGAAAACTATACAATAGTGAAAGCAAATCAATATAGGTAATTATTTTGGATGTTTTGAACCAGGGCTCGGAAACCGGTTGAAATTCTTAACCGGTTACGGTCATTGACCCAAAACCGAAATCGATTTAGGTTAAGGTTTGCACTTTACCGGTTTTTACCGGTTTTTGCGGGAAACCGGTTTTTCATGAATTTTGGTTTTGAAAGTGAAAATTAACCGGTTAAACACCCCCCGCCCCCTAACTAAGCAAGTCGCAACATGAATCTACCCGCACCGTTTAAGTTCTCCGGTTGTATTTGACGTCCTCAGATCAAACATTTTTTTTCCTAATGTTTTCTGGGGTACTAAATGTACTAATGTCACTATAACTTGTTGGAAGTGTTAAAAAAGTAGACGAAAAATATTTACGACTTACGGAATTAACCGGTTAATTTGGGTGTCAAAACCGTTTGTGCTTCTGTAACCGGTAACCTTTGTCATTTGGGTTACATATGAACAGTTCACTTGTTTAACCGGTTAATGAGGGAACGATATATTTACCGGTATTTCATCGAAATTAACCGCTCTTTTTAAACCGGTTCAGAGCCCTGTTTTGAACAGCATTCTCTTGCATAACGGCGCAGGATAGCCTTCACCAGAAGTGGTCATGGTTCAGCAGCTTCAATATCATTAGGATTGTATCGGAATGTAGTAGTTCGTTCTGGACAAGGTATGATATCTGTCATCAGAAGATAGCCGCCACGCAGCCATCGATGCGACGCTCTGCTGTAACTGTCACCAGCCAGTGTTACTCTTATCCGTCCTTTTTGGTGGTACTAGTAACTTCGTAACAAACTAGATGGCGCCCCTTGCTGCGCCGTCGCATATTATATTCGAGAATAGGTCATACCGTGATTGAAAGGTTATCTAGTCACTGGTTGCCACTGTTAATAGCAGTGCTGCTGATTGTCTAGAGTGCGCCGGACGGTAATAGATAGGTACTTCTTCACTCGTCACTCGGCTGCCGCTGAAAATCAGCGCTGGAGCTCTGTCTCACATAGCCCCAGTTTTGCGTGGAAGTGAAGCATATTTTCCTCCAATTTGTTATTTTTTGCGTTTGTGTCCTTTATCTGCTTCATGTTCACCGTAAATAAACGTATTTTCTTTCTTTTTTTTTACGTTTAAATGATAAGAAACACTATTTCCTTTAGCTCGCAGCATTCTCAAGCACCGATTTTCCAAGTGACTTCCGTTGGAATTTATATAAGTCGTTACATACACTTGTAAACAAGTAAATACAATTTCTATTGAGTATTCTCAAGGTGTGCCCGAAAAGATTTATCGTCTAAACCGATCGTTGCAACTTGGAGGAAGTATTAAATCTGGTGTGTTCATTAAACAATGCTCTCATAATACGACTTATGTATGTGAGAGGTATATTTCGTTTGATTTGAACAATGAAACATGATACCTCATGCCAAGAGTCTTGTCAAACGTGACCATAGTTGACCCATTGCGGAAAAAACTTATTTATTTGCATAAGGCAGGGTTCGCAAACCTGTGGAAGACAGACAAACGTTTGATATAACCATTCTGGGTAGATAATTACCAAATAGATTCGTTAACAGCCGGTGTTTGTTCAGGAGTCAAATGTCTATTTTACGAATATTTTGCTTTTTGTAAGCCGCAGCATGGTATAAAACTGTGGCGCTGCATCTGGAGCATCCGAGCAGTAGCTTTAAACGGTACAGATAGCAGAAAAACCGATAATAGTTCAGGTTATCGATTTAGTTGGCAGCAGAAGAATAATTGCATCAGCAATCGTCAACGGCGGGAAGTGAAGGCCGAGCTAGAAGCATTAGACAAGCGTGGTGGATTTACTGTCTGTTTTCCTCCTCATAACGAATACAAACCAGTAGTCCACTATACTCCTGTATAGAAAGAGGAGGAAGAGGAGGAATGAGGAGTGGCCTTTGCCCAACAGTACCAGTAAGCCGTTTTTAAGACCATTCCAATTAGATAATAGGATCTTTTCAATCAATTATAAATAAATCATTTAATGTTTTCATAACCATATTAAGATTACTAATGAACGTGTGTTGCACATTACTGGTGTTACTGTTAACCTTTCAAAGGAACTAAAATGCTTAAATAGGGATCACGACACTAATAACAATTGACAGTCAAATACCTTAATGCTTAATTTATTAACACCTATTTATGTCTTAATTACCAATACTGTTGGATAAATGAATCACAATCGTAAATCTATTCTAAATAACCCCAAGTTTCATATAATACCGTTGTGCATTACAGCCGTTAGTTAAAACGTTCACGATCCCTGACAATAAGCTTCATAAGTCCAACAATCATTAGCCATTTTCTCATCAGTTATGAGTGAACGTGTCATAACAGTTCGTTCCCACGAATAAATCATTCGATCAATTTGAACGTTGCGAACGATATAGTTATTAAAATGTACATACTTTTAGTTGAACAAATATAATTTGAAGTGTATTGATGACAATGGGACAGGGATGTGTCAGGGATCGTGAGGTTAATTTCACAATGGAGAGAGGTTGGGTACACACTGAGTTCGATATTGATACTTGTATTATTGTTTCAAAGTTAAAGCTCCAAGTGATTGTAAAGGATCAAGTCCGTAGCCGACTGCAGACGACTATAGTATAGAAATACCTTCCGCAGCTAGCGACACGTCGTCGTGTCTTCTGCCACGTATTTCATAGAAATACGACATGTCGCCTCCGACTGTCGGCTGCAGTCGCCTACGGACTTGTACCTTTAAAGAAACACTTGGTAGATTAATCGATCAATTGGCGACGGCAGTTTGCTTTATTAAGTCCAGGAGGAGGCCATGTTTTCCTCCTTTTGACAAAATCCTTCTTTATAATTCAAATTAACCTTTCAAATTACGGCAAAGACGGATACTTGTTATGAAATGGATAAACTACTTTTTAAGAAATGGATAAATATTTTTTTTTTCAATATTTTACATTGCGAAATTCCAGTTTATACAAAAAGAACAAAAAAATAGAAACTTCAAACAATGACCACCACTAAAATAATAGACTATCAAAAATCTAGTTACCGTTGCCCAGACATTCATTGTGTTCCTAGCATTTCTATTAGTACTTAGATCATAAACTATAATAATGAAAGAAACCAGGGCGACCAATTATATCCAATCATAGGGGAAGGTTTGGTATATTGGACCATTCGTTAAGTTGGACCACCATCAAATAACATTTTAGCAGTTTATTGATTTTATAATGTGCAATACCAAACGGCAATCAACTAACTTCACTACACATCGGCCATTTTGAATTTCTCATAAAACAGCGCGGCTAGTTGGCATTAACGAAAAACGAATTTCATTGTTTTTCATGTAAATTTTGGTGTTCTTTGCTAGTGGTGTAATTAAGGCAAAGGTAAACTGTCTATATTTATATTTTTAATTGAGATTCGTTATTAATTAACAATTAACTGGTGATAAACATTAGCCGGCTTATATAGGTTCTGTTCTTGTCAAATTCGTTCTTTTTATGCAAGTAAACAGTTTGCTTAAATGGACCACACATGGTCGGTTAAAATGGACTGGTAAAATTTGTTAGGAAACTTGCTTAGAAAAAAACTAAACTTGATAAGAAAGGATCAAAAGTGGATTGGATACAATGTGTGCGTTGCCATAACTGGAATCGTGAAACTTGCTCCACTAACCCCGATATTTGTGATGATTGTCTGAATTAGTCTTTTTCAAACTTATTCAGAATTTTGACTGATTTTTTTAAGTCTTTTTAGTCAAAGTTAGATTTTCTATCGTTGTTGTTTGTACGTAGTACGAGAGATATTTTTCTTAAAAGTGTTTTGTTTCGTTTTATAGGTAAGTTTTCTCTAAGTCCAAATTACCAACCGCGTGGTCCAATTAATCCTACCGGTTGGTTAAATTGAAACAAATATCTGATCTCATAAAATGATGATTATCTTAAGTGTTGCTATAATTATGTTGATTTTTATTAATTATATGTGAAGCCAAATAAATATAGTTTCATTTAATACAGCTGTTGTCTGTGCTATTTTCAAAGAAGCATTTCAAAACCGCATTTTTTTAAAAATGGTCCAATATAACAGACTTTCCCCTACATATTTCACATGACTGTGAACCCGTTACGTCGAATCAGCGTTGTCTATTTAAAATCGATGCAGTCATCTGCCACCAGCGTTATTAATTTATGACCAAAGGATATTGCAAACGACTTGACGTTCGTTTAAATGTAATAAACGTCGATGTTGTGATAGTTTTGTACTCAAATTCGCTTTATTTTCTAGTCGATTATAATTTAGAGACAACGGCGCGGTCAAAGACTGATGAAGAGTTCTCAAGTAATTTATTTATTTATTTATTTATTCCTTTATTTCAGGCAACTAAGGCCCATAGAAAAAACAATACATACTACTACAAACATACTTATAAACTAATACATACAAAATTATCACAAATACAATACTATAATAATATAACTTAAAAATACTATAAATAAATACAACATAGCACAACTTATACTACTGCACACGAAGTGTCGGCGTCGTGTTTCGTCGTGTACACTGATAGTGTATCCAGCACCCCAATTGCGCAACACACGATTACTCTCAATTTGAATCATTTTGAAGCATATTGTTAATCCATTGCTGCATATGTTCGAAAAACGTGTCTGCTCAGCAACGTAAATAACGCAATGAATGTTGTTGAACTGTCAAAATGAAACCCATTGCTACTGATAGTGTGTTACGCAATTAGCCTGCAGCAGAAGCACGCACTACAGGTTTATTTCAATGATAAATAGATTGGTTATTTAAATAATGAAGGATTAAGGGATAACTGTAAGGAGATTACTATCAGTGTCCTTTACAATAACTTTTCTAGAGATATCTAATCTGGAATCTGAAAATATACTGATGAGAGCTGGACACAGTATTCATACACTTTCTGCATGTCAATTCTCTAAAAATCTCACCGTGAAAACTTGCGTGGAGTGAGCTGTCAGTGTCATCCCACTGATGCTAGGGATTGACTAAGCAAACATTTACAATCATAATCGAGATTTTAATAATATTTTGTATGTTAATTCTATTGATCATTTTATATAATTTCAAAACTAGTATTTTGGTTGGCAAAACATTACTATTTTGTGGGGGGTTTCAAATAAAATAGCAAAACAGAAACTTAGTCAGACTATTAATTTGTTATGTATTTGTTTTCTTTTTTTTTCCTAGACAAGTCCTTATATAAGGACTAGTCTTTTTTTCCTAGACAAAAAAAGTAATGTTTTGACAATTAAAATACTAGCTTTGATATTATATAAAATTAGCATAACAAATATTATTAAAATCTCGATTATGACTGTAAATGTATGCTTGGTCAATCCCTAGTTTCAGGTGGGATGACACTGACAGCTCACTCCACGCTCACTTCACCTAAGTTTTCACAGTGAGATGGTTACCGAATCACACTGCTGTACCTACACTTAGTTCTCAAAGTAACCTATCTCAATATTCTCACCTCCATTACCCAATATCCTCTCAGTGTACACTGAACTTAATTTCGTGAACGTGTCATATGTTATATAACACACAATGTCTCAGTAACAATCTCGTAATTAATTTGCACGTTCCAGAAATAGACCCGCATGCCGATGTCTGCAATCTTTAGCAATATTAAATAGTTCCGTGTCTCACTGATGGACTAACAATTCACAGCCTAAACACGTCTGAACAGACATATTATGGTCCGTTCAGAAGTCATCATCTGCCTAGCCTTTTCCCAACTATGTTGGAATCGGTTTCCAGTCTAACCGGATGCAGTGGATGGAGCGACTGCCTATCTGACCTCCACAACCCAGTTACTGGGTAATACGATACCTTACTTGAGTATTTTTTTTATGATAAGTCATAGGTTGAAGTAGGTAGTCAAGAAAAACGTTCTATCAGTTCAAACATTTGGATCACTAGAATTTTAAATCATAATAGGGTTGTCTCACAGTTGAAAGTGGAAAAATGTCAACTAACTTTTGGAGGTCACTGTATCTCTACTCATTTTCTTTAAAAACCTTTCTACTAACCACGGCTATCTTTTCTAACAAGCCCACACCTTGACGCGAGACTCGTGAGAGTGATCTCTCATACATATGCAAGTACAAGACCTTGGTGAAATGATTTGTAAAGTAAAAGCGATACTAAAGCCTTAAACAACCGCATGGACAATAGCTGCTTTCATATGTGAAATTTTCCGGACATAAGTGTTAAAGCAAGTAAGCGCTTTATTTAAAGCCCTGAAGGTGTTCACAGCTTTTTTGCTTTCATATGTGAAAATTTCTGGGCAAAAATAAGCGCTTCATTTTAAGGCTTGAGGAGGTTTTTGTCACGTAGTGAACAGCCGAGCAATTCTGTAAAAATCTCACCGTGAAAACTTGGGTGAAGTGAGCGTGGAGTGAGCTGTCATTAGGGATTAACACTATTGACACAGCTCACTTCAAGCTGACTTCACTTATGATTTCACGGTAAGATTTTTACAGAATCGACCGGCTGGTATCTCTTTGTATTGTATAATGCTATTGTTGTTATCGCCACCATTGGCTTAGTTATGGGTGATCGACGGTAAGATGTTGATGTTACCATTCCCGTAGACCCCGCTTCTCTGTATAAAAATCAGAATACAAAAGGGTTTAAAAAGGCGAGCAGTGGTGGACCGGTGGTAACGGCATCGACTTACGAGTTGTATGGTTAAGCACCGGCCGTGTGGGTTCGAATCCAGACAGGCACTTTACTTTGTGTGAATTATTTCATCAACACTGCTCTCAAAACGGTGAGAGGAACCCGACATGTCCTAGAACCAAAAATTCGAAGAAATGTGACATCTACCTGTGAGATGGTTACAGAATAGCACGGCAGGTATTTTATTCTTCGTTTACACGCGACACCACAGTAAGGCACAAGACAGACACCACACCGCACTTTATGGTATCAAACACACTGTACCCGTTGAACAAATGTATTCAAGTAACTTTATAGTATAAGGATTTTCGATAGACAGCCTTCGTGAAACCTTCAAAAAGATTTGTATTGCCAATTCTCGCTCCCGCAGAAAGGCGCGACGCGACGGTTCTACGTGATTCTGGACAATCCTCAATTCTGAACCGTTTCCATGAAGTTCTCGCCCCGTGGCTATCTGCGGGAGCCTTTTTACGTTAGACGAGTATTAAGTAGATATTACAAATACTAATAACTGCAACATCATAATATTAGTATTACAAATATCATGATGTTGATATTACAAATACTAAGCAACGAAATTTTGTTACCTTCTCATCCTTTTTCCAAACCATTTTTCAACCACCAACCTATTCGATGACAGGTAATCGAGAACCGTTTAATTTACACATACAATACATACAATTAATCACTATACAAAACGTTTTTCATAGTGCATTAAAGATCGACAGAATATAGAAACTTCCAATCAATACTATGCGATAATCGATTTGCGTGCGAACCGTAAAATGTGTGTGATTTCAATGGGAACCCATCTGTGGGCGGTCCAGTGTGGGACCCTCAACTTGACCTCGCAAAGGGCAGCATTCCGTTTTCGAACTTCGATGCATGTCAATTGGTCTGTGGAGCAACTCATAAGCTGAAGTAACGACACAGTGTTAGCAAAGATTTGAAGTTTAAGAAAGAAATAAAAGAACGGATTTTTTTCAAAATCAAGGAAATCTACTTCGGGTTTGACATTTTTTTTTTCAGTTACAGATATACATAAAACAAATTAAATTTTGCAAAATCTGTACAATAATTTATATAACCCTGCCTCTTAAACTAGGATCACCTGTATTTTAAGAGACAATCAATGGTGGAGTATTTTATAATAAATATGAAAAACCTTTTAGGTAACTTATTTGGAAGAATTTCATTTGGTTTCTTTGCAAATCGGAAATAATCCAGACTATAAATCCTCAAATCTCATTCCGAAGTAGGCAGTAAACATACTCAAACACTGCATATGAAGGTCTTTGCAAGCCTCAGTGTTAAATCCGCGATTGTCTTTCATTTTAAACCGCGGCAAAAATATAGCCTGCGGTGATGAACATCTGAAGACAAGTGGCCACACACCAAAGAGAACAGATTTCAAAAGTTGAATAAAATAGCAAATAATATGAAAACAATGAAGTCTTTTGATAAAGATTCGAAAAGAACGGTACAAGAGTTATTTTACCTTTCACAATGTTGTGATATGAAAATAATAGCTTGACTTTTAGGGGTCAAGTTCTTTTGATGTAGATAATAAAGCTGACGGTCATCGTTCTAACAGTCATGGTTGAGGTCCAGAGGTAATTGCGTAACACACTATCAGTAGCAATGGTTTTCATTTTGACAATTCAACTACATTTATTGCGTTATTTACGAGTATGTTGCTAAGCAAACACATTTTTCGAACATATGAAGCAATGCATTAGCAATATACTTCAAAATTATTCAGATTGAGATAGATAGTGTGAGGGGCTCGTGGCTAAATAATAACAGCCGCACAGGTCGCTCGATCAGGTTAAGCTACGCTTGCCGATGTTGGTCTGTGGATGGGTGACCATCTTTACATACCAAGACCCCTCCGTGCCTCGGAAAGCACGTTAAGCCGTTGGTCCCGGCTGTCGTTCGTAGATCTTTGACAGTCGTTACGGGTAGTCAGAAGCCCGAAAGTCTGACAACGTATTATGGAACTCAAACGGAGTTGGGCAGGACACGTGGCAAGGCGCAGTGATGACAGGTGGATAAAGCTGTGACAGAGTGGCATCTAAGGACTTGAAGACGAGATGTCGGTAGTCCGGCGGCGAGATGGGAAGACGACATAGTTGCCATCGCGGGAAAAACCTGCAGGGTAATTGCGTAACACACTATCAGTAGCAATGGGTTTGATTTTGACAGTTCAACAACATTCATTGCGTTATTTACGTTGTTGAGCAGACACATTTTTCGAACATATGGAGCAATGGATTAGTAATATTCTTCAAAATGATTTTAATTGAGAGTAATAGTGTGTTACGCACTTAGCGTGCTGGATGAGGCTGGCACAGGAGCGTGGTGATTGGCACAAGAAAAAAGAAGCTTATACCCAGCAGTGGGTGAAGTCAGGTGTGGATGATGATGATGATGAGGATGAAGGCGCCTGCCTGGGTTCGACCCATGACCTACAACTCACTAGTCGGGGCCGTTACCACTGCTCTACGGCGGAACAAAACGGCCGAAGAATCATAACCGGTTCGAACTTTGCGCAGAACGCTGCGCAATAACATTTGAAGTGCACAGGGAAAGAAAGATCATTGTCAGATACACCTCATTAGGAGATAATAATAAAAAAACTGATTAACTAATTAATGCACTTTATTAAAAAATTAATAAAGCTTATCTTAATACTATGATAACAGGGCATTACTATGTCTATTATATTTTATACCTATTACATATGCCTTTATAATAGTTAATATTTTTTATATTTTTTTTACTTAAAATTTTTTGAAAGAAAGATCAATGTCACTTGACTATGATTCTTTTTACATGTTTCTAATATGTAGTTCTTCTAAGTAACTTAAATGAAAACACAAAAAATATTTACACTTTGATTTTATGCCTTTGAATAACTTACTATTATTTACTTTTTTATTAAATTTGTATTAATATAAAAATGATTAATACAAAAAAAGATTAATTAAATTAAATTATTAAATTGACAATGATCTTTTTTAAAACAACAGGGGTGACTACGACCTTTCTTTCCTACATCCATACTAGCTTTTACTTGCTCTTGTGTGTAAACTTTAGGCTCTTGTGTGTAAACTGATCTTTTTATTCGTTTTCGAGTTACAGGGCCTAATAGTTCAGTAGGTTTTCTACTAGATGGCATTGTTATTTGAATATTGAAAAAAATTGACAATGATCCTTCTTTCCCTGTACCCTTCATTTTTTAGGAACCAAATGGTGATATGAGATGAGTTTGATTGAGTGCACATGCGAGATAGTTCACAGAGCCTATGTTCAGACCGTACACGCTTCATAGCCCGTATCGCAACATTCACACGGTCCTGCTAACGAAATAAAATACGTTCAGTAAGAAAACAATCCTGTTCCCATTATTGTAGACCTAATTTATTGCCAATTGTTTACTACAATAAAACTAATACACATTCCACACAACTACATCGCGAATAGTCATGTAATCGCTTACAAGCATCTACATATGTATGTATACACAGGCTGTGCCCCGACTTGATACGCGTGAATGTCTAGAAACAAATTAGATTATATGTCTTTTTTTTTGTGCGGAACCCTAATCCCTAAAATAAAAGTAGCCTAAGTTACTCCTTATAACGACAGCAATCTGCTAATGAGAGCTTGTCAAAATCGGTCCAGCTGGTAGCCGTTTCGAAGATTAGCCGGAACAAACAGACAGACAAACAGACAAACGGATAAACCGACAGACAGACAGACAAAAATTTAAAAATAGTTCTTTAACTTTCATATGAATTTAATAAAAAACAAAATAACAGTATTTTGACATTACAAACAGACACTTCATGTTTATTTATTTGTATATGTATGTAGATGCATACATTACCGTGCTATACATGTTATTATGTGCACAAAGTATACATTCCTCACCACTGCAGTGCTTCGCCACTCGGCGTGTAATCACTTACAAGCGACAAAAGCATTAAAGCACGCACGAACTGTTTTTATTCAACGCGTCACTATTCTGGAGAATGTGAAATTGTGTGCAGAAATTATACGAGTATTTATGAACGAAGGATCTCTTGTATCCAGTACATGAATCAAATAAGATAGATGATTTGAAGAAGATTCTTCTCCACAATGAGCTGAAACCTAAATACAGATACGTCATTGAATTTAATCAGACCAGAGGAGTAATTGCGTAACACACTAACAGTAGGAATAGCTTTCATTTTGACAGTTCAACAACATTCATTGCGTTATCCACGTTGTTGAGCAAACACATTTTTCGAATATATGAAGCAATGGATTAGCAATATCCTTCAATATGATTCGGATGGTGCAATTAGGGAGCAGAGATGAACCAGACCTGATAATTCAGAGTGCGAAAGAGATGGAGCTATACTCATTGAAGTAAGATTATATTAATAGGTAAGTAGGTAGTAGTAGGCCCCCAGAGCGATGATTATGCTATTCCTTTGTTAGCTAGCAGACAGGAAATGCTAAAATGCAAGAAATCAAAATATAAGTTGAGGGAGAAGAGGAATAATAATTATAACAGTAGACAGTTTTATTTCACCTATTTATAGTAAGACGGTTTAATTAAAATAGCATTAAAAATCTGCTTTCAGTACAAAATCGTAATACACTGATATAAAATGAACACAATCTAAAAGCAGATAGGTAGGTAACTATAGGTTTTTGCTAGCGTCCGATTAATACATTTCAAGATGGCTAAAAAATTTGGTAAGTACGTAAAAGATGATAATAATAAATGTAGACAGATAAAACATTCGTTACTCTTCAAAAAATAATCATTATTGATATTAGAAATACCACACTTACACTAGCGCGCTTCAGAATAAGCCTTCAGGGTCAACAGCTGGCCCTTTCACCTCACCTTAACACCGAGCACCTGCAGTTTGATCCTCACGAACCTATTCCAGAACATTTCCTTACTGGTTGAACAAATTAGCTGCGGTAATTGCTGATCTCGTGTTGTTATGGTGTTGTAGGGACGATTGGGTCGATTTGACGTTGTTAATTTGGCGTGGAGAATGGCACTTGAAAAGAGGGGCCCATTCTCAACAGGGTCTGAATTCCGGCTCTGTATGATGATGGATTTGGTGAAAAAAAAAACCAATAGTAAATTGTGTTTATTATAAGTGATTTGAAGGCAACAGAAGTCTGAGGCTTACGAAGTACTAACGTGTTTTTTAAAGGAACAATCTTTTTTTGTTTTTTTTTTTAATTCTATTATCTAAATATGCTTTTTATATTGTTTATGTATATGTGTATGTTCTACTAAATGACATTGGTGTGCATCATCATTCAATCAGCACCCCAAATGAGTAACACACACAGATATTCCTAATCCATTGCTTCATATACGTTTGAAACATTCGTCTGCTTGACAACATAAATAACGCAATGAATGTTGTCGAACTGTCAAAATGTAAGTCATTACAATTGGTAGTGTGTTGCGCAATTATCCCGCAGGCTGGAAGCACTAAACTTGGGAATTCCATCAATACTGAAATAACATTAATGACAATCATTCAATGAATACAGCAGTAGTTGCTTCGTCTATAATACTGATATAATACGTCTATGTATCTAATCTGCTTTAGATATTGACTTCAAATGGACCCCAACTTCCCTGAACAAGAATAGGAAAACCTGCCGTGCGATTCTGTAACCATCTCACCGTGGAAGCTTGGGTGAAGTGAGCGTGGAGTGAGCTGTCATTTGCTAGGGATTAACACTATTAAGTACTCACTTCACTTATGATTTCACGGTGAGATTTTTACAGAATCGACCGCCTGTAGATAATTACGACAATGTATAAGTAATGTTGGCAGGCCTAAACCTACACGATTTTAACAATATTCAAATCAGTTTGAAACGACAAGATTAACGTTTGATTATCCCTTAAATGCATAATGTTGCCATATGGCAACAAAGTACGTTATTTAATTTTTTTTAAGAATGTGATAGCTGTGAGTGTCTGAACGCACCTCTTTATGTCAAAACAATATATATACTCTATGAATATTAATATTTATTTTATATATTTTTTCTAAATTCTATAGATAAATACCTATAAAATAGCATTTTTTGCAATACGATACAATAAATCATGCATTTAAGGGTTATCATTTCAATAGGCTTCAAAAGGCCATAAGCTGGACAATCTATAAGGGATCTTTAACAGTCGCTAAACTTTATAACACCTATAACAACAGCCATATGTACACTAATAACACCCTTTAACAGCTCAATAGAAACCAAAACTAACGCAACGGTCTTAGGAAGTTGTTAAAACAATAGTAAAAGCAAGATAATAAAATAAATCTTCCCTATTTTGCATCACAAACCAAACATAAAGATATTTATTTATTAAATCGTTAACTTGTTCACACTTACTTATTAAAATTTTATTGACAGTCCGACAATAGTGTTTAGGAACTTTCATTTCTCACTAGGACCTGTCTGTCGTCCACGACACTGCTCAAATGCAACCATCGTGCAACGGGGTAATTGCGTAACGCATAAAATGACAACAGCCGGTCGATTCTGTAAAAATCTCACCGTGAAATCATAAATGAAGTGAGGACTTAATAGTGTCAATCCCTACCATTACGGAATGACAGAGCTCACTTCCCGCTCACTTCACCTAAGTTCTCACCGTGAGATTTTTACAGAATAGCACTGCTAATCGCGATTCCTTTCATTTTGACAGTTCAGCCACGTTCATTGCTCTATTTACGTGGTTGAGCAGACGACTTTTTCAAATCTATGAAGCAATGGATTAGCAATATACTTCAAAACCCTCGGATCGAGATTGAAAGTGAGTTACGCAATTTAGGTAGGTTTAAGGTTATAAACAAAATTCACCAATGAGTAGCCAAAATGTCACAGCACTAGTATTTAAATGATGGTCCATATACGGTGCCACCTTAATTCCGATCCAGCCTGTTCCTTGCTGCCCTCTCCCAGCGACGCCCTAAGCCGAGGTCCGTACCCCACAGGGGATGCCCTTAGCGTATAGTCGCTTAGTTTTTAAGTTCTGGCTGGAGGCCTTAACTTATTGAGGCATCTACAGGCAAGTCGTGTTAAGCAGACAATCTCCTCGGTTAAACTGCGAGACGCCATTCCCAAAAAAAAAAAAAACGGAGTAGAGACCTACCACAAACTATTTAATAACGTGGTAGTAAGTGGCTCCGGTGCCGGAATACGTAGTGTTGGAAGGCCTCCCACAAAGTGGGCCGATGACTCCGCTTAATCCGCTGGATGTGGAAAGCACAGAAATGCCGGTCGATTCTGGAAAAATCACACCGTGATAACTAAGATGAAATGAGCTTAGAGTGAGCTGTGAGTCATGCTGATGCTAGTGATTGACACTATTGACGACTCACTCCACGCTCACTTCACCCAAATTTTCACGGTGAGATGGTTACAGAATCGCACGGCTGGTCGAAGTGGCGGTGCTTGGCGGAGACCTATGTCCAGCAGCCAAAGTCTGTCGGATTATGAAGTCGCTTCGAGTTCGAACCAGTATTGAAATACTAGTGTTGTGACAGTCAGGCTACTTACTTGAGTTTGAAACACGTTACTTTTGAGTAGCGTCGTAGGCGATGGGCCTAAGATAATAAAATGTGCAATGAAATAAACTAGTACTCATAGGTACATGGACTTTCTTTGTCTATTCACAGTAAGATTTACTCTTGTCGTTACAAACTCCGCCTATGAAAACGCCCCTCTGGCAGATACGTGACGGAAAGATTTCTGTTCACTTGCGATTAGTCGTTGTTTTGTGCGACTGTTTTCTTTATTAAGTTAGCTATTACTATTGCAATGCGATGTTTTGTCCTTTAGCTTTCAATAATAACCTGAAACACGTAATTATATTCCATTTTTCTTCTTAGTTATTCTTCTTTTTTTTTCCAATATATACTCTAAATACCAAAAAAGACGTGTTCATATTCCAATGCGACCTATTTATATACTTTCAATACACAAAAAATATAATAGCCAACGCACGTAAAATACAACTAGCAATTTTCTCTGTGTACAGAGTTCTAGCGCCTGCAAAAATGAATGTACTGTGTACAACAAATTCATTTTTGCAGGCGCTAGATTTACCCAAATCAGTCACGTCTTGCTATGAATGGCTGACTAAAGTATTGCTTAGTTTTAATTACGCAGTATATAAGGCTGTTATGTGTAACAATGCCGGCAGTATCTCACTTCATCGCTTAGGTAAGAGGGCGGGAAGCTCCGTCATAAATCGACTTTGTCGTCAAAATGTAACAATGGTCATAGACGCCTTGGGAAGGTACCGTCAGCATAAGTGACTGATTGGCATCCAAGGACTGGATAACGAAGTGTCGGTCGTCCAGCGGTGGATGAAATCAAAATCAAAAGTCATTTATTCAAACTAGGCTGAGAATCAGCACTTTTCGAACGTCAAGATTACAAAAGACAGTCCCCCAAAACGCCCGCCGTTCACCATGGATGTGCAGACGATATTGTTGCCATCGTGGGTAGAACCTGGATGAGGCTGGCAGAGGGCGTGGGATGGGCACATGAAAAGAGTGGTCTGTGCCAAGCAGTGGGTGAAATAGGGCTGTGGATTATGATGAAATAAAAAAGGGTTTCCAATATCATAAAACATTTACAGTACCGATGTACGGTGTTCTTCTTCCTTTTTAAATGCGATAGCATTTACATCTGCCTAAGTGTAAGGTTCTAACAAAATGAATCGACAAATGAAAGTATTTTTATAAGATAAACAACCGTACCAGAAATTCAATATGGCGGAAGCCAGGAATTGCAAGTTTGCAAGTGAAAAGGAAGAAGAAGTCAACTTTTCATTCGGATGTAATTCAAAATCTACAATATATTGTATTGTAGGTACCTAGAGCGTCTCACATTTTACTGTTGATATCTAAAGAAACCATTCAAAACTTACGTAGCTCTAGTAATGAAAGGTAGGATAACAACGCATCTCGAAGTTCATTAACACATTATCAATAAAAAGAATTAAATAAAAACTAGTTCCCATTTATGTCAAACAAAAACCAACCTTCAGTATGTTGACATTAAACATATCAGACAACATTTTTCTTAGTTAATATTGCAAAAAAGATAAGTATGAATAACTTTAATAGGTACCGTTTTCAACAGTGTTAAACAATGGATACAATTAGAAAAGGAAGCTAGTAGATTATTAAATTGATTATTTTAATGTATTTGTATAAAATTGGTAGAAAATTTTGTTAACTTTGATGAACCTGACTTTAATATTTGTATGTCAACAATGACAAAGCATAGTGCAACACTTATCTATTTAAGACCTTGACATGTATGATTAATGTATATATGTTCTTCACCTATGTTTTACAAATAAATAATTCTGATTCTGATTCTGATTCGGAAGCAAAAGCAATAAAACTAGGAGCGGGTTAGTAGCGGAGTATACTGATGTGATGAATTTTGAACTGGACATATTGGGTCCTTGACCAAACACCGCAAAACTAAAAAGTCTGATGGACCAGAACGGTGAACGACCTTATACAAAAGCGAAGTAGACCACAAATCTGAAAACAAGATAAACCGAAAACCCCAAAATCTATGTTGATTGAACAAATTGAATGCAAAAAGCAATGGAATAAAATAATGTCGAAACCAAACATAGAGCCTTGACAAAGTGGCATTCTGTCAGCGATAACGAAGATGGAAAAGTAAAAAATGTACGGGATTGATATAAGCTACTGTAAAGCTTATACCATTGTAGAAATATGAAACAATTTTAAAGCATAATTAGATACTTATAGTGAATATCGATAACTGGATGAAATACCAATATTTTCACCTGATATCTCTCAAAATTATTACAAAACTAATGGAGTGGAGATTTTCGTTACTTCAAATTCACTTAAGTCCAGATTGTGTACATAATATCACACATCTTCTGGCACCGACTATACTAAGCTATTTCTGCTAACCGTAGCAGTGTCTTCCGGTGCGTTGCACAACATACCACAAACGATCTGTTTTCACTAGAAAGCTGCATCTAATATGTGTAACACTAGAAGATTGGATTATCTTTAGCCCTGGATATTAATGTAACTGTTCATGAAAGTTATGCGTATTGAAATGGAACTGTAAGAAAGTGTTGGTAGTGTTAATTAAATGGAGCAATCTTAACTTGATTCTATTAAAATGTATTTTCACTTACTTTGAGCTGCAAAATTGAAACAATTTGTGCATTTCGTCATGCAAATCAGAGCAACTTTTCAATTTAAATTCCTCAGTAGATTGGGTTTGGAATTGAGAGTCATTAGCAAGGCTCTTTATTTTCTTAATCTTTACTGACATTACTTCAGATGATTTACAGATGATTTAAAAAGAACCACTCTTAATAGATCATCCCCGTCTGGTTCTCTAGAAATTTAAATCAATGCTAAGCTTATTTTATGTTTGACTAGCTGACCCAGCGAACTTCGTACCGCCTCAGAATCAAAAAGCCGTTCCATACAAAATGTATGAGACAGTGAATTATCTTCATTTTTTTTCGTATTTTTTTCCCATGTTTTAATAATATCTCTAAGCTCATAAAAATCGCTCCAGCCGTTTAAATTGTGTAACTAACCCGTCTTTGTTTTATTTATATAAGGTCTATCTATTCATACACGAAATATCTGAAAGGGTCATTGTACTCGTCACTACGAACAACTTTTACTATGGGAACAAACCTAAAATCGTTAAAAAAATCAGCTGTTCTCTACATTTATGTTCGCATATCTCGTCAAAATGTAGGGAGCAGCTGATTTCTTTTTTCGCGATTTCAGATTTGGTCCCATAGTAAAACTTGTTCGTAATCATGAATACAATTACCTCTTAAGAGATTTCGTGTATGAATAGATAATATAGCTTATATAAAATATGTAGATATAATATTCAGTCACACCATTAGCCGCACATCATTCAAAAACACTCCTCTCGGATCCATTTTATAACTCTTCAGTCGTTACCCATATCCTCAATTATAATCAGCACTACTTCAAACTGTCAATAGCCATCTGTTATGGGCAACATTTTGAGCGGAAGTATGATAATTGCCTCGCTAATTGCGATCTAGCAGGTGATACGACGATCTGGGAGTATATATCTAGTAGGTTGAGACGTAATGTATGGAAAGCATCGGACATGGGAACCGGGGATACAATGGTGGTTTCTCGGAAATGATTCTGCTTTTATTAAGCTGTGGATTTAGAATTAAGATGTTGGAAGTATGTGTTTATTTACGTGCTTTTTAAGAAGTCTTAATTAACGGGGTTTGAAGCCAGATAGGCAGTTGCTCCATGTAAAATACTGGTATTCAGCTGCATCCGGTTAGACTAGAAGCCGACCCCAACATAGTTGGGAAAAGGCTAGGCAGATGGTGATGATGATGATTAAGAAATCTTAAGTATAATATACAATCTAACACTAAAAATACAATCTAACACTAAAAATATACAGGGTGTTTGGAAGCTGAGTGCAAAGCTTTAAGGGAGTGATAGATGACACCATTTACAGCATTTTGAACACATATCTTAAACGAAGTATGTTTTTTTTTTACTTTTAACTGCAATCTTAGTCAAAAATAAAATACGAACTTTAACTAGGAAAAAAAATAAAAAACATACTTTGTCTTAGACATGTATGGCTCAAAATGCTCTAAATGGTGTCAATCATTACCTCTTAAGGCTTTGCATCCAGCTTCCAAACACCGTATATATTATGTACAAGTGTATACAGCAAAAAAGGGAAGAGCTTATTGGGCATACAAAAATTCGTCCGCATCGCTGTCAGGGGGAAAAGTGCCCAAAAGGCTGGGAGCGTTACCACGTAGGATGTCAATGCTGATTCTTTGACTTCTAAAAATAGGCCATCCTGGTCACGTTAAGAGTTTATTAAATCAACAAGGTATTTTAATTATTATGTAAGTGGTTTGTGCTCTGCTTTGAAAACAGTATAACTTCCGTTTCAATTAATAACAGTCCAACAACAATTCAAAAAAGGAAATTAAAAAACTAAAGCCAATTTCTTACTACTGATAGGATAATAGTCGTGAGTATAAAGGCAAACCAAAACCACTCTCATATGAAAACCAACAAAATCATTGTTGACTAGTTGAGATCTCACAACTTATCCTACCTTGTGCCAATGAATATGTCAGTTAAAGGAAAACGAAAAAGTGATTTTTGTGAAAAAAAAGAACCAAGATACCAATTAATCGTTCTTTTTTTTTTATTTAAGTATTTTTTTTTAATTTGTTAATTTGTTCTGCTAACAGCTAGCTATTCTGTATAGTAATCTGTGGATAACGTCTTGAGTAGTGTATTTGTTACTTTTATTATAAGTTTCTATATTGTGTGCCTACTATGTAATATACTGCTGTTTGTTATTCCTATCAAATAAAATTAAATTAAATAAATAAAATAGACACACATCTTCAACAGAAGATATATTAATCTAATCCTGCCTGTCCCTTCCTGCCCCGCCGAGATCCGTCCCCCACAGGGGGTGCCCTTAGCGTGTAGTCGCTATTGAGGCACCCACAGGCAAGCCCGGTTAAGCAACCGATAACGTTCTAGGTTGACCTGCGAGATTCCAATTATTAAAAAAAACCTATAAAGAACATACAAAGAAAGACACAAATGAGTATCTACTCTCATACTAACTATAAAGAATGTTACTAATGGTAATCGGGTTAAACGTCGCGGTTGGTTGCTCGTAGACGATATACAGCATGTTTTTTTTACCGTCTCCAAATTTTTACAGGATGTTCTACCCATGAATGTGAACAACTTTCAGTATGGAACCAACTTTGAGATCACAAAAAAAAATCAGCTGTTTCATACATTTTGGTCAAGTAGGCATTGAACTTTTGTATTAAACAGCTGATTTTTTTTCATGATTTCAGAGTTGAACCCATAGTGAAAGTTGTTCATAGTCACGAGTAGAACACCCTGAAAAAATTTGGATCCTGTAAAAAAAAAAACATCTAGTATAATCTCGCAATCACGTCGCATGCATCTAATAGCATTCCATTGTTCAGCTGCTATTAATGTGCAGAGAAATGAGGACTTAACGATTATTGTTGTTGGTGTTATAAGGAAAAGGACAGTTATTGGGTGGTGGAGCTTCTTTTACCTTTCTTTCTGCACGTAAAGTTCAAAATCAAACTCCAAGCGTTTATTTCAATTAAACGCACTTTTGAGTTGTCAAAGAGTCGGTCAGTGATAATAATAATAAATGTTTATTTGTAGGTACACATAAAAATGAAATCGAACATAAGTACAAGAGGATTCATGAAATACTGTACAAAAGAGTCACATTAAAGGGCGAACTGATGTCTCCTAAACTAGGCGAAAAGCCTGTGTTTTAGGAGTCAAAGTTCCTCCAGATATAATGGCATACAACTGGTATTAGCGTCATTAAGCTAGTTGCCCATTCCAAAATGCAGATCTCTATGGAGAAAATCGGGCAATTAACTCTAAGGACACTCTTTTAAATCAAGACAATTCAAAATCTTGGGTACATTATTGTTTTTCCTTCGATGTATATGTAAAGAAATAAAATGAAGAAACAATTCAAAAGAGATAACCAGTCTCAACCGACTGCGCCCGTTCACGAACATGTCGCATGGGTCAGCACCATCCAGCATCAGCTCAACCACTTTGTAGGTCTCGTTTGTGCAAATCATCTTCGCATGATGGATTCTGGGTCTCGGGTCAGCTAACTAAGTAGCCAGAATTTAGCTGATGGTTGGAAAAATAGCTCTTTCTTACATTGTACAGCGGGAAAAGAACGATGACGGCTAGGCACTTCTTCGCCTCTTTACACCCACGGAAGGAAATGCTACATTTTAGCACATCCTTAAGACTATGGTAACTGCCTCACTAGATGTTCTTTAAGATGCTATCAAGCAATCTATAGCAGTCTTTTGATCAAAATTGGCAATACTCTTACTTTTAACTGCTTAAGGCTCAAAAGATAGCGTGGATGATGTAATTAAACTCTCCAAAATACCGAACACACAGACAAATGAGCCAATAAATCAATAATCACAGTATTTACCAATCACAAATCGATATCTTAATCTAATTACCTAAATTACAGTAATTACATTCGTAATAAAATCGGTCCAGGCACTAGACAATGAATAATTATTAAAGATCTATTTTTTGATAATGCTAAACTATCTGCCAGCAATCGACTTCCTTACTATTTACCAACTTAATTTTACCAGTGGCTAACTTCTGTACTAAAAGTTACTAGAGCAAGTTAAGAAGACGGGGAACCTACTAGCGCTATTGTCGACGGCAAATGTAACTTTGTTGAAACATAACCTGCAATGTGTTTGTTTTAAATGGCCGTTATTACAATACCGTAAAGGTGATTACCTACTGATAATATAAATGGTCGATTTGAGTTTATGTAATGCAATCCATATGTTGTGTAATAATAAGACAATTGTGTAAGCGTGTGTAGTATTCCAACATTTAGCCCTTGGACATTAAATATTTATTAGAAACTTTGATAACACTGATAAAACACAAATTTTGTTATTATAAAAGCTAAAGCTGTAAACACAATGGTTACAAATATAGAAGGTGTAACTATTCATACACTAAATATTTTAAGAGATACATACACCTACGGTGGTAAAGAAGCACCTGCCAGCTAAATGGTTGTTTGTGACTGGTAATTAGTGATCGATACTTAAACACATGATTCTACTCATGACAACAAACAACTTTTACTATGCGACCAAACCTGAAATCGCGAAAAAAAAATAGATGGACAAACTTTTAGAAATCATTCAGACCACCAAAATAAGGATAATGGTAAAAAAAATATATAAGAAAAACGCATTAGATACAAGAACAATAATCAGCTAAAGAAAATACACTAATGTGCCGGTAATTAATAAATCACCGGCACATTAGTATTTTCTAACCTAAAATAATAATTTTAGGTCAAAATAAAATCACTTTAATCTGTGCTTTTTTTTGCTTGGATATTTTTGGTTAGACGTACTGAGCGCCGTGTTGAAATTTGTCCATTTATTTTAATGGGACCCTGTATAACGAAGTTAAAAGGAAAACTATCACAGCTAAGTAGGCTTTACAAGTTTACGAGTAAAGTCGACCAACTTACATTCGTAGTTGCGATGTATGGGAGAACATGATTTTCATTACTAAGGAACTACCGAACCTTTCATTGTGCGTGGTCCGACACGCACTTAGGCGGTTTTTTTTAGTTTTTGGCGGCTAACAAACCGATGACTTCCCTGATAGATGGATCCTTTGGTGTTGAAACACTTACAGCACCAAAGGACTGCCGAAGAAGTTGTCGATCTGTAAATCAAAGTTAAAAAGTCTCATGTGACTTATATTTCACCAGCTCCCATAAAAGTATTACCTAAACCTCGATCAGCAGGGAAACAGCAGTGTTGGTTCATGATAATTGTGAATTAATTAGATTTTATCGGACGAAATCTTTCATAACTATATCTAACTAGTACCTTTTTCTTAATGTAGGTCTTCCTAAAACTGCGGTGGCCACCATATAGCGTCCGCAGTTTACCGTCGAACGACGTCACTAACAACATTATTTATGAAAGTATATTAAATTTCTTGGTGGATTTCCCAGTTTCCCTAGAGAGTGCTTTTAGACACAGTAAAGTCAAACCCCGGTACTTTCATGACGACCGACTCCGGCTGAAGCTTTATACTAGTTTAAATTACTAATTATAGTCTGTCGATATTGTTTGGGTCAACGTTTATGTTCTGTCAGAGGTCTGCAACAAGCTACGTTGATTGATTAAAACTCCAAAAACTAGGTTATCCAAAACATAACCCACATTATTATTACGTACGTCGGTACCCATGTAATATCTTTGCGACTATTACAAACGGATACAAGTCGTTACAGGTACACTGCTTATTTGCATACTTCTGATTAGATATTAAATAAGTGGCAAGCAAATGAATCAAGCCATTTTGAAACCAATTATATCATAAATCAATGAATATTGAATGAGTTCTCACTGCTTTCAGGTTCGTGACTGTTTATATAAAATTATATGACGCGACGTATTCTTTTGTTTATTTTAGTATTTGACAAAACTGGCAGATGACCCATCTGATTTTAGTTTACCAACTAATTGGTAAACTCAAATTAATACGGACCTCGTATGTCAAATTCACCTACACGGAGAGAAAAATCTTAGAAAAATTACTGTGCTGTCACATAATCTGAGTGCATTTGAGTGATAATGGAAAAATTACCATGCTAGCACAGCAAAAATTCTTATGCTGTACAGTAAAATTTATTGGACAAATAGTAAATTTTTCCCAATCACACTCAGAAAATTTTCTGTAGATGTCACATGCACTCACTTTACAGTGACGAGCACAGTATTTATTCTAAGAATTTTGTCTCCGTTTACAATTTCGTCTCAAGCCTTTTATGTAATTTGTATTGATACTATTCTGGATGAACACAAATACCAGAAACGTCGTAAAGTAATTCGAATTTTACCAGCATAGGCTATTTGGCACCCACATGGCCATATATGTACATCAAACTGAAGCACGTCAGCTACTTGATGGCGGAAATATGTAGATATGTATGGTTGTTGAGTCAGATGCACTACCTTATACTACCAAACCTATGTATGGGATCTCTATGAAGAGTTCATCTCAGGACGAACTATTCTGTCAAAAGACATTCTTGGTTAAACAAGGAAGAATCCAAGCTTCTCTCTGCGAGGAAATGTCTTTATCCAACATCAGGACCAAGCAAAGTTCTTGCAGTTGATATAAACACGGCAATTAATGCTGCATAATTTAAGTGGTTATAATGTGCCTAAGATTCATGTAATAGTTTCTAATTGGTAGCGATACATTACCGACATGTCGTTCGCTATTTATTTCACTCGGGTGGACATAGCGCCTTGTCAGCTATTTCGCGGTTTAGCGCATTAGTTCTATCGTGTGCACTTCCTCGCGTTTATTATTGATTGCTATGTGAATGAGCTAGGAATAGTCTCTGGTTTCGTTCGGTGGTGTAGGATATTTTTTCACATCATAACAAATTGATATTGACAGTGCCTTTATGTCGTAGCAATAAGGGCGATTTTCTTCATGCAAGTGCGATTTACTGTACCTTTTCATGCAATGCTTTTCTTGAATATTCAGAGTAGCAATTTTCACTGTCTGTACCTACATATGTACATGTTTACTACAATGTAGTTCGATGATAAGGCTTTTTATAAAGGAGTAACTAATCCTAAAACTACATATTTTATAACTAAGTAACTTCTACTTGAGTAATTGTGACAGAAGATTACCAAGGAATAAGTTTTTAACGCCACACGGCTAAGAAGAAAACGTGTTACACCGACCCCAACTACCTAACATGGACGAGGACAGGAAAATGACGACAGCTTTTGGAGTTTGCTAGAAATTATAATCAATTCTCTCAAACAAATTACCAAATCCAATCAAACTGCCTACAATGCCTGAAATGAAATCCTATGACTGGCTGTGCACAATCAAATCAAATCAAATCAAAATGTTTATTTCGGACAGTAAAAAAATCCATATATTGTTAGTAAATATAATATTTTAAAAAACTATGTTAGTACACGTAATATATCAATAATAATATACAATGATGCAACAAAATACAGTACCTATGCTTTTTTTACCGGCTCCAAATTTTTACAGGATGTTCCACCCATGAATATGAATAACTTTCACTATGGAACCAACTCTGAGATCATGAAAAAAAAATCAGCTGTTTCATACATTTTGGTCAAGTAGGTGTTGAACTTCTGTATTAAACAGCTGATTTTGTTTTCGTGATTTCAGAGTTGGTCCCATAGTGAAAGTTGTTCATATTCATGAGTAGAACACCCTGTAAAAATTTGGAGCCTGAAAAAAAAATAATTCAGTATAACAATAAGTCGATATGTAACGATAGTAATGAACAAGCATATTAATAAAACGAGAATGTCTCTGTATGCAAAGACAAACAATCAAACACAAATAATTATAAGAGACCCGTTTATCACTCGTCAAATCAACAACATATAATAATATCGAGAACTCATGATGTAATAGTTAATGAGGCGGGCAGTTAATGCAGTCACATTAACAATTCGCCATGTATCCTTGTTGAAACCAGTACCAAAAAACCGAGGGTTCCGTACAAATTTGCAGGTACGTAACTACAAATTTACGGTATTCGCAATTTTTTTGTTATCTGTGCTATAAGACGTTGCTTCGTACTAAATTTCAAGATTCTGAGTTCACGGGAAGTAAGTACCCTGTAGGTTTTGATTCTCTTGCGAGTGTCGAAAATTTGCGTCATAAACGGCTGTATCTTTTGATTGCGTTGAAGTTTGATTTTTTCACAGCTCCAAGGGACAGTAGACTTGAGTATTTTATAAATTCCAGCTGGATACCTCCACGCGTTCCTGAGAAAAAGGGTCTTGACAGACAGACAGACGGACGGACAACAAAGTGATCGTATAAGGGTTCCGTTTTTTCCTTTCGAGGTACGGCCTCGAAAGGAAAAAACGGAACCCTAAAAATATACCAGATCGTTCCCACGGCTATATAAACTGTTCAGGCTAAGACATTTGCTGTTTACCAGTTTGATATACCTAGTTCTGTTTATATACATATATATAATTTTATGTAGAACAGCAGCTATTCTGTAAAAATCTCACCGTGAGAACTTACGTGAAGTGAGCGGGAATTGAGCTCTGTCATTCCCTAATGCTAGGGATCAACACTATTAAGTGCTCAATTCACTTATGATATTGCACGGTGAGCTTTTTACAGAATCGACCGACTGGATGTAAGTTGTCTAGATGTTTTACGCATGACGCAATGGGATGAAGCTAATTATTTCTTTATAGAGTCTTTACTACTTTTTATGGAGAACTTAAAGTATTCGTAAGTAACAATTTTTGATTGAATTTTCGAGATATGACGCCAAGACCTTTCAGTCAGGATTATTTCTCCAAAACATGAGTATACGCACATGGCATGCAAGATATTACATTAAATTGAATCAGTCATGTTTTGCCTCAACGGCGTACAAATATAAATAAGTACCGGCTAAGATTAAAAGAACTAGGGCTTCAAATCTTCTGAGATTACAAGAACACCAAGTACTCGTATTTCGGTGATATAACTCTGACCCACAAAAACTAACCATTCCAACCAATATGTAACATTGCAAAAATAAAATCGAAATAAAGATATCGTGGGAAAAATCAGCAGCTCTCCACAAATTAAAAAGTTCGCTGTTCATCGGCCCAGAGCCGCGACGATGTACAATCGTGAAAGTTGGTATCGAATGCGTGGTATCGTGGTATCGAATATCGTCGCGACGCTCTGATTGACACAGGAATAGGCCTCCGACTGTGTGCCCACATTGTAGTGTCTGCGTCAGCACAAACCAACAATACATTGTGGATTTTACGATTCGTATCACTAATGTAGTTACGCAGGGATGGCGAAGATTCGCAATACATTTACAACTGTTTGTAGTAAGTATGTCATGCTTTTCCTTCCTGAGATGCTATCTCCGGCCGGCGATTAACGGTCGCTCATTTCAGTATAAAGAACTTACTGCTAAACATAAGCCTTCCAAGGAACTCCTACAACTATGACGAATCATCGCGCAGATGGATTGTTGATCGCCATTTGTTATTGGACGATTAACAAATGACGATCGAAAATACCACTAAAAGAACCTCAGTTTTGAGCTCCCTTTTGCAGTATTTTTCTACTTTCTATGGACACTCTATTATGGTTGAACAATTTGCAGAAAGAGAAATAAATCAATGCAATTATCATTACGTTGCAACTAAGTTAACACGAGGACTGATGTGACGAGATCACTTTTATGGTTATGGCAAAGATTTGAAAGAAACATTGAGTCTTCTTCAAGTCACTTGTGCTTTGCCAAAGACATTTAAATACTCGTATATGCTTTGCCAACCCTGCAGTGGTGGTCCAGTGGTCACGGCCGCGACACGTTTAATATCGTCACCACCTCTCAAAACGGTGATGGAAAACATTGTGGGGAAACCGGCATGTCCTAGAACCAAAAATTCCAAGACATGTTACATCTACCAACCCGCACTGGGCCCGCGTGGTAGATTACGGCCCACTCCCTCTGACAGAGAGGAGGCCTGTGTCCCAGCGGTGGGAATATGAAAAACATTAAACCTCTTTGCTTACTGCAACCTTGCAGTAAGCAAAGAGGTTTAATGTAAAGCTGTACCAGCTCGTCCTATCAACCAGTGTTTCGGTTAATTTGCTTCATAATCTACGATGATCAAGAGTCCGCTAATGTTGTTTATTGTTCGATCTTCTAGGAAACATCCCGAGAGCTTCCTTCTAATGTATGTACACTGGCTTGAACGTGGTTCTACATAATATTTCAAAGCGATGCCGCCTAGCATTCGCTTGTTTTACTTAGGTACTACTTAAATAATAAAACTATCAAAGTTTAAAAAGACCTAAAAGTCCTCGTATCCAAGTAATTTTTTTTTTCTGTTGTAGTTTTTTTCTGTTATTTTTATTCTTTAATTATTAGTTTATTTTATTTAAATTTGTTTGAAATTAGTTTGTATTATTTTTTACCCATAGGTACTGTTTTGCCTTAGCTTTTAGTTTGGGTTTTCCTTTCTATGATTTACGTGTATTGTGATTTATTTTAATGTGTTCGTCCTTGTCAAACTTGTTGTACATACCTACCTGGATGTTAAGTGAATGTGAAAGGGTGAAGAGTTAAAACCCGAAAATTCCACTGTATTCTTAGGCATAACTTTGGATGCCAAGCTTCAATGGGGCCCCCATATAGATAAATTGTCAAAAAAGCTTAGCTCTGCAGCATACGCCGTTAGGAAAATTCGTGATTTAACTGATTTAGAGACAGCCCGTTTAGTTTACTTTAGTTATTTTCATAGTGTGATGTCATACGGTATTCTGTTGTGGGGAAATGCCGCCGATATTCAGACAATTTTTATTTTACAAAAAAGGGCAATTCGTTCCATTTATAAATTAAGTCCCAGACACTCCCTCAGAGACAAGTTTAAAGAGATTAATATAATGACTGTGCCTTCTCAGTACATTTATGATAATCTTTTGTATGCACATAAAAATATTAATCTGTTTAAAAAATACAGTGATATCCATAACATAAATACTAGGAACAAACACAAATTTGTTGTTCCTACAACAAGGCTCAAGAAAATAGGTGGCTCGTTTAGATGCCAATGTATACGTTTTTATAATAAACTTCCTAGCCACATTCAAGAACTAAGCATTAATAAATTCAAATCTTTTATAAAGCTAAAACTATGCCAGAAAGCCTATTATACTGTAAAAGACTATATTGAGGACAAAAAAGCTTGGGATTGAGCTGCTCCAATAGGTCTAGACAGTGAATGTTGTTTATTTTTTATTTTTTTTGCTGATTTACACTTTTTTTTTTTTTTTTTTTCTCTTTCTAAATATCTATTTATATACAGAATGACATGAACATTTACTGTTTAAAGTCTTATATTATTTTAATTATTGTGAATGTGAGGACTATGTGGGTCATTGTTTCCGTTTTAATCATGGTCTGGCACTTTGAGTGGTTTATGCGGTCTACACAAATGCCCTGTCCTTGGTATTACTCGTCGAATCGTTGAGCTCCTTAAGTTCTGAGTTGAGCTGCACGGTTACTGACGAATGCGTGCCCCGACTGCACAGGTCCACTCAATCTGTGTGGTTCTTTCCTCAAAAGACCACTTCAGACACCAATCTACATAGTCCTCAAAGATCAAAGATTATTTCCGGATTTTTATATACACATTGACATTGATGAATATTATATAAACAATGACATGGATATTTACTTTGTAAAGTATCTTATTTTTATTATTATTATTATTGTGAGTGTGAAGACTATGTGGGTCATTTCTTTTTTCTGTTTTCCTTCTTAGTTAGTTTTAATCATGACCTGGCAGTTTGAGTAATTTATGCGGCCTACCCAAATGTCCTTTCATTGGTATTGTTCGTCGAATCGTAAAGCTCCTCAAGTTCTGAGTTGAGCTGCACGATTTTTGACAAATGCGTGCACTGACTGGACAGGTCCTCTCAATCTGTGTGGTTCTTTACTCAAAAGACCATTTCAGACACCAATCTACATGGTCTTCACATGATCTGACCAAGATTATGTCTGGACTTTAAAAGAGACTGTGACCTCTGAGTTTGTTTCGGCCTTTCTTCTCAGAGTAGTCAGATAGGAAACGCCGACCTCATCTAGTTTAAAAAAAAATGTGATTGACATGTAAAAGTGTTTGTACAAACCTACTTACAGAAATAAATCATTTATCATTTATCATTTATCATTTATTTAATGATGTGGTCGCCTATAATTGGAAGCGCACACTTGTATATTTTGTCCCTGTTCATGTTAACATGCAAGTTACTGTGTTGCCTCTGTTGGCGCTCCAATAAATAAATAAACAAAACAGTGGTGTGTGCTTATGATGTATTTCTACACATATCTATACTTACTATTATTGATATCGGCAGGCCTGTTGGTCTAGTGGTCAGTGGCCCTGACTACTATACGCAAGGTCGTGGGTTCGATTCCCACCCAGGACAAATGTTTGAGTGATGAGCACGATCATTTGTTCTTTGTCTGGGTGTAATTTATCTATAATATGTATCTATTTATGTTTAATATGTATGTTTATCAGTTGTCTAGTACTCATAGCACAAGCTCTGCTTAGTTTGGGACTAGATGGCGTTGTGTGAAAGTTGCGGAATATTATTATTATTATTATTATATATTTAAATATCATTAAGAGAGAGAGAGAGTTTGCTGTATGTAGGGGATCTTAATATTCGGAACTACTGATCCGATTCCGAAAATTCTTTCATTACATATTTGAAATCGCGGGCTGAAGCTAGTGGGTAATATAGTAACTAATTGATGTTCTTTCTTTGCTGTGCTGAAGACCACTCATTTCCAGCATCTTAAGCCTTCCTTAAGTTGCACCACATCCGCCAATTAAACACAAGAGTTCTGTGCAATGCATTTTTCATTTCTCTCAGAAATAAAAGTGCACTAAGCCTAACGATGTACAGACGCCAGCACATCAAGCTACTATAATCTGTCAAATTTCTTGAATACATTTTCAACTTTATCGCTAAAGCATAAGGTTCAAAGTTGATTGGGAAAATTTGACAGTTTCGGGTAGCTTAATGTGCTGGCGTCTCTACCTCAAAGCAAATAGTAGAAGGAGTTAATTTTCTTGACTTGTTATACAACGTGTAACGTTAAATGCGCAAAACCTGAAAATAGTTTGATCAGAACAACGAGCAGAATTAATTGAACCACTTTTTAATATAATAGGTCACATTTTTCAAAACATCTTCATTAAAAACGTTGCCGTGTCTATTTATTAATAGGTCAAGCAACCCAATGTCAGCGCGGCGCAGCGGCCCGGTGACGACTCCTCCCTCGATAAAGCGTCGTCGCAGACGCAAGAAGCGATCAGAATGGCCAGTAAAACTAAAACAGCACATAAAACCTTTACAATTTTTTAATAACTTATTTTCTCCCTGAAATAGGTCAATTTAATTAAAAATCAGTTGAGGTGTCTGAGGTTTTGCGCATTTAACGTTATACGTTGTATACAACGTGTAACGTTAAATGCGCAAAACCTGAAAATAATTTGATCAGAATAACGAGCAGAATTAATTGAACCACTTTTTAATATAGGTCACATTTTTCAAAAAATCTTCATTATAAACGTTGCCGTGTCTATTTATTAATAGGTCAAGCAACCCAATGCCAGCGCGGCGCAGCGGCCCGGTGACGACTCCTCCCTCGGTAAAGCGTCGTCGCAGACGCAAGAAACGATCAGAACGGCCAGTAAAACTAAAACAGCACATAAAACCTTTACAATTTTTTTTAATGACTTATTTTCTCTCTGAAATAGGTCAATTGAATTAAAAATCAGTTGGGGTGTCTGAGATTTTGCGCATTTAACGTTACATGTTGTATATTCGCTAAACTTTTGTTCGTATATATTTACTGTGGTATAGCACTTTTCTAATCAAGTTTATACTAAACCCTATTGTTAAATTAGCGTACATTCCAGCCTGGTCGGGTCACCTCGCACCACTTTTAAACATAACCAAGTAACCAACCTAAGTACTTTCCCACGACATGAATTGAAAGGGCACTTTACAGCTTACTCAAGTTACTTCGACCAACATTTCATTGCTAGTTTCCATAAACAACCACAGTGTAAACAATACTGCGACAGCCTGTTACACCTTATTGGAGAACTGGGATTATTTATAGGTGATTTTTCTATACTGTGTACAGTTTAAAAAGTTTAGAATGGTCGAGGGTCGTTGTCGAGTGTGTGCATCATAACATGTAAGGAAGTCACAATGAACAATTTGAGAGCTAGGTGCAATTGTTTGAAACTTAAGGCACTATTGGTTTTGGGGTTCCTCAGGGAATTTGGAATGGTTTTCTAATATAGCTTGACTAATTTCTAGTTATTTTTTAACCGACTTCAAAAAGGAGGAGGTTATCAATTCGGATGTTTACATATATATTTTTTTTTTTATGTATGTTCACGCATAACTCCGTCTATGGACGGATTTGCAAAATTCTTTTTTGTTCGATATAGGTTTATTCCGAAATGGTCCCATTTAAATTTCGTAAAGCTCTCGTGATGAGTTTCGGAGACAGACAACGGGGCTCTTCAATAAATACCAATAAAACAACCGTGATTGCTGATTTGTTTGCATTGTTTACGCAATCGATCGCAATTATCTCATTTTTTAATGGATAGGGATGCCTCAGGGGTGGTCCCATATTGATTAAAATATTATTAACTTTTCTTGGGTAGTTTTTGAGTTAGGTTCAATAATACGATTTTTTTCCACTTAGTTTATATTGATGATGTTTTAATAGCTTTCTGTCACTCATATTTACATAGCAAGTAGTGTTATATGAATTTGTGTGGGGTAGCTATAACTAAGGAGTGAAAAATAAAAACTTTTTTATAAAAAAAAAACACTACAAAATTAAAAATAACTAATTACGGAAGTCGGTGTCAAAAACGAAAATGCGGAACCAACGACACCAACTTCCAAAATTAAAGTTATTTTTCACTTTGTAGTGTTTTTTTGGAAGTCGGTTGTTTATTCTTATAACAAAGTTTTTAATTAAATAACTTTTAGTAAGTTCCTTGTATCTATATAATTATTCAGCCGCGTGTAATACTTGAAATTATACTATCAAGTTTTCACATCAATCGCCTGAATTTATTTTTGCTCTGTGACGCTGACTTTAAACTTGTTGCTCGTATATTTTTAGACGCAACATTACTTTTACTATCGTACAAGTTTTAATTTGTACAGACGCCAGCACATCAAGCTACTACAAACTGTCAAATTTCTTTAATAGATTTTCAACTTTATCGCTAATGCTTTAGGTTCAAAGTTGATTGGGATAATTTGACAGTTTCAGGTAGCTTGATGTGCTGGCGGCTGTACAACAGCGGGAACAGCTTCGGAAATAAATGTCATAATTTTGTTAGAGGAATACAAAATAAGAAAATAAATCGTTATAGTCTTTATTCTCATACAAATATTTCAATCATCCCAGTAATATTTAGTTTTATTTACAAGTAAACCATCCCGTACTCGTCTACCAAGGTCTGGATGTATTGTTCCAAGCAGTTTGACACTTCGGTCCTTTAAAGATGGATCTGTTACTGATCCTAAACTGAACAGAACATTCTCGATAAATCTCGCCCTTTCATCTGAAGTCATATCATTATAGAGTTCTCGTGATTGGTCAAAATTATCAGCGGGGGACTCAAATATTTCAATCAAGTCAACTTTATTTCTTTCTAAATATGCAACAGGACCATTATAAGAATTGGGATAGTAATTCGGTATATTTCTTTGATTGTGACCAACTGGAGGTGTACCATGCCGATTATATGTAAAGATAGCGTCAATGGGTTTATTCACATCAATGTTCTGAAAGTTTGCTCCTAAACGATAGTTCTGAGCATCTCTGTACGATAAGCGACGTGCCTCGAAGAGTTTATCTGGCGCTCCAAGAATACCAGGCACGAGATTACCGGGGCAGAACGCTAACTGTTCGACATCAGCGAAATAGTTCACAGGGTTCTCATTCAAAACAAATTGTCCCACGGGTCTCAAGGGATATCTATCCTCAGGCAAAACCTTGGACACATCAAAAACATCGAACCCAGCGTTATTGACGTCGTTAACACTCAAAACTTGGACACTGAATGTCCAACTAGGAAACTTTCCAATTCCTATAGCATTAAACAAATCTCTGTTTGCATAATCAGGATCTATAGCTGCTAATTTCTGAGCCTCCATTGACCCCAAATTCTTTACACCCGCATCGGGTGTAAAATGAAATCTGACAAAATACTTTTCTCCCTCTTCATTTAAGACTTGATAAGTATGAATTCCAAATCCAGGCATATGTCTATAGCCATCAGGAATACCAAAATCACTAAATGTGCGCATATGAATGTGCATACCTTCCGGCCGTAACACCAAAAAATCCCAAAACATGTTGGCGTCAGATAAAAATGTTTGTGGGTTCTTTTTCCGTGAATGAACAAAAGTTGGGAAAAAGAGAGGATCCTTTATCACAAACATGGGTGTATTTAATCCAACTATATCAAAGTTACCATCTTCAGTGTAAAATTTTATAGCAAAACCTCTGGCATCTCTAGAAGTATCTATACCACCTACTTCTTGAACTATCGGAGAGAATCTAACTGCTATTGGAGTCTTCTTCCCAACTTCACTGAAAACTTTAGCTTTACATATATCTTTCATATCGTGTGTCACTTCAAAATACCCAAAAGCACCACCACCCTTAGCATGGACTACTCTTGGAGGTAATCTTTCACGGTCTAAGTGTGTTATTGAATCCATAAAAAATTCATGGAATATGAGTCGTTTGTTTAAAGTGCTACTCGCATCTTCATAGTCGATCGCTGTGCCAAGTGATGTTGTCATAATGCCAACTGGGCCCTGAAACCAATATTGGATTCTGTCAATACATTATTAAGTAAAATCATACGAATGTTAACGAGAATGGACACATATTGGAAATTCCCCAAAGAAAAAATAAAATTCTCCAAAGGCCTAGATTTTACTTTGATTATTGACCCAATTAATAATAAAACTGTGAACACCAATCCTTAAGCTTGCCAAACGTACGGCAATTAACTCACAATCGTTTGATCTCTCAGTGAGGCACATATTCATGCTTACTCAACGAACCGATATGATCATTAAATTAAAACCAAAAAAACCTTACAAATTAGAACATATTACTCACACACGAAACCAAAGGATTTTTTTTTTTTATAGAAAAATATCTATCGCTGCAAGCTTTGACAGATGAAAGGCAGAAGGAAATATAAAAGTAGAAACTACAAAAATATCCACACTGCCGGCCAAAAGTTTGAGACCACCTACATCAAAGAAGGAAAATGAAATGAAGTAAGAGGTTTAATTAATATTTAAAATACTTATTTACTAATACACATACATCAAGAAGAAAACAATAAATATCAATAAATTATATTAAAAATGCCGTTCATATTTTAAACAGATTTTTCGTCAATAAACCCTCCCCCGCATTTTATTACTTTTTCACCAGTCTCGGCCTCGGCATATGAGCAATCAATTTATCGATTGTATCTTGTGAAATACTGTTCCAGCTTTCTTATAAAGTCTTCCTCGTGTCTTCTTGCGAGGATGGACAACAACTGCACATATTTCTACCAAGCTCTTCCCACAAAAGCTCGATTGGGATGAGATTCGAGGTCTGAGGAGGCCACACCATGTTTTTTAACACTCCTTCTGTTTTTTTATGTTCTAAATAAACCCTGCATAATCCTGAACTATGTTTGGGATCATTACCTTGTTGGAAAAAATCCATTTCCAATTAATCTTAAACTTGACGGAATGTAATTTTGCTGTAAAATTCGTCGTTTTTATCCAAATATTTCAAATTTGGATTCATCTGTCCAAAGAACTTTTTAAAGTCTTCTTCATTCCTGTCTCGATGGGTAAGGGCCCACTGCATCCGTTGCTTTTTGTTTTGTGGCCTTAATAGTGGTTTTCGAATCGCAATGCGACCAAATAACTTGGCATCTCTCAATCGTCTTTTTACTGTAGTCAATAACATAGGCTTAGATTGGGATTTGTTCATTTCTGCTCGGAATTCTGGTGCTGTTAGGCGTCTATTCCGCTTGCTGTTAACGACGATGAAATTATCCTCGCTAGAAGTGGTAGCTCTCGGCTTTCCCGATCGCGAACGATCTTGATAACTGCCAGTCTCCTTGTATCGAGTTATTGTTATGAACACAAGTCTTCGACAACTTAAGTTGAGAGGCAATCGCACGTTCAGATTTGCCTTTGTTGTGTAAAACAACTATAGCACAAGGAGTTTCACTGCTAATTTCGCGCACTTTATCCATTTTACTGTCTTCGCTGTAACACTGACGAGCTCAGATAACCAAGATAGAGAAAGATTAACTTCATAAAAACTCTGGTAATAAATATGTTTTAGGAAGCTAAAATAATCCTGAATTTCTGTTAACGCGAAACAAAACCAAAATAATTAGTAATGAATCAGCAGCTCTTAAAAATATTACAATGACTCTACCACCTGGTCCTTGCGCGGCACTCATCAGTGTTTTGTAACAATAGACCTTAATAAGAAGATAACTTCAAAATACAAAAAGAATGACTTAGATATTCTTTAATAACAATAGTATAAGCAGGTGTTCAGATTAGCTCTTTATCATATGTACTTTTGAAATATTTTGTTGATGAAGAAGATTTTTACAAGTGGTCTCAAGCTTTTGGCCGGTTGGTGTATATAAAACAAAAGTAACTTAAAAACTTACCGAATTTCTATCCCTAAACGACACAATTTGATTGCCCGCTGGATCATCATTTTCTTCCGCAATTACCATTACCCCGAAAAGTAACAAACACCATTCTGTCTTCATCCCCACTTACAACAACAGACAATAACCGACTGTCTACAACTACGGTTTTATAGGCACTGGCCAAGCATTACGCTCTTGCGAATGCCCTAGATTATTTATTATTTCCTAAACACTAGAAAATTGTGTACTCATAAGAATAACACTTTTTGTTGGCTGCGGTGCGTCCAGTATATACTGGCAGACGGAGGACTTGGAGCTATTATTGAATTGTGCGTAATTTTATACTCAGCAGGTAAAAGGAAAGTTTTGCCTTCACAGCCAGCGTCCTCACTAAAGGCCAGGTTGCGTTGGGCACATATTCTAATTACAATTAATTAATTATCTAACAATTAATTATCTCCGATGTTGCCAATTACATATACCGTTTTTCTACGATTTATACCGCGGACCTACTAACTGTTTTAACATGGTTTCAACAAGACTTTTTGTAAACTATAACTTAGATATAAACTAAAGTCTCAATATTTTACGTCACGTACTCGTATCTGTTTGAAACGAAATGATAAAAATATCGAGTCAAATTTTACCACAGTAATATTATTATCTTCCTTCCACTTATGAAATTCTGCCATTCTGGCTATAAAAAGATCTTGTTTAAGGGCCCTTTCCCACGGCAAAATCCATTTTTTGCAGGTAAAGTTTTTGCTGGATCCCGTTTAGTGGTGTACGTGTTTAAATATACATATTCATACAAGCGTCCGGTTTGCAGTATCCGGCAAACAGGATGCCTGTGTGCATTATACAAATACATAGTTGCATAATCTGGATCCATACCTGTTATCACCATAGCTTCTTAGGAATGTGTTAGGTTGTCTCATAAGTTCTTGCCATATTTTATTTTTCTCGAATTTTCTCGTATTTAAACTAAAGTGGATTCAAGAAAGTTCTAGATCTTTCTAGTAAGGATGAGTATCTTTTATGGTGAGCGTATAAATAGGCGCGGATGCAACGCAATAATTAGTCTTTAGTGAAAATGGATCAGCGCCAACTGCGAGCTATTATGCTATATCAGCATCGACTTAAAGTTCTCTTCAACAGAAACGGCTAAAAAGATTAACACTGCATTTGGACCGGGTACTACTAGCGATCGGACTGTTCGTTTCTGGTACAAGCGTTTTGACACCAGTGATATAAGCTGCGAAGATCAACCCCGCCCAGGCCGACCAACCAGCTTCGATGAAGATGCTTTGCGTCACGAACTTGAGCTACATCCAGACTATAGTACGCGCGATTTAGAGAAGGCGCTTGGACAATCCCACGCGACTGTAGATCGTTATCTCAAATCGATGGGATATCGCAAAGTGATGTCACGTTGGACACCTCATGCGTTAACGGACCATGACCGGGCCGTTCGTTTGGCCATTTGTCAAAGTTTGTTACTTCGTACGCACAGACGACACTTTCTCAAGGACATTATTAGGTACATGTGACGAGAGCTGGATACATTATGAAACTAACACGTGTCACCCACCAGCCCAGCCTAAACTTAATGAACACGGTCGTAAGATTATGCTGTCTTTCTGGGATTGGCAAGGACTGATTTTCTGGGAGCTCCTCGAATCTCATCGGACTATTAACGCCAATCTGTATACGCAGCAGCTTTGCAAACTAGCAGAGATGTTAAAAATTAAGCGGCCAAAATTACTTGGAGTCCAACTTTTGCATGACAACGCAAGACCTCATTGCGCCAAGTTAACACATAAGCAGCTGGAGGAGCTAGGATGGCTGACTGTTCCACATCCACCGTATAGCCAGGATCTTGCGCCTTCAGACTTTCATTTATTTCGAGCTCTTAAATTTCATTTACTAGGAAAAAAAATTGAAAAAATTTGGAAGTATTAAAATTGAACTTGAAAATTTTTTCGAGTCCCAGCCTGCCTCATTTTGGGAGAAGGGTATTCAAATTTTGCCCAGTAGTAATTGATTAAATCTATTTTTATTAATAAAAAAAAAATTTATATAAAAAAAAACAACCGACTTCCAAAAAAACTACAAAGTGAAAAATAATTTTAATTTTGGAAGTCGGTGTCGTTGGTTCCGCATTTTGGTTTTTTGACACCGACTTCCGAAATTAAAATTATTTTTCACTTTGTAGTTTTTTTGGAAGTCGGTTGTTTTTTTTTATATAAAATTTTTTATTTTTCACTTTTTAGTTATATCTACCCCAATCAAATTCATATAAACACTACTTGCTATGTAAATATCAGTGACAGGAAGCTGCATCTTGCTCGCATACATATGCGATAGCAGCAATCGCGGTTGTTTTACTGGTATTAATTATTATTATAATAAAAAAAAATTATAACCTTTGTAGTGAGTACAGGCGTGATATTATGTTGTGTGATGGTGTAAACAATGCTTAGATATGCTATAGCAACAATCGCGGTTAATCTGCTGTTATTTATTGAAGAGTTCCCCCGATTTCTACAAGATCCCATCATCAGATATTGAAATGGTGACAATGGGACCACACGGGAAGCACCAGCTTTCAAATAAAAAAAGAATCATGAAAATCGGTTCACCCAGTCGGTTATTATGAGGTAACAAACATAAAAAAAAAAAAAAAAAAAAATACAGTCGAATTGATAACCTCCTCCTTTTTTTGAAGTCGGTTAAAAATATTAATAATAATTTGTTTTTTAACTGGCAATAATTTATGAGACAACCTAATATATTTCTAACTCCTGCATTTGGTGAAAAGTGGAATCGGATGAAGTGTTTATCTCCATATCTATTTAAAACCTGGTGTGTATACTGAACCCAGGCATGTGTCGGTAGCCATCAGGGTTCCCTCAATCACCGAATACTAACAATAACATTATGTAGACCTTCTGGATGTAAAGTTAAGAAGTCCCAAAGCATTTTTTCGTCCAACAAGTTTGTTGCTGGATTTATTTTGAGCACTCGAACGAACGTGGGGAAAAGAAGAGGATCTTTGTTGACAAAAATGGGGACGTTGTTACCAACTATGTCGAAATTTCCATCTTCAGTATAGAATTTGATGGCAAAACCTCTTGAGGATCTCGTAGCCTCCGTGCCACCTTTTTCAATAACCACCGGAGAGAATCTTGCAGCGATGGGAGTCCTTTTCCTAACCCCGTCGAAGAATTTTGCTTTACATATGTCTGTTATATCGTGCGCGACTGCGGAGTATCCAAATGCTCCTGCTGCCTTAGCGTGGACAACTGTTTCTGGTATCCTTTCTCGAACCAAGTGCGTTATGCTGTCAATGAAGTATTCGTTGAATATCAGCCTTTTGTTCAAAGTTACTGTTGCTTCTTGGTAAACTATTAGTGCCCCAGTTGCAGTTGTCATTACACCGACAGAACATAGAACATATACCACATCCTACATATTATTGTTTGTTTTTATCATATTGCTCAATGATTTTGTATCAGTTGTTTTGTTTTCTTCATATAAAATTTTCCATTAAATTTACCTAATCCATGAATTAAAACATCATATTCGTAAACAACAGTCAAGATTACAACATAATGAAGTCAAGTACGTTCAATGTAATTATTTAATACCATTTATCATTAATTAAACCTTATTTATTTGAGAAAATAATATAATTAACTAATTAAGATAATCATCAATGCACTCAACCGTACCACATAATAAAAGAAATAACATCTACAACTCACCGAAGTGTTTTCCTTGAATAAAAGCATTTGTTTTGCTGCCGGATCACCTTTCATCTTTAAAGAGCCTTCTGCAATCATCACCACGGACAGCATTCTTAATATTTTTAAAAACATCTTTTATGATTTAAAAGTAAGTAGTATCTTCATTTGTTTCCTTGTTCATCTAAAACTTTCGGCAAACAAGGTGTAGGATTTTCTCCGTAAAAAACTAAAAAACAAAAACCTATGTCCCGCTTACTCTCTGACTAAAATTGTTGTAGTCGTTGGAGGTATTGTAAGGTGGTTTTAGTATGTAGTTATAAATAATTTTTAGCTCCCAAATGGTCGTGTCACGAAAGGCGTGCAATTTAAATAGATAAGTACGTAATAAATCCGGTATTATTGTTTTTGTTATAACAAAAATGCGTTACCTAAGTTAGCTTGCAATTTAATTAGGCAACAGACTTGTGCATAGCGATACTGATGACCCTGTAGATACTAGGTAAGATATAAACTAGAAAGGATGGTAATTTAAACACAATACATAGATTTATATTTTTCAATTTATATAAATTAAATACACAGCATAACGAATTTAATTAAGAATAAGGAACTGCCGTGCGATTCTATAACCATCTCACCGTGAAAACTTGAGTGAAGTGAGCGCGGAGTGAGTCGTCAATAGTGTCAATCCCTAGCATCATCATGACTCACAGCTCACTCTAAGCTCACTTCACCTTAGTTATCTCGGTCAGATTTTTCCAGAATCGACCGGCTATACATAATATATTAAACAAAACAAAATAACACTTTTCATAAAGATACAGTCATCAGTGTACTGGCACTATTATGGATATACTAAGTAAGTAGGTATGTATTTCTTATATGCATACTTTAATCGTCCCATTCATAGCCGTAAGGAGTACTAGTTCTGTTCGCCTGCAGTCCCTGCCATATTCTCTCACTAAGATCTGAATGTATCCGCCCAAACATTTTCACAGCCCGATCTTGCAAAAATTTGGTCGCAGGTCCCAAACTAAACAAAATGTTCTCCACTAATCTCTTTCTTTCTTCCGGAGTCATTTCGTTCTCGTACAGCTCACGAGCTTGTTCAAAATTATCTGGTTGATCTTGATATATCTCAATTAGTTCAACTTTATTATTTTCTTTGTAAGGAACAGGCCCATTGAATGAGTTAGGATAATAATTAGGAATGTCTCTTTGATTATCTTTAACAGGAGGCTGGCCATCACGATTGTATGCGAATGCCTTGTTTTGAATAGGACAGTTTACAGGGATGTTGATAAAGTTTGCCCCCAAACGATAATATTGAGCATCTCTGTAGGCTAATCTTCTAGCTTCAAATACTTTATCCGGTCCTCCAAGAATACCTGGCACTAAATTCGCTGGATTGTAAGCCAGCTGCTCAATTTCAGCGAAATAGTTAACAGGATTCTTATTCAAAACGAAGCGACCCAACGGTCTTAGTGGATACTTGTCCAAAGGCAACACTTTTGTTACATCAAAGACATCAAATCCTGCATTTTTGACGTCATCCTCACTTAAGACCTGAATACTGGCAGTCCAGCTTGGAAAATCTCCATTTCCTATCGCTCTGTATAAATCCCTAGTTGCATAATCGGGATCAAAGGCTGCAATTTTCATAGCTTCTTTAGAGCGCAGATTTTTTATTCCTGCATCTGGCCTGAAGTGGAATCTAATGAAGTTACTCTCTCCATGCTTGTTGACTACTTGGTAAGTGTGGATACCGAAACCAGGCATGTGTCGATAGCCGTCAGGGACCCCTCGATCGCCGAACACTAGCAAAAACATGTGTAAACTTTCTGGACGTAGCGTTAGGAAGTCCCAAAGCATGTTTGGATCGAGCACATTGGTTGCGGGGTTCCTTTTCTGTGCTCTTACGAAAGTGGGGAAGAGGAGAGGGTCCTTGTAGACGTACATAGGGGTGTTGAAGCCAACTATATCAAAGTTACCGTCTTCAGTGTAAAATTTGAGTGCAAATCCTCGGGCGTCTCTAGAGGTGTCGATACCACCTCGCTCAACGACTACTGGCGAGAATCTTGCTGCGATGGGAGTCTTCTTGCCAACTTTGTTGAATAGTTTCGCTTTACAAATATCAGATATGTCGTGGGTGAGTTCAAAATAACCGAATGCTCCACCAGCCTTCGCGTGGACCAGCCGTTCTGGTATCCTCTCTCGAACCAGGTGGGTCATGCTATCCATGAAATATTCGTTGAATATCAGCCTCTCGTTTAATGTAACTGTTGATTCTTTCAGTTCGATGGGTGCGCCTGCAGAGGTAGTCATTATAGCGATGGGGCCCTGGAATATACCATAAACGTTCATGAGATTATTGTGAAACCGATTTTTATAATAGTGCTTAGGTACGACAAAACTCGAAAGTTATTTATTCTTAAGACTCCACTGGAAATACAAGAGATTGTACGCACGAGCCTACTAATAATAGTTGTTTACTAATAATAATTATGATTGATTATGTATTATGAATAATTAATAATGTTTGATTGTAATTTTGATTTTGATTTTAATATTTATTTTAACTTTGATTTCAATGTTAAGATAATTTTAATTTAATTCTAATTTTTCGTTTAATTTTAATCTAATTTTGATATATTACGTGTACGAACATAGTTTACAATATTGTATATAATAACAAAATATGGATTGTTATTGTCTGAAATAAACATTTTGAATTATATTTTTCAATTCGTTTTAGTTTTTCAATTATTCGACATTGGTGATGATTCCCTTGTTCACAAACTAAACTAAATTTAAGTTCAGTGCATTTTTTTCTTTCTATTTCATTAAGGGCTCATTTTTCAATCGAAAGATATTTTTTATCCGTGGAATAAAATTGACGTCTGACAGTTTCTATATGGAAGAACTGTCAAATATTCAAAATTATTTCTCGGATAATGTTATCTGGCGTTGGAAAAATCAGCCCAAAGAAAAGGACAGAAGATACATTTTAGTTAAGTCCTGTCAAATTAATCAGCGCCTGACAATGCACGTTTAGACGTGATTAAAAACTTGCCTACTAAAATGAAGTCAATTTACGTCAGGCGCTGATTAATTTGACAGGAGTAGGACTAAACTAAAATGTATTTTCTGTCCTTATCTTAATGATATAGAAAGAAAAAGATTTACAGGAGTTAAATTTAGTTTATTTTGTGAACAACAGAATCAGCACGACTCTACGTCTCTACGTATTTCAATGCGGGTTCCATTCATTAGCTGACATCAATAAATTCATTGATTAATAATAATTTAAACAAGACACAATCATGTCAAAGCAATGCCTACTGAAATGATTAAAATTAATCTCTGAAACTAAATAAAATACATGCTCACCTTAGTTTTCTCTTTGAATAGAAGGATTTGATTGGCCGCTGGATCATCTTGTACCTTTGCAGTAACTGTCGCCATTATTACCAGAAACAACAACCGTAACATTTTTAAAAACATCTTGATTTTTTATATTGATATTATTTATGGTAGTATCATTACAATCTATTTTAGTTCCTCTAGTCTGCCAACAACGCGAGTTGGTGGGGTCTGAAAAATACAACAAAATATCACTGGCATTATATAGCTGAAAAACAAAATAAAATAAAGCTTAATTACGCAGAGTTAGGTACAGACGCCAGCACATTATAGCTACCCGAAGCTGTCAAATTTTCCCAATGAACTGTGAACCTTATACTTTAGCGATAAAGTTGAAATTTGACGAATTGTAGTAGCTTGATGTGCTGACCTCAGTACCTACTGACATCACATATTTCCTTGCAAATCTTAAAATTAAAATGAATAAATTATTTTCAATCTAATAAGAGTATGCAATTAAATTAAATTGGTATTATTTTAACCAAATTTTAATGAGCGTAACTTAATTAGTACCAGAACCAATTGTATCATTTTATTATTACTATAGCAAATCATTTTTTCACGGTTTAGCTTGTTACTTAGATAAGGTTGTAAGAGAACGGTGTCGGTGTCACACAGTATCTTTAATATACTCAAAACTTTATACATTGTGTTTTTTTAGGATAGATAAGTTGTACCCACATGTGTTAGTAAAAAAACATATTTTATTCTTATTATTTTATACAGAAAAAGTAGGTATGTATTTACAGGGAATTATGAATGTGTGAATATATCGGGGTTTATTTATAAACGATGATTAAAGTTTAGTAACGTTTAAACGTCAAAAATGTATGGTTAAACAGTCGCTAATCACTAGTTAACTTTAAGCAACGTTTATGAAAGAAGGGGTTAAACTGGAAACACTTAACTAGTTGCCCTAAAACTAAGTGTGTGACAATAAAACCAGTTAATATATCCAGTTATCTGTTCACCAAGGGCATTCAGGGGTTCCAAAAATCGAACCTTTTACGGCCCCGAAATGAGCGTTTTTACAGTCGCAATTACTTAACCAGATAAAGATCAGACTTGTATGAACAACAACTCTTACTCAAAACACACAAATAAGACTTGATTTTAGGACTGGCTGCAGACAAGGTTCCAAATGTTCCAAAGGACACCAACACCTAACCTTTCCCTGTCCTCGCCTTTAGTTATTTTTATTCTATTACATTGCTGATAAGAAAGCCTCGCTAAGCGCACCCTAGTTTCACACATTTTTTTTCTATCTAAAAACGAAAATACGAGTTTTCTAATTTACCAACACTTTAGATACATATGTTTAGGACTGGTTTTGATAATTATTTGCCATACACTTCAAGTGTTAATAATTATTATACATTATAGTTAGGTAAGTAAAGCAACCAAATAAAACGGATTAAAAAAGTATACCTATCGGTTTTATTCTATAATGTTTCATTATATACTTGTAGCTGCCACAAGTATACCATGTTTTTTAACCAACCACAAAAAAGGAGGAGTATCTCAATTCAGTTGTATTTTTTTTTTTTGTTAAAGTTTGTTTCCTCAGAACTCCGTCGTTTATAAACCGATTTGGAAAATTCTTTTTTTTGTTCGAACGGGTATACTTACAGGGCGGTTACATATTTTGGTCAAAATCTAATGAGTGGTTTTTAGTTAGCTAAAATAATACGTATTGTTTTTCATTTGATGTTATAATAACATCCTGTCACTGTTATTTTCTAAGCATGTGAAAGTATAGGAATTTTTGCGGGGTAGGTACAACAACTAAAAGGTGAAAAATAAAAGCTAAGGTTTTTATTTAAGAAAACCTCACAAGTAGCATTTAACGCTTTTACGATGTTAAAATGAAAATGATGATGATGATGATGATTATGTATCTCATGCATCTGAGAATATATCTAAATTGCGAACTAAAAGACACATAGGTACTTGAAGAAGCCGTGAAATATTTTTTTACAGGGCGCAGTTGTTTTCCTGATTTCCTCCTCCTGTAAAGTTGTCTATTTTTCGCATATTACAGTGTGGCGATTAGGTTATCACAATAATTATTGAAACCACGTATTATACATTACGTAACTATTATTGTAATTGTGTATTTAAACATACATAATTACAATATTTAATCATAATTAACATTCTAGCCGTGGGACCTTTTTTTTCGTTTTAGTACCGACGCCAGCACATCAAGCTACCCGAAACTGTCAAATTTTTCCCAATCAACTTTGAACCTTATGTTTTAGCGATAAAGTTGAAAATCTACTTAAGAAATTTGACAGATTGTAGTAGCTTGGTATGCTGGCGTCTGTACCTATTTAACAACACTAAACTTAATTTGTGGGTATTTGGTAACAATTCCATAAAGTTTGAGTTTGTTGATACCATCTGCCCACGCTTGTCTAAAATGCCTTATTATCCAGTGCCAATATTTACGCTATTTTTTTTTTCTTTGAAAAATTCAGTTTTCTATTTTTAGTAATAATGTTTATTTTATTATTTTAACAGACTAATAACAACATGTAATGACCGCCGCGCTGTACTATTTAGTGCTGATTTTTCAAGCGACTGATAATTTTTGTTCGTGGAATAAAATTGACGTCTGACAGATTTTGTATAGAAGAACTGTCAAAAATTCAAAATTATTCCACGGATAAAATTATCTGGCGGCGGAAAAATCAGCCATTAATGTGATAACTTAATCGCTACTTTGTCTAAGAGGTTTTCACTCGATGAAAAAACTCAATAAAACTTTTCCGACCCGGGAATTGAACCAAGAACCTCTTGCCCAATTAGAGTTTTATTAAGAGGAAGCCCCATAACAAACAAATCAACGTTATATACTGACTCAATATACACAACCTTGACCAAGAAAAAATTTTATCAAGAAGTAGGTTAGTTGGTTGGTCTTGTGGTCAGGGCCCGATCTAGGGGGGCGCCAGCCGGGCATTTGCCCAGATCGGCAAAATGAGGGGCGGCAAAATTGACTTATTCCTATCTTCCAACCAAGTCATATTAGGCATGCACCACCCACCAGGTTGTCAGGTTGGAAGTTGAGAATTTTATGTGCCACCTTCCTAACCAACTTTAGGCCGTAAGCACACGGCGTATTTTAATCGCGCAGAGGACGCGCAGATGACTCGCGTATACGCGCTTCAAACGAGATTCGAACGCAACCTTATAACCTATGCACACGGGGCGATCGTGAATCCCGAAAATCAACCATAATATTGAATATATTCCGTAGTTTCTGTGAAATTCTATGAAAGACTTACATTGTATTATTGTATACTTACAAACATAACAACACTCAACCCCAACTTTCGTATAGGTACGTCTTCAGAAGGCCCAATAGACTGACGTGAATATTATAGGTATAATCCCAACAATAACATATATTTTATGTACTTATATACTTAGAATCACCCAACATAACAAGCTCATGACTTACATATATGGTGTTAATGTATGTAAAGGGCGGCGAAAATTATCTTTGCCCGGAGCGGCTAAATAGCTAGATCGGGCTCTGCTTGTGGTCGCAAGAGCTAACTGCTAAACTCAATCTTAGCTTTCTTGCAAATTGCTTGCCAGGACCATGGGGGGCTCGGTGGGGCTTCGAAGAGCACTTCGAGCGCCTGGTTCCCCGGATCGAGAAGGCAGTGGGTGCTTTGCACAGACTGCTGCCCAATCTCGGGGGACCTCGGGAGGAAGTTCGCCGCCTCTACGCGGGTGTCGTGCGATCGATGGTCCTTTACGGGGCGCCTATTTGGTCAGGTAGACTGTCAGGCGTCCGACGCTGCAGGACTAAAGTAAATAGACTGCAGCGGAAAATGGCCATTCGTATCGCACGAGGATACCGAACGATATCCTTTGAGGCGGCAACTCTCCTGGCACGCTTTCCGCCGCTGGACATCCTGGCGGATATGGATGCGAAGGTCTACGACCAGATTCAGGATATCCGCAAAAACGGGAATAGTGTGCCAGGAAGCGCATTCGTAAGGCTGAGGCGGCAGGAACGGCGACACGCACTCGAGCGGTGGCGCGAGCGGCTACAGCAGCCGCAATATTCGTGTAAGCGCGTTGTCGAAGCCGTTTTGCCGCACTTCGAAGCCTGGCTGAAAAGAGGGGAGCGCATCTCCTTCAGGCTCACCCAGGTGCTCACCGGACATGGTTGCTTCGGTGAGTACCTGAACAGGATTGGGCGAGAGGCCACGGCAAATTGCCACCACTGCGATAGCAGCCTGGATTCCGCACAACACACGCTCGAGGAGTGCCCTGCGTGGGCCTCCGAGCGGCGGGTCCTGGTTGCCAGGATCGGGCGAGACCTGTCTCTGCCAGCAGTAGTGAGAGCTATGCTGGCAGAGACAGAGAATTGGATGGAAGTAGCCTCCTTCTGTGAGACCGTGATGGTCAAGAAGGAGGCCGCTGAGCGGGATCGGGAGAGGGCTGATCCTGCTGAGGCAACCGCCTTGGCGCCTAATACGCCGAAACCCGCTTACCAGCCAAGGTAGGTGGACCTCTGGGGTCGCGGGCGCACAGAGTGGGGACTCTGTCCGCCCACCAAGTGACCCCAGGGAAGACGGTAGCACAGTGGTCACGTGCTGCCGTGCATAGCGAGGCTCAGGGGAGGCCCTTTTACAGTCTCCCCGGGGATGTGCCTTACAGGCGTTGCACGGGGGGGTTCCGGAATTGGTCTTTTAAGAGGAACCGGGACTACCCCTAAGTGCTGATGGTGATCACCGGGGTGGTTTTAGTGAGGTAAAAATCCCACACTCCCCGACCTCCCTCCCCAGAGGTCGGGTGCCTTTTGAAGGTTTCCCCCCGAAAACAAAAAAAAAAAAAGGACCGTGGGGGGCGGGAGCGGGGTGCAAGAGGGTGCACTTGTACCTCTCTGGCTTCAAAATGAAATATAGGTGTAAAAACCTACTACCTAATAGAATAATAGAGAACTCAACCTATTTAAGGCGAAATCCTAAAATTTTCGATTGTATTATACAATCTCTCGATTCTAAACCTTTTTGTGCATTAGTCATCAAAGTACCGATATTTTCGGAAATAGGAGATTTCCGAAAATCTAATCGACTTAAGTCGACAAAGTGACTCCTTGTGTGTATGGACAAGCGACAATCTAACATATTCACTACATCATACATGAAGTGCAAAAATTATCGTAGGTTTGTTGAGCTGAAGATGCACCCCCTTGGAAATAAACTTGCTGGCGCCCATGGCCCAGGACGGGATCCTGGGTTCGATTCCCTGGTCCGGCAAAGCATTATTGGGTTTTTCTACCAGGAATTTCTCAGTAGTAACCCGGAGTTTGGATCTGTGTCCGGTTAATGGCAATATATAGGCTTCCCTCCTATTACATGGGACTTAAACAAAACTGGCGCAATGTAGGTGTACAGTTTACTAATAGGTACAGCTCTGGTTAATCCTTCGAAAATTACAGGCGTGATGTCATAACATGTTTGTGGAAAAGAAGAAACGCAGGAAGAGTTAATATTCTTCTGCACATTAAAACTGTTAAAAATGAACACTGTGTAGGTCTCAAGATAAGGAGCTATAATACATACCACTGTGTACCTATGGTATGTAAGTACATACCTGGCTTTACATTAATAGATATATCGACAAGCAAGAACAAATTGAAATATACACGAGCTAAAACCAAAACTGCGATAAAAAACACACAAACCACTAAGCACTTTTGGCATCTAACACATCAAAACTGAATAAAACAAATTAAAATAAAACTAACACAAACCTCTTTTTTTATGTTACACCTTTATCAAATAAAATAAAAAAATAAATAAACTAAAAAAAACTATGTAAATCTTCGAAATTCAAAAAGCGCTTGACGTCTTCCAACTGATACAGATATCAACCATATTGATGGTGTTGGCGGCAAAGCAAGAACTTTTCTTGCGACCTCCGTCACAGTCTAGTGATTATGAAATAAATAGTGGTGCAATCGACGGTTTTCTTAAAGTATGCAGTTTAATTATTCAATATTGTGGCCTAAATGTAACAAGTGTAACATTATTGGTACAACACACAGTTGTTAAGATAAATAGTGAATTTTTTTATGTCCATTGCTCTGTCGATCGAATTGTTTACAAAAGCGTCAATGGATGCTAGATTTCTACAGTGGGTATTGTAATATCAACAAGCAGTTATCTACTCCAGTTACTTAGGTACCTAGTATTTATTTATTCTTTTGTTCGATGCATTCTAATTCGAGCGCCTTCTAAAATACGTTTCTATTTGTTTTTGTTTTAGTAATAGACCGATACTGATTAGGTCGCCAATCGATGAACCTCAATTTTTGGCTGTTTGCTTCATCTAACTAAATCATAGGTTCTCAACGTCAAGGCCCCCTTGTAGGCGTTTGAGACTTTCAGGGGGGGCAGTTAAAGACTCAGAGAAAATGATATCCTATCTAACGACTATATAATATTCACGTTTAATTATAATCGTGAGTGTTTCAGAAAAACGACAAATGGTAAGTAAAAAAAAAATGGGGGTTCTAGAAAAAAAAAATATTCTCAGTGGCAAAATAAGGTTGAGAACTAAGATCTAAACTCGTGGTAAAATGACATAAGATTACAAGGCCACTGAAATAATAAAATGCAGCGTAAACATGCAACATTGGAACATGCAATTTCCATTCTAACTACTAATTATGAAACTCCTTGGCAATCGATATCGCTTTCATTTGGCACTTGAGGACAGATAGAAAAAAAAAACGCAATAAAATATGCTCGGCCTACTGGTTTTGGTGTCTCTGCCAAAGGTAAGGTTAAGTTCTTAACGCTGTTTTTACGTCGTGTGACATAGATTGAGTCCTAGGAGGTCATCGGTTGGATTGGGATTGGAAGTTTTGGAGAACAATGTATAAATATTTGGATGGTATGTGAACAGCCTCTCAGTAACAACGGACCTACCGTTGCTGTTGAGAGGTGTTCGCATACCATACCTACGGCTGCAAGCCGCTACAAAAGCTCGCGAAGGACATGCAAGATAGATACAATAACCGTTTAAATTAAAAAAAAAAAACCGGCCAAGTGTGTGTCGGACTACGCACAATGAAGGGTTCCGTAGTTGGGATGAATTTATCCTAAAAACAAACTTAACATTGTAGTTGAAACAATGCTCTCCCATAAGTACTTACATCGATATACGTCGGTATTTTCTCCTATTGCAAAATATGTAAGTTTGTAATCGTAAAAATATACATTTTTTATATGATAAATTTACAAATTAACGGTTTTCGGACTTTTCCTTTACTTGTGCTGAGACGTTGCTTCTTGCCTTTCATGGTTCTAGGTCAACGGGAAGTGCTCTATAGGTTTTGATTTATTTGCAAGTATGAAATACTCGTAGGTATGTCGCATACACGGAGAGAAAATTCTTAGAAAAATTACTGTAGTAATGGAAAAATTACCATGCTAGTACAGTAAAAATTCTTATGCTGTAGGTAAAGTAAAATTTATCGGACAAATAGTGAATTTTTCCCAATCTCACTCAGAAAATTTTCTGTAGATGTCACTTGCACTCACTTTACAGTGACGAGCACAGTAATTTTTCTAAGAATTTTCTCTCCGTGTAGGTAGGTAAATGGCCGCAGTTTTTATTGCGTAGACTTAGAAGCTTGATTTTTGTAGTGCTCCATGGGACCGTCGACCTACGTATTTGATATTAATTTCAAGTGGATACCTCCACGCATTGCTGAGAAAAGGGGTCTTGACAGACTGACAGACAGACAGACAGACGGACGGACGGACGGACAACAAAGTGACGAGTAACAAGTACAGAACCCTAAAAAAGAAACTCCCATATAGGCACATAGATTTAATCCACCGCAAAATCAATTTGACATATTACTCTCAAGGTTTGAACAAAAGTTATTGAACAAAAAGTGGACCACATCGACGCGGCCGACAAATAATAAATTATCGGTAATTGACCGCAACGGGGTCGGCAGGCCATGGAGTCGGGCTGCACCATAAGTACCTACATAATTCACATAGCCATGGGGCTAGGTTTTATCTGTGTATTCAGATAAAACCTATTTCCTTCCCCATCCTCCTTCGACTATCTTTAAGAGCAGGAACCGATGAGCTTTTGTATAATATGGGTCACTGACAGGAACTTACCAAAAAAAAAAAAATACCTAAAAGTCTAACAAGCAGTCTTACCAAGGGGTATTGTGTTATCCAGTAACTGGGTTGTGGAGGTCAGATAGGCAGTCACTCCACCTAAAATACTGATATTCAGCGTCATCCGGTTAGACTGGAAGCTGACCCCAACATAGTTGGGAAAAGGTTAGGGGTAAATTGAGCTGCGATACCACAGTGACGAGCATTGATATAAATAGTGGCGCGCAAACTTTTGCAAAGCCTCAAAGCGATTTATTTTCAAAACAACTTTACTGAAAAACCTAATGACACTGCCTGGGGGCCGTCCATTAATCACGTGATGTTTTTTTGGCATTTTTAACCCCCCCTCCCCATTGGTGATACATGGTGAGGTTTTAAGAGCGGTACCCCCCCCCCATTTCACCTGTATTTTTTAGTACCTAGAAAAAATCTTATTTTTTTTTTTATATTTATATCATAGAGGTAAGTATAAGTATCATCTAATTTTATCGCTTTCGATTTTGTACGCGTTTGACGAAAAACTAAATACACGTCGTAACACCGCTTTTCGGTTCAGTATCGCGCGTTTACCGAGAAAATAAATACACGTGATATAATTACTACACCCCCCCTCCCCCTTGTGATATTTCGTGATTTTTTATTGACCTCTCCTCCTCCAGCCCCCCTTCGAGCCTCATGTGAATAATGGAGAGCCTCCTGACTAGGGGATCGAACACAGGACTACTCACTCACTCGGCAGTCAGATGTTTCGACTACTAGACCAACAAGACCAATCATCCCGCTTACAAAAGCAGTTCTTCAATCTATTTAATCGATCGATTCATTCTTCAACAGCGGGGTAATTGCGTAACACACCATCAGTAGCAATGAGTTTTATTTTGACAGTTCAACAACATTCATTGCCTTATTTATGTTGTTGAGCAGACACATTTTTCGACCATATAAAGCAATAGATTAGCAATATCCTTCAAAATGATTTATATTGAGATTGATAAGTAGTGTGTTACGCAATTAGGGCGCAGATCAGACAGCGAAGGTGGTTTTTTTTTAAGACTACTATGAGGTATCGTCTGTTCGACTGCAATTGCCTGAACTTAAAGAATAATATTCGTAGCAGCAAGAAGTAAGTGCTAAATCAATGAACTGGATGATGAGTCATCTGTGTTTTGTTGAAGATGACCGAGAACAAGGCTGTAGTTTTAAAATAAATTATTTTTATAATATTATGGACTGTGGCGTCACGTATTGTGCATTTGTGAACGCGCCATGTTATACATGGCGTCGCCTGTACCTATTATGTTTCTATATGTATTCACAAGTTAGTCAGGAACGCACCCTTTTAAGTGGCAACACGAAGCTACGATCCGGGGCGCTACCCATAGCGTTCCTTAGGTAGCGTCCCTCTCTTGCTTGCCAACCGTCACGGGGCACGGACTAGATTTAAGTCATTAGTTTATTTTGTGCTTACTAGTTTTAATTAGTTATATGTGCTAAATAGTGTACCTAACTCTAAACTATAATACGCGTGTGGCAATTATAATATTATTAACTGCTGGAGTTTCGCTTCTGCTCTTCGATCACAACTTCCCCTCCAATACGTGTAAGAAGAGACAGGTAGAATACTTTCCACCTCCATAATATGTAGGTGGAAAGTATTTTGGAGACATATTATGTCTCCAAAGGACTTTTACGCACCTGAACTGCTGATTGCTCGTATTATTATCATAGGAGGTACTCGATCGATATAAAATCATCTTGACAAACATTCTACTGACTCAACTGGCTCTTCAATCGAAAACAGATATTTTTTCATCATTCTTTAGAACTTACTTTGTGTTTCTGTTGTCCTTTAATCAGAAGTAAACATTGCGTCTGTGTGCCATTATGGCCTGGCTACACGCAGCGACTTATACATGCGCTAACAGTTAGTGCACACAACATGCAAACGGTTTGCTAAGATCCTAACCATAGTGCTCGTAAACCGTTTGAATGGAAATCATGGTATACCATTTTGCCGTCTACACGCAGCGCAGCGAATTACATGCCCAAACCGTGTTGCCAAACTTTTTGAACATGTAAGCTGCTGTATGCGGCCCCAGATCTAGGGGGTCTAGCCGAAGCCTGTGCCCCGGGCGCCTACTTCAGGGGGCGGCAAACCGCAACATGGTGTTAAATGAGCGCAGCACTTATTTTATTATCTTTCTCTTCGGGTAGCGCACTGAGAAAATCACTACGTGATTAACGTAGACAAAGTCGCAATTGAATTCTTCCAGGAACTCTCCGTATTTAAAGCACATGCTCCACTTTTATTTGACGATATAAAAAAAAGTCTGGCTATACAGGGTGTCCCTGGAAGTATGGATCAAACTGAATATTAAGGTCATTTTCAAACTTTTTAACCCAGAGAATATCGGTGCATTTTTTACGGTTCGAAAATTGTTATCAATTTTTGTTTTTTTTCAATCACTTCGCATAGTGCTCGAAGTAAAAATCATAAAAAAAAACTATCAGGGTTATCAATTTTTTTTTCAGGACGCGTTGTAGAAAAGTGGACCTTTCCTGTGGTAATACTTTACGCAGCTAGAAAACATGTTGTCAATAAGAAAAAACATTTACTGCAAAGTCTACGTGCTGACAAAAATTTTATTCAATTGCACCGACTTTCTCAGGGTTAAAGCGTTTGGAAATGACCTTGCCCGCACCCCTATTCGATTTGATCCATACTTCCTGGGACATCCTGTATCTATAATTATTATATTGCAACAGATCTATGCCGCGGCGAACCGGAGAACCAAAAATTTGAGAATAAAGTCCTTTATTTTAGAAATATTACATTGAGTGGCGGGGGCGCCGGGCGTCCTGCCCTTTCCGACGCCTGCGTACAAAGGCACGATTTCTATTCTTTTTTGCCACCGCGCTGGCGCCCCTGTCTGATGGGAGCATTTTCGATCGATACAACTTTACTGGTAAAATATTCGAGCTCGCTTCGCTCGCTCTTGCAGCCTTTTCAGTCGATTAATGAGTACTTAAAAATCTAACTTATCTGAGATAGACTTCTAAAATTTTAGCGCTCGTTTCGCTCGCTCGTGCATTCTAGATTGTTTTAAATGGTGTACTTACAAGCCGAGCAAAAAGAAAAAAGTCAGAAAGAACGCTCAGCAAAATCGAAGTAAAAGTGCGGCCGAGCTATGCGCAGCGACCCGGGCAGAAGCTAGTATGCTATAATCTCACAATTTTGTTTAAACTCTATCCATTACAGTGCTAAATAAAATGATTTATAAAAAATAAGGCTTCATGGAAAAGGTTAAAGGATTATCGGGGCGGGGGGGCGTTAGACTGCAAGCTTTGCTCCGCCTCGAAAAAATACTAGATCCGGGGCTGGCTGCATCTACATGCAGCCAGCCCCGAGAAGTTGTTAAGAGACACAACAACTAGCAGCTGTCTCTGTTTTTGTGACGTGCAGACAACCGCAAGTCACAAAAACTTTTCTTTTTTTTTCAAAAGATTTTTCCAAAAACATTTTAAAAGACTTTTTTATTCTCCCTTACTGTTACGACATTTTATTACTTTCCTTTCAACAGGAATTTGGGGTAAATTGCACACTCGATTTTACTCGTGTTGACAAAGTTTAACCATTAAGAGTTTGTGAAGCACTAAAAAAAAAATATTTTAATATTTCGGAACTAACTGTGGTAGGTATGTACAGACGCCAGCACTTCAAGCTACCCGAAACTCTAAAATTTTCCCAATCAACCTAGAACCTTAGCGATTAAGTTGAAAATCTACTCGTATTAAAGAAATCTGACAGATTGTAGTAGCTTGATGTGCTGGCGTCTGGACCTACATATTATTATTATTATTTTATGACTGTTAGCTTTTTAGATTTTGTTCGTGTACTGGGTGAAATTACAAACATCAACATTTATCTACCTTAAGTGAGCGCCATTTTCTATAAAAGGAGCCAGAGGTAGCCAGTAGTCAGATGGCGAGAATGTACGCCCATCTCAAATGTCAAATTAAATATGTAGTCTGTGCATAAAAATGCGAAAAGCGTCAAATCGTCAATAAAATTATAATCCACGTTTTAACAACATATTCTCCGATTTTATCTATAAAATATTAAAATGTTAAATCCTTAAGTTATATACCGCAGTTTTAAGTGCACTGTTATAGTATTCATGTTAATTGTGTTCATTGAAAAGTAACCAAAAATGGCAAGGTCGCCAAAGGATGATCCGATATACAACGATATGAAGCACAATACATGGAACTATCATGCGGAAACTGCTGAAAACTGTGCACCTGGTGCTTTGAATGAGAGAAAACCACCACAGATCTCGCCTAACCCGAGTGTCATGAACGATAATAGTATGTACGTCAACCCGAGTTTCGGCAACGATGTTTATTTGAACAAACACGCTTACAACGTGCAGACAGGCGATACCGTCGCCAATAATGAGGAGAAGATACCTTTCAACAACATGCCTAACGTTCCTCGCGCCAACCAGAACTACGGCAATGCTATGTTGAAGTTGAGCAACGGCCAGTTAGTGCGTGTGTTCTACGATGAGAACAATCAACAGCTTATCTTCCCTATGTCCGGTCAGTATGAGCTGTTTAATCACAACCAGGGAGTGCGCGATATTCCCCTGCAGATGCCCCAGCCGTCACACCTATTCACACTCAACCAGGACTTTGCTATGAATAATAATAATAATGTTCACATGCCACCAACAACTATCAATCAGACAACTTATCCTGAAAATGTGAACAATCAGTCCCCAACATCTAATTTCCTCAAAGATTTGTTAGGGAATTTGGAACCTAATTCTACTGGCACATATTCTCCATTTGGACAGAACTATCCTTTGAATCATCCAGATGCTTCTAATATGAATCTACTTACCAATAACCCTGTAATTGAACCTCCAAAGAACCAGCCTATAAAAGTTGAAAATTCACCAAAGAGGAATGAAAACAGTCCTCTTGCTGATACAAGCAACAAGAAGCGTATAGTGGCTGAAGTGAAACCAATGCGTCCCTCATACTCCGATGTGCTGGCCAAGAATACCAAAAATACTCCCGCTTCAGAAAATACACGTAAAGTAAGACCGCAGAACATTGACACTAAACCAATGAATAACAAAACAAATTCAAAAACAGAGAAACCAACCAGCATTAAACAAGATGATATCAAACACAAAAATGAGAAGAAACAAAACACAAATACAATATCCTCAGGAAGTGAATCTGGAGACATCAATACTGATGACAATGAGAAGCGTCAGAAACCAAACAAAAAATCTAAGAACAAACGCAATAATATCTCCCGTAAATGGTCATCTCTGGATGACATTACCAATGAAGAAGAATCAAGCTACACACATGGCAGTGAAAGTCAGTTTGTATTCATTGAGAATCCTGAGAAACCATCAAAAAAGGAGAAGAAGTCGGACAATAAATTAAAGATTTCTGACAAGAGCGCTGCTACAGAGGATGAGTTTAAACTGGACGAGGAAGATGATCAGTCACAGTTTGTCATTCAGGAAGGACAGAGTGAGACAAAGGCTAAAAAGAAGAAGGATGGCCGTAGTTATCATAAAGTGGCAAAGCCTGTTCAGGATAAGAAGAAGAACCTTTCAAAGCTGAGGAGGAACAAGCCGGGATACCTGGGGTTGGCTCAGAACTATTTGGAGCACTGGGGTGGAGCAACATGGAAGGCACTTGTGTGGTTCATGTATCTACTATCAGATATATGCCGCATGAGCTTCCATTTGTCATTTGACTTGTAAGTTTTGTTCCATACTTTTAATTATTTATGAACAACAGGAGCCAAAATGAACCTAGCTTTTGGCTAGTCAGTTGAGATAAGATCTATATGACTGTAGTTTGTTGTCTACCATAATATTGGTTCAATTGTATTTGACATTAATGTTTAAACTACAAAATTCTTTGAACCAAAAGTACTTAAAATAAAATTTACTCATTCAAATTGCACAATAACTAGTAATTCAAGTAAGCTACTTACCATATCAAAATCAAGAGAGGAAACCTAACAACAATATACAACAGCAACTACAGTGCAGGCTTGTGGATAAGTAATAACAGCCACATGGGTCGATCAATCAGGTTAAGCTATGCTTGCCGCGGCTGGTCCGTCAATTGGTGACCATTTTTTCATACCAAGACCTCTTCATGCCTCGGAAAGCATGTTAAGCCGTTGGTCCTGGCTGTGATTGGTGTATCTTTGACAGTCGTTTTGGGTAGTCTGACAACCAGTCATACCAGTAACTGTTTGTGGAGGTCAGATAGGCAGTCTCTTCATGTAAAACACTGGTATTCAGCTGCATCCGGTAAGACTGAAAGCCGAGCCCAACATCGGAAAAGTCTAGGCAGATTGATTGACTCATCTGTACAGGCATTTAAGTATAGCTGTTAGTCTTCAAGTAGAAACAAAATCTTAATATTTTACCAGATGAAATAGATTCATTTCATCATTTGATTGAAACATCTTCACAAACTTGCCAAATTAGAAAATTAGTCACACTTGACTTTTTTCACCCTTTTTTGAATGCTCTTGATCTTTAAGCCTCGTATTCACTAGGGGCCAAATGCCTCAACATGTGTCGCTACAAATGTCGGTCAACGTCGCCACAAAACTCGGTCAACGTCGCCACACATCATGTGCGACAACCTTTTTCCACCGTTTTCAATGTCGCCAGACATATCGTGCATTGCCGCCTGACATCTCTAGCGATACGTATTGCAGGAGATTTGTCTCCTAGTGACTACAATCTTTGCATGTAAACAAACGAAAATTCCCTCACAGATGCACATCAGTGTTCACACAAACATACGTGAGCTCCCAGGCGGTATGGCGCAGTACCAAGGACTGGCTGAGCAAACTCAGTGACAACAAATACTTTCTATACATTGATAGGAAGTTTGGACACACAAAGCTTGGATTCTGGAGGAGGCTAAAGTGGTTTAAGAAAGGTAAATTATGTTCGGGACTAAATATGAAAAAAGATTGCCAGAGAAGACAGATTAAGAGGGTCAAATAAAATTAGCTAGCGAAACTCGCCTGACGTGGTGGGTATAGTGACCGGCACGTAACTTGGCAAGGTTTTTGCGTAGTTGGAGTAAGTTCGCGCATTTACACTTATTGCAACAAAAAAAATTACACTTCTATTGTTTCTCGTTATTCTATGGTTATTGTCATAACTTATTTTTGAACATGTCTGTTTAGAAGCATGTTAAAGAAAGGAGATGAACGACTGACGACTCTTGCCAACTTACGTGCCGGCGGCGATATCGATATCTAATGATGATAATACAATGGTGGAGCTGTTGGGGCCCAATGGCAATGGTCTTGACTTACGAATTGTAGGTCGTAGGTTCGAACCCAGATAGGCGCTTTACTTAGTGTAAATTATTTCATCACCACAACTCTCAAAACGGTGAAGGCAAACATGTTGAGGAAACCGGCATGTCTTAGACCCAAAAATTCGAAGACATGTGACATCTACCAACCTGCACTGGGCTGCTGGCTGCGTGGTGGATTATAATTTCATTCTCAATTCCTCTCGCCGGGAGGAGGCCTGAGTTCCAATAGTGGGAACATTGTTGGCTGATTATGCCTATGATAAAAAAAGAAAATTCTTCACTCTTCCTTTCAAATAACAGTAATACAGCTGACTACGTGGTCAATGGCCACTGGTACCTAGTGTAATTAGTTGAAATCATGGGTTAAGTTTTGTTTTTTATTGTACTATCATATTAGGGTTCCGTACCAAAATGGTAAAAAGGAACTTATGGTGCGACTCAGTCTGTCTGTCTGTCTGTCCGTCTGTCACAGCTGGATATCTCAAGAACTACAAATGCTATCAACTTGAAATTTGGAATAGTTTTAGATGACATTTGTCCAACTATTTTGTAAATAAGAAAGAAAAAAAATATATTTATTTTTTGCAACAGGGACTGAACTGCCTACTAGGGCATGTGGGGTATCATATGAAAGAGTGCTGTTTGCACATTCTCAAACAGTTCATCTTTTTTTTAAGCCGCATAGTTTTCGATATTTGATGAAAAATTAAAAACTGAAATGATTCTATGTGATAGGAGTTTATGTAAATATTACAGGAAAAATAAAACGATGGCTCTAAACAGCACACTTTAAAAAAAAAAAAAAAAATTCAATATGTAATGGTACAGGATCTTCGATGCGTGTGTCCGACTCGCTCTTGACTGGTTTTATTTTTATCTTATAACAATAGTCATCACATCTGTGGAGTTTCGCTAGCTAATTTAATTTGACCCTTTTGAAGCCGAACTTTTTCTGAAACTAAATATATCATGTTTACGACTAGGTACAGTATTCTATCTATGGTCACCAAATAAATCATTAGGTGTGGCTTGTCCCTCTCATTGGAACGACAACAGACTGTCGATCATTAATTTTCTTACCAAATAATTATACTGACTTCAAATCACTAATTCCAGCGATGCTCTCTTTGGGACCCATTTTTAACGAAAACCTATTACGTGTTAATAGTTAAATTTGCGAGGGGCTCGTGGCTAAATAATAACAGTCGCACAGGTCGATCGATCAGGTTAAGCTACGCTTACCGCGGTTGTTCTGTGGATGGGTGATCATCTTTACATACCGAGACACCTCCGTGCCTCGGAAAGCACGTTAAGCCGTTGGTCCCGGCTGTCATTCGTGTATCTTTGACTGTCGTTACGGGACTGGTTGTCAGACTTTCGGGCTTCTGACTAAGAAGCCCGAAAGTCTGACAACCAGTCTTACCAAGGGGTATCGTATTACCCAGTAACTGGGTTGTGGAGGTCAGATAGGAAGTCGCTCCATGTTAAATATTGGTATTCAGCTGAATCCGATTAGACTGGAAGCCGACCCCAACATAGTTGGGAAAAGGCAGATGATGAGTTAAATTGGCTTGAGATAATATATCACAAAGTCGGTACAAGCAAGACAGAAGAATATAGAATTCTCTGTCTGAGACATATTTTTATACGAACTTGATACTGTTATAGTATAATATAATAGTAGTCATGCACTAGATAAACCGTTTTACTTACTAATTACTTTGCTGGAATTAGCATACATACACAATAGTATTACCATAACTTTCTACGCTTGGCATAGAAAGTGTTATTATTTGTATCTGTATTTTATCTTATTTTACAGTACAGTAAGATTACTATAGTAAAATACATATTTGCACATGTTGCTAATATTTATTTTGTCAGAGATATACTGTAGATAGTACTTGCGACTTTAGTTGAGTTGTTGGGATCAATGAGGCAGCTATGTTCTGCAGTTTGTTTATTTATGCCTTAGAAGTGCTAATCAAATGTTCCGGTCGCACTCTCGAATCATCAGTATTTGTTGAACAATAAACCGACCCGAAGTTATTAATATCTACACATATCCGGGTTTCATTCGGCTCGTGCCGATCGGCAAACTTCCTTCGGCATCTACCTTCGCTTAATCATGTTCAGGTTGAGTCGGCACAATTCGAGCTAAGCCAAACAGCTATTTCCCGAACATTGTCTACATATTATATTAAATTTTGCCACCCAGCTGTGCCGAATCATGTCGACCCGAACAAGTGTGTAACGCACCTTAAGTTTCTTCTCACCACACAATTTCTAAATCCTAACCATAATAATTTGATTGCAGCGGAAGTAGAACCGGACAGTGGAAATGATTCGACGAAGCTGAACGCGAACATACCTTTGCCAGCGACTGGAGAGGAAGCCATGAAGAGACTACTAGCATGCAAGGGGAAAGATCCTTACAGGTTAGTCACTTACAAAAAAGATCGTGTACTGTCTTATTACAAAACGAGTTCAAACTTTAATCCAAGCCAACAAGCCTTAGAGGAAATTATTGTGTTTTGAACTTTATTCCGAACACAGTAAAGTTTTGAATTGAAAATGTCAACTTAGACTCACGCTTAACGCCAATTTTCGTGATCAGAACTTTATCATGGTCAGAATAAAGTAGTTCGAAATTTAAAATGGCTTTATGGTTTGAACCTTGGTTTTAGACGTAATAAGAAGTAAGTAAATAAGATAAACCTAATTTGTATATTTATTTATGCATTGACGTAGCGAGGGCTTTCGCCGTCTAGGGCCGACCAGAAATTTGCCGCCCCCTCTATTTCAATTACTAGTCAAGAAAATTTGTAAAAGTCAAAGCAGCTATAGTTTTTTTTTTATTAATTAAAAATGTACTTTTCGTGTTTTTTGCATAGCAAAATCGTTTATCATACAAATATCAATATGAATATCTGTACAATTGCCAAGATAGCTATGTAAATTTGATAGCCTCTACGTGAACATAGTCGATCTGAGATAATTTTTAATTTACTTTAGTTTAGAGAAGCTTCTCTCGCAACTGGCATTACTGATGGCAGATGTTAAAAAAAATCTCAACATTATGACAATGTTTGGCAAGCCATCTTCAAATTTGGACTCGATGATAAATTTTAATAAACCCAGAGAGCAGGACTTAATGAGCTCTTTGTTACAGTGTGGGTCTGTTGCATCTACGAAAGCTCGTAAACGTACGCGTTCAAGTTGGAAATCTTCTTTATTAATGTCTTGAGGAGCTTGATCTAACTTAAGTTCGTCCACGCTCAATATCACTGCAAACTTTAAAAAAAAGCATATTTTCGCGCTACATTCTGCAGCTGTTGGAATCATTCTCGAATTTCAGCAATTTTTCTGTCTATTGAAGAAACCATTGTTTACCTCATATCATCTTCGCCAAATATATGCTTCCTCCTGATTCGTCTTGGGGGTTCAAAAGAAATTTTAAGCTCCTCACATAAACTTTTAGCATATCTTAAAGCGTCATCCACGAATTCCTCTCGTTTTTGTTCTAATATGATTTATGATTTAAAAAATAACTTATACTAGACTTTAACTTATACTAGAAACGTAAAGGGTGTAAAAACGCTTAACGGAGCAAAGAGTCACTTATAGTCACCGTCATTGTGATCCGTTTTGTCCGTTGGACCATAACTAAGAAGGTTCTGGTTACGGGGATATTGAAGGTCAAGTACAAGTTTTTTTTTTTACTTTTTCACGAAATCAAGCTTTAAATACCCCTATAATTGCTGCAGTAAACAGCGATTTTTCTCACCAAAAATAAAAGTCGTTTTTCAACAATAATTTTTGCTAAATCTTACGTCGTTTCAGCAGAATGCTCAGGCAACGGGTGATGGGTATTTTTACACCCTACATAACTTGATATGTCGTCGTGCGTATGTACAGATGCCAGCACATCAAGCTACTACAATCTGTCAAATTTCTGTAATAGATTTTCAACTTTATCGCCAAAGGATAAGGTTCAAAGTTGATTGGAAAAATTGGACAGTTTCGGGTAGCTTGATGTGCTGGCGTCTGTACATGGACGTGAACATAATGTCGCTATTGTACATTATCAACTATTTGTGATGGGTAATGAGGCTGTATTCTGTAGATAAGCTGCTATTGTACTTGATTTTTTGTATTCTTAATGGTATTGTGAGAATTCACTATGTATCACGAGCTCACGATTTTAGAAAATAGTCACAAAGCTTTATCCGTTGGACATTTTTCACTGTGGTTCGAGAAAAATGTGAACCCGCTCAAGCGTGCTACACGATACGGCAAATGCGGTCAGTAAAATATGTACAGTCGATTTTGCCGCCCGGCTTGTGCCGAACCAGACCCAAACATGCGAGGAGCCCCAATTCACAGTCAACTGCCGAATGTGAGCTAGCGTTACATTGTTCCTAATTGTTCATACTCATTACGACAAAACTCCATAACGACTTCACGTGAAGGGGCTCCCTCACGTTACAGATTCGAGCATTACATTAGTAAGGGAGGAAAAGCGAGCATTACAGCGCGCACCTTGTAATGATACGATGTGTAATATCTTGATACAACTTGTAACATCAATGCGCTTCATTTGTAATTAAATGTGTCCGGCGGGCCGCGGAGCGCTCCCCGCCCCGCAATCCCTAATGTTACATTACACGCGAATGCTCGTCAGTCAGGGAGGTAGTATTGTAATGTAATGCTTAAAGTCGAATCTGTAATGTTACATTACACGCGAACGCTCATTAGACAGGGAGGTAGTATTATAATGTAATGCTCAAAATCGAATTTGAAATGCTACATTACAGGCGAATGCTCCTGGTGAGGGAACACCTTTACTCACATACTGAGTACACAAACGCTAACTGAGCAGGCTAACTGTTAGCGTTTGTGTACACAGTCCTTTACGCCATATTGCAGAAATTTTCGCTACCAAACTAACTTCAGTTGTTATGAAGGCCAGCCCTGTTCTAATTTTAACCTCACATTATGTCACACTACGTAAATAAACATGCGGTAACCACTTAGCAATATTCCTTTTCCTTTGTAGATTTATTTCATTACGACAAAAGGGGCCTTGTGGGTCATTCTGTAGTTTTTAAGACGTATTTGTGGTCAACCGCAAGCTTTATCAGAATTGACATGACTGATGACCGTTGTCAATAGGCGATGGTTTGGTCATGTTGAGAGGATGGCACGGAGGAGGGACGGCACGGTTGGCGCAGTGGTTAAGCAATTGACTGCTGCGCAGCGTGTCGCGGGTTCGATTCCCGCGCGGAACAAATATTTGTATGACCTACAAGTAGTAATACAGGAGAAATTCCTAGTGTGGGGCAACGTTAAGGATGGATGTTCCTCAGAAGCAGTTTACTTCGATGGTCCTAGTTTATCATTTGTGACTTCAAGTGACAGCTATGTAAACAGAACCCAGCATTGCATAAATACATATGTAAGCGGTCACGCCCTTTATACCTGGAGTTTTTTATTTAGATAGTAAGTTTTTGTTTACATTTTTAATTTTAATATATTATTTTTTTGCTTGAGTACGTATAGTTTTTCTTGTATTTGTTGGTATACTGGCGTGGCTATCTGACATATAGCAAATAATTTAATTCAGTGTTCTGTCTTGTAATGTTAATTACTTTGCATACCATGTATTGTATTCATTCAAGTATTTTCTAACTGAACAGACAGCTGTGCTGCTGGGGAGTTTGTTGCGCCACTTCTTCTCCCCAGCGAAAGCACTAGGAAGTGGTGAAGGGCGGTCGTTTTGGAGGACTGTCTTTTGTAATTTTGTCACTACGGGTCGTCAGAAGCCCGAAAGTCTGATAACCAGTCTCACCAAGGGGTATCGTTTTACCCAGTAACTGGCTTGTGGAGGTCAGATAGGCAGTCGCTCTATGTAAAATACTGGTACTCAGCTGCATCCGGTTAGACTGGAAGCCGACTCCAACATAGTTGGGAAAAGGCTAGGCAGATGATGATGATGAAAACTGCCTCAAAATCAATTGTGTAGTTTAGAAGGTCTAAGCGATCACACAAACAGAAAAGCGCCTTTGTTTTATACTATGTGTGTAAAGATAACACCATTCTTCCACAGTATACTGGGTGTAAGCGTTTCATGTACAGACGAGGAAATAAAGCGATACTACAGACGGCAGGCTTTCCTTGTTCACCCCGACAAGAACCAACAGCCCGGCGCCGAAGAGGCCTTCAAGATACTGCAGCATGCATTCGACCTTATTGGAGAGCCGGTAAGTTCATATTGCTTTGGCTAAAGTTACTTAGTTTTAAGTAGATAAAATCTGCAGGATAATGTGAAGTAGGCTTTTAAGATACTGCAGCATGCTTTCGACCTTATTGGAGATTCGGTAGGTTCATATTCCTTTGACAAAATTTTGCTACAGCTTTCCTTAGTGTAGTTATTGAACAAACGATAGCCACGCAAAAAAAAAAAAAAAAAAGGTACTTTCGAATTAATGTAATGCAATCACGTTGGTTTCATTTAATGAAGTAATGCAGATAAAATATTCAAGGAACCTTCCTTTCGATCATATATCATAAGGTTTATATTGCTTTCGCAAAAGATACAATACGATGTGCTTTTTTTACAGGAACGCCGAGAGGCCTACGAGCGTCGCGCCTTAGAGTCCCGACACGTGGAGGCCGCGTGGAGCGAGCTGAGCCAACTGCTCGCTCAGCTCCACGACAAAATGGAGTTCGCGGCAAACACCATCAGGTAACGTAGTTAACACTCAAATGTTCGGTTTAAAGAACTTTATTTCTCATTAAGACAATGTTCGTTTTGACTTTGCGTTTTCAGAATAGTTTTGCAGTAAAAAGGTTCCATAAAGGTGAAAGTTTGTCAAGTTCAACTCTTTCGAACATTCCCTTTCTATATCTTTTATATAATTTTACGTTTGAATCTATACCTATTAACACTAACTTCTAAGAATAATTATCGCTTTATCTCACCGTAGATCTTTTAATTTTTTCATTCGTGCCCCACCGTATATGTGTATTAAAAATGGGTTAGTTTTTTTTTTTTTTATTGAGAATTTTGTATTCGACGCTTTGTTACAGCTTGCAAGGTGTGGGACTTATTTTTCAGTTAACTACATTTATTCAGTAATTCTTCCCCGAGGTTTTCTAGTTTCCAACCTATTAATCTTTCCCGACCTTCCAACAGGTTACTTAGCCAACCAAAACAATGACATGTGACTTGTATCAGATGCACGAACTGCGGGCGTCGTCACAAGCGCGTGCTGACGGACCGGCCGTGCTACGCCGCGCGCTACTGCGTGCAGTGCAAGATACGACACTCCGCTAAAGAGGTAACGTCTTGCTTTTACACTAAAGATTTCATAGTTATTGTAGTCCGCTGGGGTAGTTGCGTAACACATTATCAGTAGAAATGGCTTTCATTTTGATAGTTCAACAACATTAATTGCGATATTTACATTGTTGAGCAAAAAAATTTTTCTAACATATGAAGCAATGGTTTGCACAATATCCTTCAAAATGATTCAGATTGTTTTTGAAAGCGTGTTACGCAATTAGGGTGCTGTTTTATGACTGAAGAGTGAACATTAGGGATTGTAAGAGTACCCAGGATTCCATCGGAGTCAGAATTACTCCCAAAACATGTCTTTATAGACTAGATAGCTTGTATAGGTGGCCATTCTTCACACCTCAGAGCAAGTCTTATCATTGTTTCTGGAAGTTGAGAATTACTTACATTTATTTCATTTGCAACACAACAACGTATCAGGGCTTGTCTATACCGATCTCGAGATTATTTCTACTAGCGAACCGCCCCTGATTCGCACGGTTTTTATTGTACGACCTTACGATACATCGAGATTTATTATATGTAAGTTTAATACAACGTGTAACGTTAAATCCGCAAAACATGAAAATAGTTTGATCAGAATAACGAGCAGAATTAATTGAACCACTTTTTAATATAGGTCACATTTTTCAAAAAATCTTCATTAAAAACGTTGCCGTGTCTATTTATTAATAGGTCAAGCAAACCAATGTCAGCGCGGCGCAGCGGCCCGGAGACGACTCCTCCCTCGGTAAAGCGTCGTCGCAGACGCAAGAAACGATCAGAATGGCCCGTAAAACTAAAACAGCACATAAAACCTTTACATTTTTTTTAATGGCTTATTTTCGCTTTGAAAATAGGTCAATTGAATTAAAAATCAGTTGTGGTGTCTGAGGTTTTGCGCATTTAACGTTACACGTTGTATAAATACACCTTTCTAATTGATGGTGACAATCGCATCAAAATCTTTTGCATAGTTTAGAAGATCAACGCGGTCACATAAACAGACACGAAAACCTTTGAACTGTTTTGTCTATATAGAATATATTGGGATAAAAGTAGCTCGAATTCCTCCGGACGGGTTACACCTGCCGAAAACTCGGCGCTAAGCAGTTTAAAATCCAGTGTGTGAAAAATAATCGTCGCGAGATAGTATCCCCTGTGCGAACCTGGGTTAAGCTATTATTTAACGATTTTTCGCAGAACTTGTGTTACTTATGCTTGCCATGTAGATTCAATCTCTGATCAGTTAATCTGCTTTTTAATCATATTTTCGATTTTGTGATTAGTCGGCCAAAGTAATAAACAAGCAATCACTTTTGTTGAAAAGATACCTTTCATTAGCAGGTTAAAAATTAAACAGATTTTTGTAATCAGTGATTTGTGAGTTACTTCAGCCACTTCTGCCAGAATCACAGCTTGTATGGTTGACCGTTTTACCCCCATTGGAGCTTGTCATAAGAATTTTACATGAGGCAGCTATACACAGTAGCAGGGACATCGACCTGCAACGTGTTACCATGGATTCATTACATCATTCTAACCAAACAGAAATTGCAAACCCCAGCGTTGAAATTTTTGGTCAGTTTCGTGATTCTAACCAACCAGAAATTTCAACCCCCAGTGTTGACATTTTTGGTCAGTTTCATGATTCTAACCAACCGAAATTGCAACCTCCAGCTTTGAAATTTTTGGTCAGTTTCATGATTCTAACCAACCGAAATCGCAACCGCCAGCATTGAAATTTTTGGTCAGTTTCATGATTCTAACCAACCGAAATCGCAACCGCCAGCGTTGAAATTTTTGGTCAGTTACATGATTCTAACCAACCAGAAATTTGAACACCCAGCGTTGAAATTTTTGGTCAGTTACATGATTCTAACCAACCAGAAATTTGAACACCCAGCGTTGACATTTTTGGTCAGTTTCATGATACTAACCAACCCAAATTGCAATCCCCAGCGTTGAAATTTTTGGTCAGTTAGAATCATGTTATGAATCAATGGTAATAGTTTGCGCGATGTCCATGCTACTGTGCATTATGGAATGATTTGACTACAAAGCGTTCACCCATACGCGACCCAGTGAATTATCTTATTCTTCACTGACTAAAGTATTTCATAATACATTTGTTTGTGTTCAGGGCGACATATGGGCAGAGTCGAGTATGATGGGACTGCTCGTGATGTACTACGCGTGTATGGATGGCGCCGTGTACCAAATCACACAGTGGGCCAGTTGCCAGGTAACAATACAGATATCCCAAGAAAAGTTTGCGCTTCAGGAATCATCGTCGATCTTCGGGAATACCTACGAACGCCCGATGTTGAGATCTAATATAGAGCTGTTTGTTGCTGTTGTGTGCTTTTTGCAATAACATGTCGCAGATCGTCCCCCTGTCCTTGCCCTGCCCTGTCGGGAGAATACTTCATAAAAAACACGGCAGTACAAAACTTTAGCTTTCAAACTTTTAGCTTTGCCTTTGTGGGTGTGGCGTACTCGGTCGTAAGCGTTCGTGATAGTTCGGAAACACGAAGATTACCGAAGCACATACCTTTTCTGGTTTACCTCTACTTTTACATAATAAAACCCTTCGTCCTTTTTCTTATCGGAGGAAAGATTGCAACACTGCCAACTAAACTTAGACAATGTGTCATTAAAAACATTTTTTTTTTATCAGAAAAAGAACCTGAAGCAACTGAGGCCGGACTGCCACGTGGTACAGTACCGGATCGTGCTCGGCAACAAAGCGGCCGCAGCCTCCGATCTCAACCAGAGACCATCCACTGGGTAAATCAAGCACTTAACTGACTGTTCCAAAAGTGTAAAAAAAAAAATTCTTACGCCCTTACTAAAAGGAATCAGAAGGTTTCAACTTAATATAACACCACTTCTTCCAATAATTATTGTTTAAATCACATTCAGTTGTAATTGAAAAATCATCAACTAAAATTGAGGTTATAAAATTAACCTCAAAAAATTGTCTATTGAAAAACACCTTTAAGGTTATTTCAAATTAGAATTTCGGGTTTTATGTATTCAAATAACCATATCAAAATTGTCAAGATGTAAGTGGCACTACAAATTCGCATCCACAGGTACGTTTTCTGATACATTTTCGTAAGATGCTTTTGGAACAGATCATAAATGTTTGGATTTCAGACTCTTAAAAGTTGACGAATTTAATACAATAATGTAATGTAACATTTGCGATTTCGCAGTCACGATCCCAACCTCGAAGAGTTCCTCAACAACCTCTACAGCAAGTCCGGCGTGTCAGCCAACACGACCAGCGCCAAGCAATCGCCACCCGACGCCGCGGACGCCAAGAAGCGACGCAATAAAAAACCTAAAGCATAAAACACAACAAACCTCCCTGAAAAAAAAAATACCGAGCTGTCAAAATAGATGGACGTGAACTTTCGCGCGCAATTCAAATATCGAACGCATTTGACATGAGCTGGTCACGCCTGCCGTACCCAACTGTGAAACACTTGCCTTTTAAAATAGAGAAATATAAATTAGACCCAAATTAAACCTAAATACTGATCTATATAATAATTTCTAAATAAAAAATATTGTGTGGCTAAGATGGCGCTTGAAGAATAGATTGTGTAAGCGTTAAATAACTATGTGTATGAGATGTCGCTGACGTACCTACTTAGGCTAGATAATTAACGATTTTGATGAGAAAATTTAAAGTCTTTGCTAGTTTACATTAGTTTCTATCATTCTTAATTTGCTTGATTTTGTGATACATGAGATTTTGAAGTTACGATTATATAAAATTTCCTAGTTCTAATGCAAGTCGGCAAGTTGAAAATGTGATTTCATTGATGCTAAATCGTGATTTTGAAACATTCCACTTGCCGGTATCCATTAAACCTATGTCAATTGAAACCATTCGAGTCATTAGAAATATATCTGTTTTCGTGTCTTCTTTCATGGCATAACCATTTTTAAAATAAATTGACGTTTGACGATTAGATGACCATCCTTGAGATTTATAATGCATTCAGATATTGCTAACTCTTCAGCCGGCTACAGTTATATTTACTTACAAATCTATGAAATAATAGGACTCAGCTGTTAAATGTAACAGCCAAGACTAATTTGCGACACTACATTTCAGCCAATCAAAGCAATACTATTCTTGATATATCAATATCTGAACGCTTTATTTCAACACTAGTTTCCATTACTTAAAACATATTTCTACATTACTTTACGTGTTTTAGTGCTATGCATATAAGGTTAAATTTGACAAAGCAGCAGGAACTGCGAGAAAATACTCTTAAAAAAATTATGTACGTTATTTAAGTAATATTTTTTTCCACTTATCACTAATCACACCGAATAGTACAATTTGTTTGCATTCATACATTATTAATAGTTGTTATTATTAATACTTGTATAATAATTCGCTCGTGTTATGTGCGCACGATTGCAGAGAATGCAGTAAATTCAGGTTTTTCTTTGTCGTAATAACTCACTAATTTGTGTACTATTAAAATAATATTGTTTGTGACGTTCTCTGCAACAATTTTTTTTAGATTATAAGTTATTGTAAGTCGACAAGATAATATAAAAATATTACAAAACTTTTCTTTAAGTTGATACGAGACTCCCGGGAGTCGGACTACTCCGACTCCTGGAAGTCTGTCTTCTGTTGGTTAAGTTATACTAGTGGCACAATAAAATTGTGTATCTGACGTGGTCATTTTATTGGAATTAATTCGATTTTAGTTTCTTAAAATTAATTTTATGTATGTTTTCTAGCAGGCGCATATAATACCCGAAGCGAGCTTACGTGTTAGGGTGGGGTCGAGAGAGGGGCGTTACCACAATTCGCACGTTCAGATTGAGTCGCCGAAATTACGTTGTGGCGTTTTTCTTCATTTTGAGAAGCAGGTTACCATGATTACGCTCATCTCGTCCCATCCTGAGTATGCATACACACGAGCGACGAGCGTCGACGGCGGAGACATGCCGCTCGTTTATTTGAGCACCGTATTCAATTACACGAGCGACAGATCGGCGGCAGCCGCCGACACGCGTCAACGGTTGCCTTGTCGTAGACGCGTGTCGCTCGTGTGTATGCACACTTAGACATACATTAAAAATACTGCATATAAAGAATCTTTGTTTCCACTTAAACAAATATTAACTTTATGGAAATGTAAATTAAATTTATTTCAGAATGACTACTACAGTCAGCCTAGTGTATCATCGCCAAAAATTAATTTGGCAGTCCCGTTGGTCTAGTGGTCAGTGGCCCTGACTACTATACGCAAGGTAGTGGGTTCGATTTCCACCCAGGACAAATGTTTGTGTGATGAGCACGATCATTTGTTGTCTGGGTGTAATTTATCTATAATCTGTATGTATTTAGAGTATATATGTATATATGTATGTTTATCAGTTGTCTAGTACTCATAACACAAGCTCTGTTTAGTTTGGGACTAGATGGCGTTGTGTGAAAGTTTTGGAATATTATTATTGTCTACAATTTGTGTACAATAATACCTACTGTATCAATGTGCAGGTACAATTAAGGACCCAATGTGTAATATGATTTGTGTCTATACAATGCTACAATAATAAGGAACAAAGACAATTAAAATTAAATTAATTTTAATTGTATTTGTACACATCTTTTTTAGGCTGACTATACTATTGAAAAAGTCATATTTTTTTTTAAAGTTGTAGCCTAAACTTAACATGTGGGAATTCATTGTTTTTCCACTGGATATCATTAATTCCACAATGTACGAAGTATTATCTTTTACTATGCGTACCGATAAAAACAGTTGTAACTGGTCGACTTACGATAACTTGTATCGCAGTATTTCACTTATTTCACTGCCTCTTATGAGATTACGGTTAATGTTAGGCTGGTGGCGAGGAGATTGCTACCCCAGATGTTCACTGAGTAGGCCTTCGCGCTTCATGTGTCAATAAAGATGTGGAAACGTAACGTGGATTTTATTGTAACCTTCACCCTAATTGCGTAAATTGCTATCAATCACAATCATTGTGAAGGATATTGCTAATCCATTGCTTCATATGTTCGAAATTTTGTCTGCACATCAACGTAAAAACGCAATGAATGTTGTTGAACTGTCAAAACAAAAGTCACGCATACTGTTACCCCCTTACTAATAAACGTATTGCATCAGATGAATAGTTACTCACCGATTTCTCTTTCAGTCGTCAGTAATTTGACTTTCGAAAGAAGAAGACAAAGCGTTGTGTAACCATACAGACGCTATACAACGTTTATTAGTAAGGGGGTTCATGTGTTAGGGGCCATTCAAGTATTACGTAAGGACTACAGGCCGGGGCGTCTGCTTATTTTTGAAGACATGGGGATGGGGTCTGGATAGTGATGGATAGTGCGTCAGCAGTATTTATTTTTTTACTTTTTCGGATTTTCTACGATTATTTTAGTCGATTTTGATTTGAACACATGGCAACCCTGCTTGTGTATCCTTGAAAACGAAACGCATTTTCAGGGACTCCCGAAAATAATGGATACCTACGTTAAACTATAAACGTATAGCGACCTACAACGTTAAACTATTTTTTTTTAATAATAATATAATATTTATATACATAATTACATATCAATATAAGCACAAATAAATATACATAAATACTAAAAAGAAATAAGACAAACAATGAGAAAATATTAGCGTTGTTCTTGCGAATGTGCTCGCGAAACTTAAGTATATAAGGAAATATTGAATAGTCCCAAAAACAAAAAAACATCCAGTAACATGTCTGACCAAATTGTTGAATCGTCACTATGGACGTATCAACGTTCATGGTCGATATTTCTAAAATGATTAATGTTAGAGGCAAACAAATTTCATATTTCTAAAGTAGAATTAAGGTATTGTAATACTAAATACTATATAGGTAGGATACTCCCCCGACATAGGATAAAGAGGGGAAGTAAGTTATCTTCATACAAACGCACCGCGCGCGGCTTGTAATGGTGCGCCAAAGTATCTATGCGTCGCCGCACGCACACTTAAACAAAATCTCGACCCGTTTCTCAAAGCGCTAGTCGGGGCTAACACCGCACGAGGTTCGCGCGTCACGGCTTTTTGGCACCGCTAAATGAATAAAAAATGTGTGATAATCGCAGGAAACATATTGCTGTGTGTTTGGGTGTTTTTATTAAAAATAAAAATAAATATGGTCCTTTATGTGTACAAATACTACATTGTGCCTATAAAAAAAAATACAAAAAACTGACTAGTATATAATTATACTAGTCAGTTTTTTATAATTTTTTTTATGATGATATATATGATATACGAGCTCTTAGTCTCTAAATATTTCTTAGCGGTTTGGGCGACAACCGAATCTGACGAAGTGCGGACAGTCGCGCCCCCACCGCCCCGCCGCGCGCCGGTTTATTTTATCCCTTTTTTTTTATAAATAATACTGCTCTGAATCTTGAATACATTTCTGTATTTGTTTTACATTTTTGTGTTGGTTTGCACTGAATTAAAATTTTGCTAAAAGTGACAACCCTGAGACAGTAGGCAATTATATCGCGGATTGGGCCGGAGATAGCCTACTTCCCCTCTTTATACTATGCCTCCGACCAGCCTATCCATATCGTCCCTCCATTTTGACGTCAGAATGGAGGGACCAAGGAGTTTGTTAAAAAAACGACGTATACATTGAGGTAGTTAAAATTATTGCAAAGGTAGCAAATAGTACATTTACAGTATTAAACTTTTTTGTAGGCTGATTTGAAATACAAGCCTTGGTCCCTTCATCTTGACAGTAACCAATCGAGGGAAAACTAAACAAAATATTATGATTATATCATTTATTTACTTATACTTAACTAAATAAATATCTAATCCATCATGTCAGCGTCCTTAGTATCTCTATCAGTAACAATACAGTTCTCATAGGTCCACTTGGGGAACATTCGTTTGTACATGTGCAGGAGTATCGTGTCTTGAGATTTTAGCTGGCCGTCGAATACGCACTTCATGTGGCCGTGAGTACCTGCAGACACATTAATAATTAAAGTATTTTAGTTGAATTTTACAGGGCCGACATGGGACCCACGGAGAACTGCGAAAGCCATCATTGTTATGTTAAAAGCTTATTAGGTTTTCTGTGTGTCAGTGTAAATATCAGCCAGAAAGTCTGAGTAATTATTAATGGGCAACAAATCTTTCGATCGTCAATCTTGGCAGGGTAACTGCTAGCAGCTGGATGAGAATTACTGAAGATCGAGTTAAATGGTGTGCAATTGCAGTGAGAGTGAAAATGGCGGGTGTACCATAGCGAATTAAATTATACCAATTACCAAAAAAATGTACCTAAATTGTACTATTTAGTACCTAGCTCGAAAAAATTTGTACCACCTTCAGAACAAAATTATTTCGAAATTAAGGTACACCCGCCAAATTGACATCAAAGTTGGCGTGTGTTCTGTAATATTTTATTATTTAACAATTACTCATAAAATATAATTACACCAAAAAATTGTACCTAAAAAGTACCTCAAGTAAAAAGAAACACACACTTGATCAGTGGGATAGTTCCTGGGAAATAAAACAACCGTGTCTTGTGTATAAGCAAATAGATTTAAGATAAATACAATAGAGCGGCTATGCAAAGAAATTTCATAGAAAAACTGTGACCCCATGTCGCAGTAACGCCATCTAAAAATCGTAATGCGCAACTCGGCATATTTCCTTAGAAAATATTTTTCTTTTGGTGGACACATACATAATGCAATTAGTACTTATCGCTAATTGCATTATGTATGGACAAAAATAAAGAGGTACCTTGAGATGCGTTATTAACATTCATGATTTATGATTTAATGATTAACCCTAAAATATATATTATAAATATGTACATACCTAGATCAATAAGTCATAATAATAAACATAAGTACCTAAACAAGAAACGATTGTTTTATTTCTCAGGAACTATCCCACTGATCAAGTGTGTGTTTCTTTTTACTTGAGGTACTTTTTAGGTACAATTTTTTGGTATAATTATATTTTATGAGTAATGGTTAAATAATAAAATATTACATAACACCCGCCATCTTAATGTCAATATGGCGGGTGTATCTTAATATCGAAATAATTTTGTTCTGAAGGTGGTACAATTTTTTTAGAGCTAGGTACTAAATAGTACTATTTAGGTACATTTGTTTGGTAATTGGTATAATTTAATTCGCTATGGTACACCCGCCATTTTCACTCTCACCAATTGCAGAGGAATTTGGTCCAGCGGTGGACTGCTATGCTGCTGATAACAAGGACACCAGTCAATTGAAATTGCAGTAACAAGTGATCTTTTTGGGAAAATATTGAAGTAGCACACATACCTAAAGCTTCCTTTATGTGTCCAGTGCGGCCATACTTCGTCCTGAGTTTGCATGGTTTGAAGTATAGAACATCATCTCTATTGAAGAACATGAATCTGATGACTGCAGATTTCTTGTTGACCTGGAAACGAAAGACCATCAGTATTTTCACAAAAGCACATTATCAGTATAGATAGTATTGAATGTCTAGAAAGAGGCGGTATACTGAGATAATGGCTTAAAAAGATATATAAAAGAGTATAATGACGAATATGCAATATTTTCATATTTCTAAATTAGAATTAAGGTATTGTAATACTATATAGGTAGGATACTACTCCGACTAGCCTATCCATATGGTCCCTCCATTTTGACGTCAGAATATGATGATGTTTCTTACATATTTAGTTATAGAAATTCAGACACAATGTAAAAATTGTTATTGAATAAATTAATTGAATTGAATATTGATGGTAGAGAATATAATACCTTGTATGGATGACCAGACAGCACAATTCTCTTGATTATCAACCGGTCTGGGTTGCATGATAACAATACTCCTGTTGCTAGTAATTGTAGCTTTGTGTTTTTCTTCTCCTATAACAAAAATGCAACAGATGTTAGTGAGAAAGAAAAAAGAAAAACAACGCCGCGGCGGTCTGAATAAAGAATAATGTGAAAGAAAATATTAGAAATTGAGATAAATATTACATAAAGAAGTGGTTTACCTTAAAGCATAGTACTGAAGACGGACTAAACTGAATCGGCGCAAAGAAAGACGCAACACACGTCGATCCAGGTTGGAAGAATCTCTCATACTGAAATGAAAAACAACATGGAACACACATTAGAAAAACTATATGGCCCGAGGATCACTTTTAACCGTTTATGTGGCTCTATCCATATGTTGAACACATTTGAATCTTCGCGGCTAAACTAAACATTAGACAAGTGCAGCCAGGGGCGTTCCTTTCATTAAAGCCGAAAAGCCCGGCTTTCAGTCAAACGTGAGCCTAACAATAAAAAATTAAAAAAAAAATAAAACTACACAAGTAAACTTGTAAATTAACCAACTCAATCATGTCGCAAGAATTGATAAGAATAATAAAAACTGCGCGCCCCGGCCGGCGGCCGCCTGCTATACGTTTGATGCAAGGTTGCCAGGTTTACATACTCGAAGAATAATATTTAAATCCCGCACAGTTTTCATCACGCGCACCGTTGCCAAACCTCTCCAATACCGCTATTGCGAGAACGCAACAATAAACATCGTCCCGTCTCGCTCGCACCAGCTGGCTTCTTATGAGGCTTCTGGACCTGTCACTATTTGTATACAAATGTTCACGTTGTTGATTACATCAGTATGTACTTATTTTCCAAATTGTACTGATTTTTAAGCCTGGCTTCTGATTTTTTATGAATGGAACGTAAAACGAAGCGTGTGTGTGTGTAAATAGTATGAATGAGCGCGTCGTCGCTGTGCAAAGCTCGATCTATGGAATGGAATGATACAATTTCAAATTAGTTCAAGTTCGTTTCGAGCGGTTACTGGTGCATTTTTTGCTTGGACTTTTTCTGTGAAATGAAGTGTTGTGATTAGTTTTGCGGTGATTATCTTTGTTTTGAAGTGATTAAAAAGTTTCTTGACATTAAAATGAATTCGGAAACGCTTGCAAATGTGCCTTGTGATGGATTAAAGTATGTGCAATCTTTATTCGGAAAGGTAAATACTTTCAAGTTATACAGACTAATATAATAATCTCATTACTTCACCTAAACCTACTTTTTGAGTACCTATTTCTCAGAAATCTAAATTACGTAATAGGCATTTTAGTCGAAAATTGCCTTCAGGGTGCCTTTCCGGAACTTTTAAAGATACCTAGCTCATTTAATTGTGATCATTCCTGCGACAAGTTGTTTCGCGGAACGTGTTAAATAAGTATTCACACATATTTAATTAAGAAATAAGTACTCAAGAACAAGAACGGCTTTCCGAATTATCGAAAATTGCAATAGAAAAACAGCTGTTGGTAGAAATAAAACGTTCACCAAATTTTGACGCCGACTGATTACGCCGTTTTGAGTTAGAATATATAATTTTTATATTTTGTAAAGGCCGCTTAATTAATTGTAAAAATTAAAGCAGGCGCCAGGATCATGTTCTCTAAATGAATTGACAAAAAACGGCTTTTATCAAAGCTACTGAAGGTAAAGTAAATCTGTCTAGTAATTTTTACCATGCCTTCCGTGTGCGTGTGTGTGGTGTTTGTCATCTGTCTGTGATAAAGAAACGAAAATTGAAGAGTTATGGATGTTCACATTGTGAGTAATTATAATTATAAATATTATCATCATCGTAAACAAAGTGTAGTTATAAATCAATCAATAACTTGTACGCCATCTAGTGGCCAGATTGTAATATTTTGCCTATAGCGACTGTTGCGAGCGAGTGAAATATGAACTAACTCTGAGCTCTGTTGTGCCAATAATGTTAATAGATGGCTCTTATACGTCTTATCATATTTTACACGAAACTGATAATATGAAAATGAAAAAGTTGCGATTTTGTAAAGGATTACCAATACTTTGAGTATATAATTTATAATATAAGAAAAAAATGGTGCTATTAAAAAACATTTCATTTTAATTGCTAATAGCAAAAACTTACAATTATGAAATACTAGCGACCCGCCCCGGCTTCGCACGGGTGCAATGCTGATCACTATCACTACATAGTATAAAACAAAGTCGCTTCCCGCTGTCTGTCTGTCTCTATGTATGCTTAGAACTTTAAAAATAAGCAACTGATTTTGATGCGGTTTTTTTTAATAGATAGAATGATTCAAGAGGAAGGTTTATATGCATATAATACATGCATAATAAAGTAGAGAAACACTGATAATTTTAGAGCCGTTATTTCTCTTAAAAAGTATAGGATAAAAAATGGTTATTGTGAGTTATCCCTAAGAGATAGACATATGCCATCGCGGACTTTTTTGTAGAACTTTTTAAGGTGTACAATACTGTAGTACATTATTTTGATCTATCTCGTAGGGTTAAGCCAGCGTTTGCAAGGTAAGCGCAAAAAAATGTGTTTATTTACGACATCACATTAGAAACCCCTAAAATGATCAGTGTTTCTCTACTATATTATGCATGTATTATACACATAAACCTTCCTCTTGAATTACTCTATCTATTAAAAAAAACCGCATCAAAATCCGTTGCGTAGTTTTAAAGATTTAAGCATACATAGGGACAGACAGCGGGAAGCGACTTTGTTTTATACTATGTAGTGAAGAATATTAGTAAGAACTAAAACGAATCAGTCGGTAGGCACAACTTGTGACAGGCGATACGGTAGGTAGGTACTTAGTTTTTTTTTTTTAAGTATGTTGGCTTGCCCTAAGTTTAACCACTAGGCACGCCACTGAGTGCAGCAGAGTAGAGCTCTTGGAAAAAAGTGCAAAATAGTGTGTCAAATGCAAAGTTACCATTATGCATTACACCATGTTTTGATATTTCATACAATATGGGAAGGGGCAGTGTCCAAAATGTGGACACCATAATTTTTTTAAGTAAAAAAAAAGTATCTCAAAAATTTAAATTAATATTAGTTTTAATATCCCAGTGTTTTATTTTTAACATACAAGCCAGGATCTTCTGCCCTATAAAGGGTTAATGTCATTCAATAATAAACATTGTTTTCAGTGTCATACAAGCCTGCCCCGAAGTGCTAGTGTACTCCTCAGGAGCCGTTTGATGTTTGCATCAATCCATATAAATTTGTTTTTCTATTGCTGATAATAAAGTGTATTTTCCAATGCCATCAGAGTATATTATTTCTTACTAACCTTATGTTTACTGCCATTAGTATGTTGACTAAATATAGGGTTGACGATAAACCGTCTGTACCCAACTTGGAAGATCAGCCTTTCCTTACTCTGTATAGGCTCGTCGCTAGCCCCCGTACGTTTGAGTGCTACGTTCATGACTGACATCTTCTGTTCATGAGGTAGAAGACCGAAGATAGAAAGGGGAGTATTCGCGTTGGCTGAAGTGAAGGCCTTCCATAAGTCTTGGCGAACGTCTTTGACGTGGATCGTGATATATAAACCATACTGTAAGGAATGATTTGGAGTTAGTTTCAAGTTTTATGGAGTCGACACAAAGAAGGAACACTGAATGCAACAAGTCCTCTTCAATTTAATACACTAACAGTAAATAAAAACAGTGGGCCAATGATTGGACCCTGGGGTACCCCATAGTTTCAAAGTAATGTAATGATTACTCTTTTTTGATATTGACATAATGAACTACATTGGGTGAGAAAGACATCAAGATAAGAATAACCAGTTTTCATACTGCTCTTAGACATACATTTTTCCAATTTAAGTCATATGTAGAACACTATCAAATGCTTTTAGCAAATCACAGAAAAAATTCTCTTAGTCGCAAGTTGTTCCAAATTGTATTCATTTAAGTGTAAAACATCATAAGAATCACTCACCATATTGATTAAGCTATCCTCCAACTCCTTGAACACCCTCCTCCTTGTCCTATCATAATTCTCAAACTGGAATATCCTGGCAAAATCTTCAGGCAGGTTCTCTTTGGGATCCCAGGCAGATGTTCTGAAGGACTCCAATCCCCTGTATCGCATGAACCTTTCCCTGGCTGGCACATCTTGTGGAGTATCAACTTCATCTGGGAATTGGCGATCTTCCTTTGCAGCAGCTAACTTTTGCAGCATTTCATGTTCTTCAGCTGCATCAATGGTAGCATCGTACTTCTCATCTGTAGGTCCCACTTCAGACTCTGTTACTGACTCAAAGTCATTGTCCTCCACATTCTCTTCCTGGTCAGACTGATCTTCCTCACAGGACATAAATTCGTCGTCATCATCGTCGTCGTCACTTTCGCTGCCGTCGGCAGAGCCTTCGCCTTCCGCGTCCGATTCAACAATCCAAGCTGCTTGGTAGTCAGACCAGCCTTTTGGCACCTTCTTCACTTTTTTCGTTTTAGTCTGCATGATATGGAAATTGGAATTAGTATGGACAATCAAACAATTAAACAAACTAATAAGCAATAAAAGAAATATGTCTGGTATATGATGGGCATTTGGGCAAAGGCTTAACTAAAGGGCTTTCTGCTTTGGTTATTTTAGTTATTACTAATAAGAAGCTTATTTCCTTCATGAAATGTATGTAGTAATTATTATTTACCTCTAAATTAGCTTGTTCTATTTCTTCCTCAGTGGGCCAGGTTTGCTCAGCTTCCATAGGATCAGGAATATTCTCCGACACAAGACTCTCCTGCTTGGCTGGGTCAGCAACTTGCAGTACTGATACCTTTGTTACTTCAGCATCCATAGTATCATCTGGTTTAGCATTCTCTTTTCCCAAATTTAATGGATGTGGGTCTTCTAATCCATCAATCCTTGACATCTGGAAGTCACCCAGGCCAGTAATATGCACTAGACCATTTACATTCAATGGCATACCACGTAAATACCCACTGATTTTAAGAGTACCACTATCTCCTTCACTGTCTGCCACATATTCAACATCTTCGGCCAACATATACGGCCTCTTTTCTCTATGATGGATGATGTTACGTTTTTGGTTACCAATTCTACGTAACAGGTTCAGTCCATCTGAACTTTTGTCTAGCTGCACAACTTTTTCTTCAGGGAGCCATTTTGATATAAGCTTTTGTATGTTTTGTTTTTCAGTTGTACGCTTCTTAGGATGTACTCCTTCAATGTCCATTGTAGCTACTGTTGGTGTTGGCATGCCTTGGGCCATGGATAAGGCAAGAACTTTCTCTCCCCATTCGTCCACTGGTTCATCAAGTGCAGAGGTAATGAAAAGAGCCGTGTCTGCCACTTTAAGTGCATCCAATAGGGCAAAGTCATTGCCCACTTCTGGGCATATGAAGGAGAATCTTTGCTTGAAGTTTGGTAACCTTTAATATTTTAAATTGAATTAGAAAATCTCGTATGTGTCAAGTTACTGTAAAATGTTTTAACAGGACTGAAACTTACCCAAGATGTAGGATTCCATTTGAAGACCGAGTAACAACAGCTCCTTCAGAACACGTCTTCAGGATAACAAGGGCGGACTGCACATCAAGCTGTGCGTTCAACGGCACCACACAGACCAAGAACGGAGGGTTGCGAGTACCGCCTAACGCACGCTTTTTTGATAACACTTCCTCGCGTTTGTTCTTTCGAATTTGAAGCGCTTGATGACGACGCTCATCTTTTTTCAGTATATGGCGATTGCGACGAACAAACTCCTTCACATTTACTTTGCCTGGAATATATTATTAATTGTAAATACTTCCTAAAAGATAGAAGGCATGATCCATGAGAACGATTTTTACTAACCTTTTACAGCGGCTGAAATACCACGTTTAGAGCGGTGGCGTGACTTGTGAGCTTTATTGCTCTGCTTAAGGTTACCGGCACGATGTGCTTGCTGCATTTTTATTGATTAGAAATGCATAAAACTAAAATTATTTACTAATACAAGCACATGGCGGCGCGGTTTCAAATGAAAAATTGACGACTGACGTTAGTTTTTGGCAAATTGGCAGTGACACTGACATTATTAAGACAACACTGGGTTGAAGCAAAACCAATGTCTGATATTCTCGATATCGTCACATGTAACTTTTGGAACAATAAAGTAGTTTCCGCAGTCTAGAAGAACACAATCTCAAAAGAAAACTACAAAATTGCCAATATGCAAAAATCACAAGATCTAGCCTTCCGCTTAAAATGCTTTTAAATAAAAATGAATGAAACAGTATTATGTATTCAGATTGAAAAAATCTTTAAAATCCTATGATTGCTTCAAAGTTTCTGAAATGACTGTCAAACTCACGAAATCCCATCCAATTTATGAAAAATCTGTGAACCCCTTTTAATGACCTGAAGATAATAATATTTATCTCACCGTAAACATCGAGAATTGTTAGTTGTGATTAAAATTATCCGAATTTCAAACATTTAATCCATTCGCCTTGGAGATTGTTGAGAGCAACATTATACACGCCAACATCACAGGTCACGTGACGTGACGTTGTGGACGTGTCATTCGCGGACGGCTCGTTGGCGGCGTTGCGCAGGCTCTTTCTCGCGACGTCCTATTGGAGTGTTACTAATGAACAAAAGTTGAATGGTTTTAGCCGGATTGATCAGTTAATAATTTAGTTAGGGTAGTTAATTCGCAATAAATCAAAATGGGAAGTGAGTATCGTTCATATTTATAACTAAAATAGTGATAAACCTCGGACACGTATTTCCACATTTTCATATGATTTTATTCTAAAATTGTGTGTTGTGTGTTAAAAGTGTGATGTATTAATGTAATTGTTCTGCTTGCAGTCAAATTCCTCGAAGTTATAAAGCCGTTTTGCAGTATATTGCCAGAAATAGCAAAACCAGAAAGAAAGGTAAGCTATGGTTATATTTTGCATGATTGTGTATTCTTTTGATGTTATTTGTGTTTGTTATAGCATCTATTTGTGATTGTAGACGTGTTAGAGTGATTTAGGGCTTACGTACTTGTTAAAACGTAGGTGAAAGTGCATACCTAACCCTAATGTTGGTGTATGTAGGATAGCTAACTGTACTTCATGTTACATATTTTGGAGTGTATAATTTGGTACGTTTCTAACTGAATGCTTTGTATTTCAGATCCAATTCCGTGAGAAAGTATTATGGACTGCAATCACTCTATTTATTTTCTTAGTATGTTGTCAGGTGAGTGTTATATTTTTGATATTTTATTGTGATGTGGCCATATGCTACATGGGATAGAGATGAATTTCAGCCGCAGTTCTAAGTGAATTGATCCAAATTAAGTAATAATACAATCAACTTTTAAGTAAGTGCATAGATTATTTCATGTTTTCATTTAAAAAGTTTGCCACTACCTGCGAAAGTGCAATGAGAAATACCCATTCAATTTCTAGAATGTGTGATATCTTATTAGAATAAAAACATATTTTATTTCTTCAGACGACTTAATTTTTATTTAAAATCCTAGCATATGGTTATACATTTTGATATCTCTGACTCTTTCACAATAAATACATTACTATCTATTCTAACCTTAAAATTACTTTCCAGATCCCCTTATTCGGTATAATGTCGTCAGACAGCGCAGATCCCTTCTATTGGATCCGTGTAATTCTTGCATCAAATAGAGGAACTCTCATGGAACTTGGTATCTCTCCCATCGTCACGTCTGGCCTTATCATGCAGCTGTTAGCTGGTGCGAAAATCATTGAAGTCGGTGACACACCAAAGGACAGGGCTTTGTTCAACGGTGCACAGAAATGTAAGTGGATCTTGAAATTGCCTTTCTCTTTTAGGTTATCTTCCATTCAGATAGCAGACGTTAATCTTGCATACCTGATTTCAAGACTTTAACATGAAATTTTATGTCAACATTTCTCAGAAGCTTAAAAAATATATAAATGGAAACAATAATGATTGATTTGGAACACAATATATAGCAAATCCAAAGATCAACATTCAAGAATTTTATTCAAATAATATTTTCAGTGTTTATATTTACTAAATGTCTTTGAAACCTTGTATATGGGGGCAGAATGCCAATTTTATCATGGACCTAAGTGACAGGCACATTGCCAATTTTTATTAATAACAAAAGAAAGGAACTGCTTTCTAACTTCAAATATTTATTAGTGTACCTTATTGAAGTTAATTTATAACATTTTATAACAACTATTGAAACAAAACTGATTAAGATAAAATATATTATTTTAAAGATAATTTCCATTGATAAATTATTTCATTCCAATAATAACCTGTATTTTATTTTTTATTATCATAGGTAGTAATTCCACATTTGGGAGATTATAAAATGAAGCAAAATGTATAATTATTAAAATTCATTTTAATATCAATGATATTAAATATTTATACAGATACATTTTAATAGTTACACAATAAATTATTTTGAATTTGAATAATGTTCCAAAATTTGTTCCACATTAAAATCAATTGGAAATAATTTATCTTAAAATGGAAATACTCATCGAGAAAACACACCTGCTCTCACATTGACACTATAAATATAATTATGAGAATACAGTTTTCCAAAATTCTATTAAGAAAAAATATAATTATGAGAATACAGTTTTCCAAAATTCTATTAAGAAATATATGCAAGTATTTTTCACAGAACATTCAATAAATCAAAGTTATATCTGTCAGTTACAATCCACCACCATACTCTGAAGTAATAAAAACCTATCAGATCTGACCCACTCTTTTGTCTGCAGTATTCGGCATGGTGATAACAGTGGGTCAAGCCATTGTCTACGTAATGACAGGCATGTACGGCGAACCGAGTGAAATCGGCGCGGGAGTCTGTCTGCTTATCATCATCCAACTGTTTGTCGCTGGTCTGATCGTCTTGCTGCTCGACGAGTTGCTACAGAAAGGTCAGTATAGAAGTTTGATACTGAGGTTGCCATTTTAAATTTTGTTGGCTGATTTATTGGGTATCTAAATCTAATCACAATTAAAATTAAAAAAAAAAAAACGATTTTCCAAAATCATATTTCAAGTGACTACTGCTGATTAAAAGGTCAACGACCGCGAGTCACGCTAATTACCTAATGCTTTATAACTTGTTTATTTAGGGAATTTTCTATTTTCATCAAAAAACTTCTCTAATGAAATAAAATTTACTACAACAAGATGCTTTTCAATACTATACAAAATTTTAGATACCCATAGGGATTTTTAAAGTGGTCACATACTAAATAAATTCATGTTATTACAGGATATGGTCTTGGCTCCGGTATCTCGCTGTTCATTGCCACAAACATCTGTGAGACCATCGTCTGGAAGGCATTCTCCCCTGCTACCGTTAACACTGGTAAGTTCCCTAGACATAGAACAGCCTTATAATATTACAAACACAGCCATGTTCTCTTTCTCACAACTGATTTAAGTTCATAAATATGGAATACAGAAAACCACCAAATAGTTTGTCATGCATATGAGAATCTTGAATCACTTGACAAGAAACTTCACCAATTTACTTACCCAATACAAAATCCAGATTACTTTCTATGAATTAGGACACACCTATAATAAAAATAATCTTGGTGTAGCATAGACACTTTACTTGATAAAGACTAAACTAGCTAGGATTTTATGTTTCTTCTAAAAATTATTTGCAAAATGCCTTACGAACGACACACTAACGCACATAACGCCATTTTGCACAGAAGAGAATAAATAATGTTTTAATCACCTGGACATTATATTTTAATATTTCCTTCTAGTAACTGTTTAATTGACGAATACAAAGCGGAAAATAAATACTATGAACATTTGAACACTATTATTTTGTCGATATTTATCTGTCATTCATATATTTCTTTTTAAATCACAATAATACAATTATATTATCCTTAACTCATATATATCTTTAGTGTAAGTGTACACACATCAAGCTATACATAACCAGCATAAGCTGACTTTTCATTTTTCCAAAATCCTATACAATGCGAGGTCAGCTAAAACTGGAAAAATATAGCTTGATTTGTCGTCGTGTGTTTTATTTTTATTAATATTATATTATGACTGACTTGTTGATTTAGAAATAAATTAATTTAAACGTCTATTTCTGTAAGTAGATCTTCTAAGGCTCAACTGAATGAACTCCTTTGAAAGATCTATCATACATAGGTCCAACAGCCCCACTTTATCCCCCACTAGACAGTTATTCAGCATCACAATTTTCCTCTAGGTCGCGGTACCGAGTTCGAAGGTGCAGTCATTGCCCTGTTCCATCTGCTGGCCACGCGACCGGACAAGGTGCGCGCCCTCCGAGAAGCCTTCTACCGCCAGAACCTGCCCAACCTCATGAACTTGCTCGCCACTGTCCTCGTATTTGCTATCGTCATATACTTCCAGGTAAGAAGATCCTAAAGATTTTGGAACTGTTTAGGAATAAGCATGATTGTTTTATTGTTTTATAGAGTTGGAAGCAACTTTGAGCGTTCGTGATTTCGTGAAAAATTACTATTGTATGCCATAACGTTTTCTTTTAACTGGTTAAAAGCCTTTGGTTCATCTAATGGAAAGTTATTAACGCCGCCCATGGACATTTGCAACCCCAAGGGGCTTGCAAAAAATGCCTATGTCCTAGTAAATTGAAGTAACCTTGCTATAAAAATGTTCATTGCAGCATACGGCGCATTAATCAACATCAGATATTTTACTTGCACTTGATAGTGAATTTAGGCTTTGTTAAAACAACAGGCTGGTTTCTGACTTGCAACATGCAAAGTCATGATATGAAAACAATTTTCTTGTTCAAAACTACGTAAAAGGCGTCATTCGTACAAAAAAGAAAGTAAAGCTTGACGTATTTTACAGGACTGATGTATTTTCCATAAAAATCTACCATAAATAATTATTGTGTAGTGAGAGTACACAATATTTAACTTGTTTACATTATTATAATATGGTACCTAACTACATGTAATTAATTTGTTTACGGAAAGTACTTGCATTTCCCATATATGGCACTGCGAAAAGAAAAATATGATTCTTAAAGATTACTAGCTACGGGCAACAATTACAGTATTCGGGCGTATACAGCATATCCAGTCTATAATATTCCCATTACTGGGACACAGGCCTCCTGTCTGTGAGAGGGAATGGGCCGTAAACTACCACGCGGGCCCAGTGCGGGTTGGTAGATGTCACAGTATTCGGGCGTATATAATTATGACACGTTAACAAAGAGCTTTTCTAAAATTCGATGCCTCATGTTTACGGCCGACTACTTTAAGTACTTGTATTTCTGTTAAAGTGCCCACCTAAGGGCCCTTTCCCACGGCAAGACCCCGTTTTTGCAGGACCCCTTTTAGTAGTGTACATGTTTAAATATACATATTCACACAACCATCCTGTTTGCAGTATCCGGATAACAGGATGCTTGTATGAATACATATATTTAAATACGTACACTACTAAACGGGATCCTGCAAAAAACGCGATCTTGCCGTGGGAAAGAGCCCTTAGTCGAAAAAAAATTGCCAGTATGACCCTCCAAACGTTTCTTTTTGACTTCTACAATACGCGTGTTCTTCCACAGGGCTTCCGTGTGGACCTACCGATCAAGTCGGCGCGCTACCGCGGACAGTACTCGTCGTACCCAATCAAACTCTTCTACACCTCAAACATACCTATCATTCTACAATCTGCACTCGTTTCTAATCTCTACGTCATCTCACAGGTTTGTAAACGTTACTTTTGTATGTTTATCAACATTTTACTTTAAAGTTAGTTAGTAAAACATAATTAACATTTGAGAGATTTAAAATTCAATGACTGAAGGTAACTGTTTTTCGAAATGTATTATTATTGATTACTGTTGTTTCAAGTTTTTTTATTTATTCTGTACGAAATAACTAACACTTTTATACAAATGCTGACCTTAGAAAAGAAAATATTGCAAGGCCTAGTAAAAATATGTTTTAATTTTCTGAAATTAAAAAATATCTTAACTCTGCAGATGTTAGCTGTGAAATTCAGCGGTAACTTCCTGGTGAACTTACTGGGCGTGTGGGCCGACGTGGGAGGCGGCGGCCCCGCGCGGGCCTACCCGGTGGGCGGCCTGTGCTACTACTTCAGTCCGCCCGAGTCGCTTGCGCACATAGCGCACGACCCCGTACATGCGGTGCTGTACATCATCTTCATGCTCGGATCATGCGCTTTCTTCTCCAAGACCTGGATCGATGTCTCCGGATCTTCGGCTAAGGATGTAAGTTCGCTTTAATTATGAGAAGTATAATTAAAATAGTTTATTGTACAGGTAATACAGTAAACAGGTTCTTATTTCAAGTTATATTAACACTAGCTGCGCCCCGCGGTTTCACCCGCATAAGTCTCGATCCCGTAGGAATATCGGAATATCGGGATAAAAAGTATTCTATGTGTTAACACTGGTTATAAACTATCTGTGTGCCAAATTTCATCAAAATTGGTCCAGCCGTTTGAGCGTGAAGAAGCAAAACAAACACACACACACACACACACACACACACACACACACGAACTTTCGCCTTTATATTATTATAAGTGTGATATAAGTTGAGCCAGACGACATGAGTAGCTTTAAGCTACTCTTATAATACCTAAGCGATGGGTTTAGATAATGGACCATAAGTATCGACTGAAAAGAATAAGGGTTATTGAAAATAGATAAAATTCAGCAAAAGAAAACACACACTAACATCACAAAAGAATACAACAAAGGTTGATTTGACATTTTTGTCAAATCAAAGACTGCATCTTTAATGTCAGCGTATTTATCAATAAAAATAGGCATGTGGAATTGGATAGTTGCTGATGCATTTTATTTAAAAGCAGCATGTCAGATGTTCTAATAAAATGTTCGGTATTTCAAAGTTACTTGACCTAGAAATTACTCATTTATTTGCTTACACGACGGTACGTCATTACAATACATAAAAATAGTTTCAGCATTTAAAGAAACATATTCAAACTGTATTTTGTCGTAAAGCTCCATTTATCTTCGTAAACCGATAGAGGTGAACGAACTTTAGAACTTCTTAATCAATGCCTTTAACGTTATGATACGGCTGCACTAACGGCCGACACGAAACTTTCCAATTAGTGAAAGTGTATTACTAAATTGTGCCATAGAAATAGCGCAACCGTTTACGCCATTTTATTTCAGTAATTCAATATTTGATCGAGTAGTTTCGATAGTCCACACAACTCGATTGCTTTGTGTACCACGCCCTATTTACTGCAGCTGAATATATTACACAGAAAAATGACTATTGATTTGTTGCTGTAAGTACTTACACTAACCTACGTTCGCAGGTCGCCAAGCAACTGAAGGAACAACAGATGGTGATGCGCGGTCACCGAGACAACTCGATGATCCACGAGCTCAACCGATACATCCCGACAGCCGCCGCGTTCGGAGGCCTGTGTATCGGGGCTCTGTCGGTCCTCGCCGACTTCCTCGGCGCCATCGGCTCCGGCACTGGTATCCTGCTCGCCGTCACAATCATCTACCAGTACTTCGAGATCTTCGTCAAGGAGCAAGCTGAGATGGGCGGCATGAGTACATTGCTCTTCTAAAATCATATTAGTCGGCGCCGCAGAAAGCGCTGTGGTCACAGTTTTTATTTCGCGGTCCGTAGCGCTCTCTACGACACCTTTGTAGTGTGCGTGACAACGCGTGTGTGGGTTATGTGCTAATTTATATAAATGAACTTTATAATAAAATAATTTACAAGTACAGACTTTGTTTTTGTAGACCCCAAGCAGGACACATGTTTTGTTTTCGTTCATTGCTCGTAAGACACTAAGTTACGACCTGCCAATATTGTATTAGTTTACTGTTAACATTATACACGAGAGCTTTAGATTTCTCACGACAAGTACTCAATTCAAGTCAATGATAACTGCAAGTTAATAACTAATCTGCAACATTGTCTAGATATAAAGACTGAACAAAGGATGTGAAATTAGACATTGTCTCAGTTTAACTCAACTTATTATTGTTAATTATCAGTTTCTTAAAAATATAAGTGAAATGACAGTAATTGTAATTTATAATATAAATGATTAGTATCCGACTTTGTTAAGAATAACTTACAAAACTTATGTTTATTAAGTTTGCGTTGGATTGTTTGTAACACATTATGTATATTTTGTTTACTGTTCGATCGCGAATATTAGATTCACGTATTGATTCTGTCGTCCAATTTATCAGAAATAATATGTGATTAAGTTACTATTACGATAGGTTCCTCATTATAACACCACAGAATCAGTAGTTATTATTCGAATAAATTCATTTATATTGTTTTGGATCAAATTATTTTTTATTTACATCACTCTCAATCAGAAGAAAATATTTTTAGTTCCCAGACATTCGGAAAAAAGGTTTATAAAACAACGAAATACTTTTGTTATGTAACTTTATTCTCCTCACTAGACATGCAAATACAAGGACAAAAAAAAAAAACAATTTACGCTTTTCCCTCAAAACCTTATAACAAAAACTCATCACGACTAAATTATACGGTAACAAAACGTATTTACAAAAACAATAGACCGAATAAGTTTGCCGCCAAAACATTGCAAGTTGTCGGAAAAAATTGAGATCTTAGGAACATGATTGGTATGGTAAGAGATCGAACAGAAAATTCGAACTTGGAATAGTGCCATAAACATTTAAATTATGGAACTTAAAATAGTATACATGTATGGCACAACACTAAATAGGTACCTTACAGTTAGAGGCACTTTGGAAAGAATGATTTTGTCACGACTGAAGAGCGAATCTACCCACTAACGATTGAAGCAGCTAGCCTAGCAAAGGTAAATGCCTTTACCTCCATGACATTGCTTATAGGTATGTGGAACGCAGCATAATAAAAGTTTTCTGCAACATCACAGTAATACTAGCTTCATAATCTAATACTATAAGGTACATAGAATAGAATACAAAGAGTTCAGTAGAATAAAGGTGTACCAGAATCCTTAGTTGAATAAATAAAAATATACGTGCAGGAATTTTGGACAATCTTAGAAATACGACACTTTCTTTGCATTCCTCTCCAACCCTTCGGTTGCACAGAAGTCGCTGTTCAGTCATGACCACAACCTGGCCTGGGTAAGATAGTACCGACGGCATGTTAGGAATTCAATTATTGCTTTCGTTCATTTGAAGACACTGTAAGAGTGGCTTGGTTTCGTTGCCATCATTGGGTTGAGGAAAAGTTATAATTTCATTCTGGACTTCTTTTGGAAGACAGGTCAGTATCACTACCCAATATAATTCTTAACTATTCTTGATGTCTTTTAGAGAGACGTTAGACGATGTTAAATTGGCAGCTTAGGGCTCTTACCCACGGCAAAATCCCGTTTTTTGCACGATCCCGGTTAGTGATGTACGTGTTTAAATATACATATTCACACAAGCATCCTGTTTGTCGGATACTGCAAGCAGTATGCTTGTGCGAATATGTATATTTAAACACGTACAATAATAAACGGGATCCTGCAAAAAACCGCACCAGCAAAAAACGGGATCTTGCCGTGGGAAAGAGCCCTTAGCGTTTTCCTTGGACATCAACTCTGCCATTAGTCTCACATCGTTATACACTTACATGAAAAAAGCTAATTGGGCAATCTTCAATGTTAACTTAAATAGCATTATTATGTTGATCTTCATTCTATAAATACTAGGAATTTTCGTCCTGCCATTTTTAAGTTTAGTGTGTCACTAGTTATACGTACTACTTAGTATTCACAGAGATATTTCACAATAAAACCCTAAATTATGTCTAGGCAATTTAACGATAAAAGTTTTTTTTTATTATAGATTGATGAATTATACTCAAAAAGCACTTTACTGCTACTAAAAGTTTTCATAATATGTATGTACAAAGCTACCCCTAATGTCCCTATGATCGATATCTCGCGATCGTTCATACTCATAATATTGCATTTTACATGGATTGGAATCCTTTACATAATAAAGTAAATAGTTCGTGTAAACCAAAAATTACATAAAAAATACAACAAAACTAAACGAAACAGGTGTAATCCAGAAAACATTTTTATTAATTTTAACAACATATCCGTGAAAGGAGAAAAGGAAAACAAAGAATAATAACTATAAGAATAACAGTGCCAATTATTAGCTAAAAAAAGTGGGATATAAGATCACGTGTGCTAAATTTAGCAATTTTCTTAGAGGATGAATTAATAAAATGCGTTAGTTACTAATAAACCCCGTAATGTCGAATATCAATTTAATAGTGATTTTCAAAAAATTAAACTAGGTACGCAAGTATCTAAAACTTCGAACCAATAAAATATAATCTAAAATATAACAACGCAAATCAATTTGAAGCCGCTCCAGACAAGTGTGTTGTGGACCTAAACTGGTTACTTTAGCTACAAACTAGTGATTTTGCTAATCAATCTTTATAATTTGTACATGCGTATAATAATAGCACTTAAAGTTACTGGGTATACTATTATCCAAACTTAGTTAAAATGGTAATTTAGAATAATATCATCCGCACTCGTCTCATTTGCTTTTGCGTCGACGTACGTACATACTCAAGCTTTGTTAATGTGTGAAACTTTTAGAAAAAAAATATTTTTGACCAGAACACAGTTGCGAGTGTAATGAATATTTCGCAACCCATTCGAGAGTAAGACAATATACTATTAGCATAAATTCACATTCTGTATATTTTGAAAACGTTTGTCCACATTTGAAATGCACACGCGTTACACAAATCTGGAAACACTATTGTCAACACGACAAAGCTTTAGGTATGCACGGCCAACACTCACTATTCAAAGATACCAGAGTGTAACAATTTATTAGTTATCAAGTCGCCAATTTCAGCAGTTGGAATACATCCTGTGCATAAATTAATTTATATGATACCTTTAATAAGACAACTGATATATTTAGTAATTTCCATACAAAAGCAAGACAAGATGGCGGAGTACCGTTACAAATCTATAAGCGCGAGTTAATAATTTACGCGGGATGTAACTGAGTGTTAGGCAAGTGTTTCTATTTCTTCCTGTAAGCCGGCCGCCTGCTCGGGCGACGATATCACCTTCGAGGGCGAGTTGGTGTAAGGCAAAGTCTTTAGTTTCCGCGCTTCACGCCTCTGTTTCTTCTGTTGCATCACAAGCCTCAGTTGCTCTAGTTTGCATTTAGTTTTTGAGTTCTCCAGGGCTAAAATCTTGGCTGTATCACATTTCTTGCACATCTCTCCGGCGGCGTTGTTGACGCACGCGGAGCAAGGCTTCGGCTCGAGGCGGCGACACTGGCAGTCTTTAGGTTCGCAGATGCAGCGCTTGCTGGGCGCGGCTGACGTGGAGGGCACGTGGCCGTCGCACAGTCCGTACGTGCACGGCCGGTTGCAGCCCGGGCACTCGCACTCTGTGCTTGTAGAACAGGTGTGGCCTGTCTCCTTCTGTAATGTGCAAATATTATTCAGAATGCGTAGAAAGCATGACTAGCGATAACACTAGTGTAGACAAGATAAAAAACGTGTAAAAGATAAGTAAGAAATAACAATGGGTTTTCTATTAGTTTCAGTTGGTTATCTGTAACCCTAAAAAATAACTAGTTTTAAGCAAATAAACATACCTGTGCAATCGCCATTGGCGGCGCAGCGCATAACAAATCATTCAATATATGAATGATTGTGGATATATCTCGCTTTGGTCGGCCATATCTGAAACATAAATATAAATAACAGGCTAAGTTACATGGACATAATTTAACAAAAGCAAACAGTTTTCACAGGAGTTCACATTATTCAACATTTTTTTTTTTTTAATCTAACTTCTTTGTAATCTCCATGAGGAGAAATCTCATGTTTACTTTATGAAATATGCATCAAATAAAGTTCCTAACATTTCTACTTTCAAATAACCATGAAATACCGCCGCCATCTTTGATTAAAAAAAATATGTCGGCACATGTGCAAATATGTACTTACATACATTCTATAGGTAGGCTTTTATTATCTTTTTGAACATCTTCTTTGTTTGATATTACAAAAGAAAGTAAGAATAAAGGTGGTAAACTCTCACCTGTCTTGTAGGGCAGGGTTCAGTGTGCCTGAAAATGTCCCAGAATAAATTCCTTTGCCATGATGCTTCATGGACTCTATCACAGCTCCAGGACCAATCTTCCGGCACAGTGTCATCTCCTCGGCCCCCCTCAACTCAATCTTATTAGTCAGAACCTCTTTAGACAACTTCTTTAGTTTCTGTGTTAAATTCTTTGAGGCTTCAATGAGAGCTTTGGTGTCCACAGGAGGCGGTGGTGATGATCTTTGAGGCTTCTTTGGAGCATCAGGAGCTTTAAATACAACCTGTTTCGATGTGGATGGTGTGGCAGTCTCTTCAGCCTGTCCGCTGCCATTGCTGGGCTGCAGAATGAGTTTTCTAGAATTTGTTATATAAGGCTCAGTTCTAGAGGTGGAGGGCTGTGCTAAGTTAGTGTCTTGTCGACTCTGCATCCTTTTCTTATGTTTGTTTACAACAGATTGCATAAAGGCCTTCTGCTTATTCTGACCTATGGGATGTTTGTATTTGGAGGTCTTGTGCAGTAAATATTGGAAACGCTTGTTTTTCAAAGGCTCATTTATACTTTGGAAAGAAGGTAGTGTTCCAGAGTTAGCTTCCTGACTGCCATGACTAGTAGTAGCCAAATTTGATATTTCCCTATCCATCATAGATTCATCTTGGTCTTCAAACAGTCCTTTGTCAACTGCACTGTTGAAGAGATTTTCCATGGGGTATTCATCTATAGTACTTTCAGCAAGGAATGAGCTTTGGTCTGTAAAATTGTCACTGTCATCACTGAGTGAGCTGTCTGTGGTGTGCGAGGATGTTGAGGGGCACTGCTTGTCACAGGTGATAATTCTTTCAGGTATTATGACCTCACCTTCACCTATATTATTTTGTGCTAAAAAATCTTTTAAGTTGTTTTTTACAGTGTTAATGAGATTAGCTTGGTCTCTTGCTATGATTTCTGCTTCAGTATCAGCGTCTAGTGGACTAGACACTAGATTGGACAAGGATTTTATAGGGGACTGTTCATTTTCTGTAGATGCATCAGAGAGATCAGAGACCGTACAATTAGTTGTGTCCATTGTCTCGTCTTTATCATCACAAGTATCTTTGTCGGCATATTTCTCTTCAGCGATTGACCGGTACAAGTCAAAGCAGTTCTGTAGCATTTCAAAATCTTGCTTCTGTAGAGCTTGTGGTGCTGCGGGTTCTGGTTTAGGAGGTTCACTGCTTATATAGGAGTGGTCCATGGGCACAGGTGTACAGGTAGGCAGAGTTGCTGTCTGAGGGCTGGGTGATTCCCTGGTGTCACATTTAGTAGTCCGTATTGATGTTGAAGAGCTCTTGCTTGGTGTAGATGTTCTTAATGACCTGCAGCTACTGGAACTTGAGTTAAGGGTGGACAACTGCAGTTGGATCAGCATCATATGGTCACCTAACCTCATAGTCAAATTCAGTGGAGATTTACCACTTAAAAAGTCATTAACTTGAGTGTCATTTAGGGATTCTAATGCTTGCATCACAGAATTTTCGGGCCTATGGCTCTGAAATGGGCAGAATGAGAATATTAATGAAAGAATTAATTAGTCAATGGACAACAATGGTATTAGAGATAAATGTGTATTGATTAGTTTGTCATAGTTGTGAAACACGTGATTATCAGGAGGTACTTGGGGGGTTTCGACATAGCACGGCGTGACGCACGAGACTCACCAGTAAACCAGTCTCCACGCTCGGCAGGAGGATCACCCGCGATCCGTCCAGCAGACCGTTCTCTTCCAGCGTGCCTTCCCTTAGTTGTCTGCGAACACAAAACTCAACTTCAATACGCGAGTCAAATAACACTGATGCGTCATCGTATCGACATATTTCCGTGATATGTTTGACAATAGAAGCTTGGCGTCTCGACATAAAACGCTCACCTTTCGCGATGCAGCAAGCATATTCTATCTTTAGACACCTTAAGTTTCTTCGAAACCAACTTCTTGAGGTGCTCCACTGTATTTTTCGGGTTCAAACTAATGGTGAAATTACCACCCGTAGTCGTTTGTATATTCAGCGTTATGTCCGAGGTTTGGGGCGAGCCACACCCGTATACCTCTGTTCCCGTCGCGCGTTCCATAATTTCTTCATAAATTACACTAGAATTTGCTTTACAACACTGTTCGAAGCACACACGAACTATCTTAAATTACACAGCTATTTTATTGCAGGATAGAAATAACAGGGTCACGCCAGACCCCCAGTTTTTTGATGTGGCCGTCGGTGTGACCAGTTTTCATTCGCGATATCCCGTTATTTTTTTTTTACAACAGCTGATGCGAAGCGCTTACTATAATGCGTTTTGTTCCATGTCTTCGTTCATGCAAAGTGTAATCATTTTAAACTATAAAGTGTTACTTTAACTGATATGACAAACGCCCTGAGATACGTAAGCATATATTCATCATATTTCATTGCGTAAAGTGTAATTTCTATTTATTAAACAGAGTTGATGTTATCAGGATGTTAAGTATGACGCAGTATGCTCGGTGCTAAACAGTACGAACGTCTAAAAAGGTAAACGTCACATGACGTCATGCAACGCTTGCTCATGCTGATTATTAATATAGCGGTAAATTTAAATTGGCATCGTAAAATAATTAAAATATTCTTACGTAGTCGTTTTATGATACCTTTCAAAGTAATAATCAAGATATCATTTTTAAATCCTTTTTGTCAATGTTAAGTTATTTTTATCAAATGAATGGCTCATTTTTGCAGTCTGCAGCCGCCATCAGAATCATTGAGAGGAAAAACAACCTATAAGGACAACTTAATTCTTGCCAAGAACCCTTGTTCACTGCTGCGATAGGATAGTAGAAATGGAATAAATTCAGTTCGAAAATCGGTCGGAGTCGGTGGAGCAAGCCCAACATTCAGTCTTACCTGTCCATTCCAAGGTTGCCTGGAAGAAATCGCAAGCGGTAAGGCCGCCAATTGTATATTTTGTTGTGTTTGATGTATTTTTGTCGTGTACAATAATATATTTAATCCTAATTATAATCAGTTTGTAATAATTAGTCTGAGAACAGTTGATCATGCTGTACATTTCAGTCCAAAGAAGCTGCTAAGACATAGACTATATCGAGTCCAGGTTGATCGAATAGGCTAACGAGGCTGCAGGCGTTTTGCTGAAGAAAAGTGCGCGCAAATAAACCCAAGCATTTTTAGACTCGGCAAGTGCGTGCCTCGCGCGGCTACGTCACGTCTGTTCGAGCGCTCTGGACATGGAAAAACAATGAATTAAAACCAAAAGAATATATTCCTGAACCCTCTTTATTGACCCAGCACCCACCAACACGATAAGAACAACAAAACTTAACATCTATCACAGCAATGTCACATCAAAGAACATTTTCACAGTAAATTACACAAGTAATGGGCCATGGCCTCAAGTAAAACGATGGCGCAATTTGATGGCCTTGTTAATTTTATGCAATATTCGTTGATTACGTGTTGATAGAAGACAAATAACTATTGTTTGTATCAAGGCCATTTCATTGTCACTTTTGTTATAGAAGTATGTGCGACCAGTTAGGCCTTTATCACACTAGCCTTTTGCGGGCGCGTCTAGTGCGTGAGAGCCACGTTTTGGTGCTACAATCATGAATTCGATTGTTGTAGGATTCCGGAGGCGTCCATCTAAAAAGCTGCGTACGCCTACAAAACGCAAGTATGATACGGGCCTTACAATGGGCTTAGACATAAAATGTCAATAAAATATGCTCAACATTTTACAAATCCCTGATCATTTTACATTTTATTTATTATAAATTAATTACAGATTAGGTATAGCATAGATTTATTCCCTAAATCTTAGAAAACAGTTTGTTCGTGTACAATTAATTATGAATATAGTGCATGATAATTCTATCATATTTTATTTAAAACTTTATTGTGTCATCGTGTCTTGTAAACTGTCACAAAACATTTAATTAATAAATAAGTGTGTCTATATAATTATATAATCCCTACCAAAATTAATATAATATTTTTCTTACATTTTATAACATTCCTTAGAATGGTAACTTGTTTTGCTATGAATAGATATTATACTGTATATTAGCATCATAAATGGATTTATGAACTGTGCATATAGATCAGAAACAAAGACAAATATTATAACATAATTATTTAAGTTGTCATAAAAAGATTGTCATTTATGGTAATAAAATAATGGTCGTAAAATGTTTAACCAAATATTTTTATTCGGATTTTTTATTGAAATTGGTCTGGTGTTAAAATTATGCTATTTAATTATACCTATTAGGGCTGATTTTTTATCGATAGATGATTTTTATTTGTGGAATGAAATTGACATCTGACAGATTTTGTATGGAAGAACTGTCAAAAATTCTAAATTATTCCTCGTATAAAATTATCTGGTTTTGGAAAAAACAGCCCTTAGTATATGACTTATTTCATTATTATAGCGTAAATAATAAAAACATTTTAAATCAAAACATTTTTCATTTAGACGAGTATAATATTTTAATTTAACACATAAATATCGAGCCACATGTCATTATAACTTTTTTATTTTATTTTTAAACAATAAATTAAATTATAAGCACAGTGCGCACACTTACTTAGTTGATTCCCTTAAAATTGTAAGTATTGATAAATGTCACTATATTACTGATATTGGTGTAAACTGTTTTTTTTTTTGAAGATCTAAAGTATTACAGAATGTTCTAAACTGTGACAATTTATTTTATGCACAATATGCGATCAAAATAAGAATAAGCCACGATATGTTTAAAGCAGTTTGCGCGTGCTTGACAATTTGTCACATTCATTTTGCGATGTTTCGTTCGAGAAACTGGTCCTAAGGCCGCATGCCCATGAGACGGTTTTTTTGCCGGAACTAAGCCCGGCGTCAAACCGGTTATATGTCCGGTCATCAGTCTAGTATGGGACACTATGAAGCCATTCCCATTCACACGACACGGCGCTAGCGCCGGCTCACTGCGCGGCCGGGCACGGTGTTCAGCGTTTACGCGACGCTGGGGGCTTAGCTGCGGCAAAAAACCGTCTCGTGGGCATGCGGCCTAAGGGTCTTATTTACCATAATAACTGACACATGGATAAGTTATTCAGCACATCCAATTAATATTAAAGTAAAAGATTGTAACGATGTTTGTATGTTCGTTATTCAATCACGCAGCCAACTGAACTGAACTGAACTGACTGACTGTACGATTTGGATCTTTGGCACACAAATCTCATTTTTATCCAAGTACATGAAGTAATTTATTTTGAATGGGAATTAAACCATAGGAAACCGTTTGTTTTTTTAAAGCCACTTGCGCTAGATGTCACGGTACTATTAAACAAAAGCACATTCCATTACTTAATTAGATCGCATAGTTCCAGTATAATTTTTATCTGTTGCAATTTATGCAACAGTTCTGAACTTTGAGCCAAATTGTATAAATATGAAGCTATATCGTCGACCGTAGGTTCAATTGATGTAAGGGACAAAATACCCAAAATGAGTTGAGTATACAGTTTTGTTCAGAATTTTTCGCTCTATCGAATGGTGAAAATAAAAAAAATCTAGCTTAAAAAAAATGTCCCTTACACTAATGATTTTTGGATCCAAATTTCGAATCAGCCCCACAATAACAATGTATCTGAAAAATTATGCAATATAGGAACTTGAAATGGTGTAATTATCGCCGCCAATCCACTTCAAATGAGGCAAGGGTCTTCCCAATCAACGAATTACCATTACATGGTTTATTTTTTAAGAAAAAAGAATAAAACTGGCCTTACACTAATGTCTTTGTTGTCTCAAAAAACAAATATCATCCATACTTTAAATGGATTGCACGAGTTTTGACATAGTTGTCCCTTACCCCAATTTGCATTGTCATACTTTAAGCAGTGTCAACGTTACACCTATTTGAATCGAATTATTGCACTATTACCATCCCTTTCTATCTCACAACGTCTTTCTGTGTGCAAAAGAGAGGATAGTACCAATGCGAAAGCAGCGCGCGGGCATAAAAAAGTGGTATCAGTGCGAGTTCATCTGTCGTTAAAAACAACAAAAATAAGGGCTTTTTGGGAAAGTGCTCTGGCCCCTTGAAACTTTGTAGTAGGGTAGTAGGTTTCAAGGAGCCGGTGTACTTAATTTAGCTAAAAAACCATTATTTTTATAAATAAATGATAGAAGGGTTAATTTCCGGACGATAAATATTTTCGAAATTCATTCGGCACTTTTTAGTTGATTTATCAGAATTTTTTTACAAAGTTTCAAGGGGCCAGAGCACCAAAAAGCCATTACTTTTGTTATATTTTATAAATAAACAATAGAAGGGGTAGTTTCCGGATGATAAATGTTTTCGAAAATTATATGGCACTCTGTAGTTGATTTTCCAGAAAATTTTTACAAAGTTTCAAGGGGCCAGAGAACTTAATTTTGCCAAAAAGCCATTATTTTTGTTGTTTTTTTTATAAATAAGCAATAGAAGGGGTAGTTTCCGGATGATAAATGTTTTCGAAAATCATTCGACACTCTTTAGTTGATTTATCAGAATTTTTTTACAAAGTTTCAAGGGACCAGAGCACTTAGTTTTGCCAAAAAGCCGTTATTTTTTATAAATAAACAATAGAAGGGGTGGTTTCCGCATGAAACATTTTTTCTAAAATTGTTCGGCTCTATGTAGTTGATTTTCCAGAATTTTTTCACATGGTTTCAAGGGGCCAGAGCACTTAATTTAGCTAAAAACCATTATTTTTGTTGTTTTTTTTATAAAATAAGCAATAGAAGTGGTAGTTTCCGGATGATAAATGTTTTCGAAAATCATTCGGCACTCTTTAGTTGATTTATCAGAAATTTTTTACAAAGTTTCAAGGGGCCAGAGAATTTAATTTTGCTAAAAAAAGCATTATTTTTGTTGTTTTTTATAAATAAACAATAGAAGGGGTAGTTGCCGGATGATAAATATTTTCGAAAATCATTCGGCACTCTTTAGTTGATTTTCCAGAAATTTTTCAAAAAGTTTCAAGGGGCCAGACAACTTAAATTTGCCAAAAAGCCATTATTTTTGTTGCTTTTTATTAATGTAATCTGATTAAATTGTTCCCTTTTTATTATTTAGATAATCACTCTATATTTTTTTTTCTAATGCATTAACAACAATATGTTACAATGATATGTCTTATTAATCGTAATTAAGGTTTATTATTCAATATATCTTTCATTATTTCGATTTTTTGCATATAAGAAAGTAGTAGAGCAGCCTTTTCTACTTTTGGAATTCAAACGTTTGGAACTTCAGCTACATGTTTGGTCGGGATTGTGCGCGGTTTTTGCAGCTACTCTTTTATTTGAATAAGAATTCAAAGTAAGTATAGGTAAAATTGTTACCATTTTTTTAATAATTTGATTTTAATAAGATGTTTATTAAAATCAAATTATTAAAAAAATGGTAACATAAATAAAACAATTATTAATAAAACAATTTTTATACAATAAAATAAAAATTGTTTTATTCAAACAAATACAAATTTGCTATTACAATGTACAAACATTGCATGTAAGCGACATACAAAAAAGCACACACACGGTTCTAATACATTTTCATGTCTTTTAAATGATTTCTTATAACGATTTCCAAATTTAAGATATCCGTACGTCAAAAGTGTGTACTTCATTTTCTGTCAAAAATCTCTTTACATTGTATTTTTTTCATAAATTTGTTCAACATGTCTTTTACACTATTTTTTCATTAATAGATTGGATCCAACGTAGAGGTCAATTTGACGTAAGGGACGGGACTACAAGAAACTTGGTCAGTAAGCGTTGTTGTAAGGGACATCTATTTTCTTAAATAGCTAACTTATTTAAATAAATGTTACACATGTAGATAGAGCACTAAAATACAAGTTTATGTGTGAAATCAGACCCGAAAAAGGTTAATAACAAAAAAAGTTATGGGCGATTTAGTCCGAAAAAAAACTTTGTCGGCCTCTCCTGAAAAATCGTATTTTGTCCCTTACTGCAATTGAACCTACGGTCGACGATATGTTTGTATTTATAGACTCTTATTACTCAGGATATATTTAGTTTTCTCACATCAATCACAGCTTTTTACAAGATATATTCTTACTTTCGTAAATTCTATTATCTATGAGGACTAATGCATACAAAGCGTTGTTTGGCCTACCAAAAGGAAACGAAAGTTAACATCCGGATTCCTTAGATAAACTCATAATAGCTATTGATTCAACAACGTTATCTACTGAAGTCATACTCTTCCAAAACTGAGTGTTCATAAACTATCGAACAAATAGAACTTCAGATAAACTCCACTTAAGAAACCAGCCATAAAAAAATAGAGCGAAAGTTAATTGAGGATTGCAGAAAAACATCTAAATAGCGGTGTCGTAACTGCCCAGGAGCAGCCAAAAATTTTAACGATATATACTATTTTTATAGCTTCGATAGGAGACAAGAAATATACAACGTGTAACGTTAAATGCGCAAAACCTCAGACACCCCAACTGATTTTTAATCCAATTGACCTGTTTCAGATAGAAAATAAGTCATTAAAAAAATTGTAAAGGTTTTATGTGCTGTTTTAGTTTTACTGGCCATTCTGATCGTTTCTTGCGTCTGCGACGACGCTTTATCGAGGGAGGAGTCGTCACCGGGCCGCTGCGCCGCGCTGACATTGGCTTGCTTGACCTATTAATAAATAGACACCGCAACGTTTTTAATGAAGATTTTTGAAAAATGTGACCTTTATTCAAAAATGGTTCAATTAATTCTGCTCGTTATTCTGATCAAACTATTTTCAGGTTTTGCGCATTTAACGTTACACGTTGTATAAAGCATATTGCATACAATCAATTCAATTGTTTATTGTTGTTGTATATTCAATTGTTGACCATACAAATTTTCTTAAGAGTTTTTCCATCCAATGGTTATCTGGAAAAAATATTTTTAGCGATACGGCTTAAGGTATCTGTCCTGATTCGTCCCTTCGGTGTAAGATAAATAATAAAAATAAATATTAATATTTTTCGATAGTGTACAAATCTTTATTGTAAACTTACGGTATTTTCAAATTTTCTTGTTTCCTTATCAACGTTTTGTATGCATTAGCTCTTCGAAGGCGTTACACGCTAGCTGTCTTAAGATTTAGTATACGATTTTATTGATCACGATCCGAACTCTTGTGTTTCATTGTCGATTTCTCCGAAGACGAAGCCACCTCTGCCGTCCATTTGTAGGTAGTGATCGTGATGCTTCCATAGGGACTTGCGGTGAGATACCGTGAATAGAGATATACCGACCTGGAAAAGGGTGGTTAGTTATTGCTTAAATAGCTTTTTGTGTATAATAAGGCTAGACCCTTACTAGCCTTATTATACACAAAAACCTCATACTTGGGGGGTCATACAACGGTGGAAGATGCTAATGCCAATTTAAAGTAATATTATATTATAAAAAGTTTTGATTTTTGTATGTTTGTTTGTTACGCTTTCACCCTAAAGCAGCTGAACGGATTTGGATGAAATTTGGCACATTGGTAGACCATGGCCTGGGTTAGGACACAGGATACTTTTTATCCTGATATCCCCATGTAATTGAGACTTATGCGAGTGAAACCGCAGGACGCAACTAGTCCCAATTTTTTTCTTAATTGTGATAAGGCAAATACAGTGTCACACCCTGTTGTTTTCGTAATAGAAAATTCTAAATGAGAGTTAATTTGGCTCGAAATAGTCTCTACAAAATGGCTTTCCTTGTCTATAAAATCGAAGTGACAGTGTGATCAACAATTATGATAGTCCAAAGTAGAGTTTTGTCACAAATGAAGTTAAGAAACTTAGACCGAATAATATACATTAGGTGGGGTTCGCACTTAGATATACACGTAAAGATCAATATCAAATTATCGACACAACGTGAGGCGTAGACCTTAACTTTTGTCAATACAAAGCATAAGGCTCCTCCCTAATATTCTACTCTCGTTTTTACTATCTTTCAAATACTGCTACAAAACCACAATAATGGAGGGATTCAGATGCTTACCTCTCTGCAGTACTGGTACATCTGTCCCTCGACGTCTACAGACACGGCGCTCGTACACTCATCCAGGATCGCGAACTGAGGCTCGTGGTAAAACAGGCGCGCCATCTACGTTATAAAATCATTGAGTTATAATTTTTTTGTGAGTCATAAAGATTTTAGTGAGTAGTGTCAAAACATTATCATTATTATTTCAGCAAAACGATATCCACTGCTGGACATAGGTCTACCACAAAAATCAGTCCTGTGGGTCTCGCATGCGGCGAATTTCCGCAACCTTCACCTGACTTAACCACGTCGGTCGTCGGTGAACTTTGTACCGACTGTCAACCATGCCACTTCAGGAATTTATGTCACCGAGTGCCACTTCAGAAATTTTCTCGCTAGTTGGCAGGTACGACAGTCGCACATTGTTATAAGATAACTTACAGCTATCCTCTGCTTCTCTCCGCCAGACAGGACGTCCATCCAGTCCTCCACTGCGTCCAATGCTCCGTCGCGGTTGGTGAGGTACGACAGCTGCACTATCTCGAGGTAACGGTACAGTTGCTCGTCTTTGCGACCGCGGCGGTTCATCTCGTCACGAGTTTGAGGGTAGATTATCTGAGAAAAAAAAAAAAAAGTTATGAATGAACCAGAAAGCTAGCAGTATCATCACAACGCTAATATTTTATTAATTTATTTATTCAAACTTTGTGCACAAGTAAAAAAAAAATACTGTACAAAGGCGCACTTAATGCCTGAGGTATTTTCTACCAGTCAACCTTAGGGTGATGCAGCACATTTATGTGCTTGAAGTATTAAATAAATAAATAAAGGTTCTGCTTATCGTGTGTCTGATTCTAAAGATTCTAAATAACTCTCCAGTCAGTTTTAATTCTTCTAACTGTTGAAGCGTGTCGAACAACCACGAATCAACAACAATGTTTCCGAATCCATATTTAAAGATCCACGTTATCTTTCATGTGATCCATAAGTATCCTGTATAATTCATAGGGGTTTGATTTATATTTGGAATTTCTCAGTACCAACATGGATTTGTGCACGGTTGATGGTCTTAGACTCGCCTAGATTCGCGCGGTGGTATTTCTTTCGTTCGTTACTAACCTGGTCTCTTAACGTTCCCAGTGTCATGTAAGGCCTCTGAGGTACGTAGAAGAGCTTCCCTTTAGGCGGCTTGGTGAGGGTGCCTCCAAAGATAGGCCATAGCTCGCCCAACTGACGGAACATGGACGATTTGCCGCAGCCGTTAGGACCACACACTAGCACGTTTATACCGGACCTAGAAGGAAATATAAGAAGATCAGTAACAAAATAACTAATAAAGGGGACTAAAGAAATTGTATATATTTCTTTTGTTTCTGTTTGTTTAAATTATAGTAAGAATTTCATTTCAATTCATTTCAAAGTGTTCATTAATTTATTAAAAATTAACTATTCGCCTCTGCTTCGCACGGTTTTTGCAACTTGACAAAACATCCAGATTTCAATATTATATGCAAGTTAAGTAAGTAATAATAATGTATTTTACACACAAATATGCCAGAATCAATTCTCTAAATGATGGTGAAAACTGCATCAAAATCCATTGTACAGTGTGTTAAAACTTTTGCAAAATCACTGTACATGTGTTGGACCATTGGGCCAAATTTTGGTAGTAAAGGGATCAAAATTAAGGAGGGGCTAGCCCTGATGTTGTGTGTAATGTGTAATACTAACCGCACTTCAAAGGTAAGCTCCTTGATGAGTACATCGCCGTTGGGAGTCACGAGCGGCACCTTGTCGAAGCGGATGATCTTGTCCTGATAGATGATTTTGCCCGCGCCCGGCGCTAACAGGGCTGGGATCTCCGCTGAAGAAAGAATGAAAATTTACTAAAAAAAAAACGCTTCAAAATAACACGGTTTGGGTGTCCTATTTTCATGAGGAACGTTCAAATAACACGTTTCGGGTGTCATACTTTCATGAGTTTCGTAATATCAAAAATACATTAAAGTTACTATTTTTAATAAATGCTGTCAAAGAACAATTTTAACTATCTATTTTAGTAAATGATAATAGTTAACATTTTCCAAATAATAATAAATAAGCGATAATTATTATGCCCCAAGCGGGATGGACCCCCATCGAAATCTCATTGAAACGACCCTCCGAGGACTCCGTGCCTCGGAAAGCGTGTTAAGCCGTTGGTCCCGGCTGTCATTCGTGGATCTTTGACAGTCGTTACGGGTCATCAGAAGCCCGAAAATCTGACAACCAGTCTTACCAAGGGTTATCGTATTACCCAGTAACTGGGTTGTGGCGGTCAGATAGGCAGTTGCTCCATGTAAAATACTGGTACTCAGCTGAATCCAGTTAGGCTGGAAGCTGACCCCAACATAGTTATAAAAACTCACCGCCTCCATTCTGCGTGTTCCTCTCGACCATGGTCCGGGTGTAGTTGCCTTTGTTGATGTCATCGAGCACGGTGCGTAGTTGCGTCACGCGTGACGTCAGACCAGCTAGCTTGCTCAGTTCGCGACCTGATAAGACGAGGCGGCCGATACCTTCCGCCATTTTGACTAACATACGGCCGTATGTATAGTAGTGCTGTAAGAAAAAGAATGCCTCATGAGCCTGTCATTGCAGAGCACCTATCCCTCTCAAACGAGCACACATGAATCCTGTTTGGCGGCAAAAACAGGGATTGTTAGTACTTAAACCATCCCTAAACGAGCTCCTTTACAAAGAATCGGGTTCGTCCCATAGTAAAAGTTGTATACAATGATGAGTATGGTAATTCCTTTCTGGTTTCCAGTTGTTGCAATACCACAACAGAGAAGAGAATTAAATTAAATATTGAGAGTAATATCTCCGATACTAGGACCAACCAAAATTCTGCAATCAAATTTCATTTTAAGTAATATGATGTGTTGGTCAACCACAACCAATAATAAGAGATTAACTGTTAATATACATTTATACTGTACCTTAAATCTATCATTTTCTGTTCCCGTGGTAAGCAGGTTGTGGTCAATTGCAAAGAAGGGCCTTGATACCGCGTAGAAACCGACTGTTATGGCAATGTCTGTAAGATATAAAATATTTGGTTAATAAAATAAAATACACAGAACTCTTCATATTAAAAGCGGATGTTTCTACATACGATATCACACTTTGGAATGGTAGGCTTAGGCACCATGATTCTTTGTTTTTTTTTTTTTCAAAGCTTCCTGTCTTTATTATTTTTTTTTTTTTCAAATTTATACTTACATTTAGCAATAATATTGTCAAGGAAGCCCATGCCGACTCTAAAGTTGAGGAAGTTCCGTAGATGTCTCGTCAGCTTGTAGAAGCTAGCCAGCAGCGTCAGTTGCTCTCGGTGGTTACCCTGGACACGAATCAAATAACTTTTGGACCCACTTGCATTATAGATTAAAAAAAGGTAAACGAATTTAAAACGATGACAGAGACAGAATGATGTTTTATATACGTTTAGCCTAAAATCCACTTCTGATTTGTGGTGCAAATGGACCTTAGAGTCGAAGTAGAGAAATAAACGGATAGTACACCTCATCATCTGCCTAGCCTTTTCCCAACTATGTTGGGGTCGGCTTCCAGTCTAACCGGATGCAGCTGAATACCAGTATTTTACATGGAACGACTGCCCATCTGACCTCCACAACCCAGTTACTGGGTAATACGATACTCCTAGGTAAGACTGGTTGTCAGACTTGGGCTTCTGACTACCCGTAACGACTGTCAAAGATCTACGAATGACAGCCGGGACCAACGGCTTAACGTGCTTTCCGAGGCACGGAGGGGTCTCGGTATGTAAAGATGGTCACCCATCCGCAGACCAACCGCGGCAAGCGTAGCTTAACCTGATCGATCGACCTGTGCGGCTGTTATTATTTAGACACGGATAGTACACCTAATGGTGGTAATTTTTAGCGTTAAGCTGCCGTTTGAACCGTTCTAGTGCATGTTGTGTCCTGTTGTTCGTCCTGTCAGTGTACAATTAAGAATATTGTACATCTATTAAATTAGCTCAGTCTTTCAATCAGCAGGGTAATTGCGTAACATACTATCAGTAAGAATGGGTTTTATTTTGACAATTCAACAACATTCATTGCGTTATTTACGTTGCTGGGCAGACACATTTTTTCAACATATGGAGCAATGGATTAGCAATATGCTTCAAAATGAGAGTAATCGTGTGTTACGCAATTCAATTTCTTCTAACGTCTAAACTTGTCTATGGAGTATCTTAACCCTTTTCCGCATAGGAAACCATATATGGTTTGACATTTTTACAGTTTATTTTACTCTAAAAGAATAAAAAACTAGCGTATAAATCCTAATGGGGTTTGTTTTTTATATCATTAGCAATAATAAAACACAACTATTTTGTCTATCATCACATACCACTTGGAAAAAAAAAATACACTAAAATTAATTCTGAAGCTTTAATAAAGACATTAACATAAAAAAAAAAATGTTACGTATTTATTATATGCAGTAAAGGGTTAATTTGACAGGACTTAACTAATATTTATCTTCTGTTCTTTTCATAATAAAATAGAAAGAAAAAGATGCACTGAACTTAAATTTAGTTTAGTTTGTGAACAAGGAAATTGGCGCCATTATCATCGTATCAATAAAGAAACAGTCTTGACAGAATGTTTACATTGTGTATAGCAGTACTTTACAAGATAGCGATAGGATTTAATTTCGCTTTTCTACATATTGATTTAAAGTCTAGAATGCATTTCAGTTCAGGCGATGAATTGATAATCTGCCATAGAACTATCTATGTCTGCCAGAATACTATAGCTTCTATAGTATAATCAAGTATTTATTATAGCCGTAGTAATTAACTTAAGGAGTTCTAACGCGTGATTGGAATGTAATTAATAATAAACACGTGCAAGATAAGGCCAATAAGCATGATAAGGCTTTAGCAGCGAAATAGAAAATATACGCACCGCGACACTTGGATAGCGTCAGTCAAGCTCATTATAGATTTCAAGTAATGAACGAAAAGTTGATGTTTATAAATCAGACAGAAAATTTCACTTTTGTGAAGAGTACAAGAAACGTATGTCATTTATTTTATTTGTTTATGATTACTAGAAAAATATCATATTAATTATTCTAATAACATATTTTAGTGCGACACTAGGTTAACCTCACATATAGAAATGTAAATATAAAACAGCGTAAGTACCTAACTTATAAAAAAACTATAAAAACATATCTTATTAGTATTTAGTGTGACCACCCTTCTCACTTATGACATTGAATATTCTACTATACGAAAATATTTACGGACTTGTACGGACATGACAGAAAGTAGAGGTTTGCACCGGAGCAGTGAGTACCGTAGAATAACCGGTGATTTACCGGTAAAAGTAATCTATTGAAATAATCGGTAATTAACCGATTGATCTCCGGTGATCGAAGCATCTTATTTTTTTTATATAATAAATTTACACAATTAAAAGACACATTCAACAATCATTTTGAAAAACTGTAGTTATGAATGATAGCTTATTGGAATACGAATCTCGAACTGTTTGTCGAATTTCTACTATACTGCATTCCGTTTTTAGAAACAGCTTTAGGCTATTGCAAAATAAATTGGCTGCTAAAGATGCTATAAATTAAATAATATTTTCCGGATCCGAAAAATATCTCAAAGCGCAGAAGAAATAGCCACGTCAAGTGAAAATAGTACAAGAGAAACTGGTCGCCCGGATTTGCTTGGATTCCTAAAAAGAAACACCAGTAATCTGCAGAAAAGCAAATAAGCAGATATGACATCCGCTACGGCAATGAATTTATTCAAAATGTATACGGAAATACTGAAAAAAGCCACAATTGGGATGAAGTTGTGCAATTCTGGTTTAATAAACATTAAAGCCTTTAGACGAAATAGCCTTTAAATACCTAGCTGTGCCTGCTACTTCTGTAAGGTCAGAGAGAGTATTTTCGGCGACAGGACAAATACTAAATTATAGAAGAAACATGTTAAGCTATGACGCTGTTGAAATGTTGTATTTCTTAAATCAAAATAAGCATTTGTTGTCTTTATAAAACTTTTTTTTAAATAAATGATTATTTATAAAGTATATCAATTGATTATTCTTATTTCTTCATTTTTAATGTATAAATTACAAAAAAGAAACAAAATTTCTTCAATCTCCGGTGACCTCCGGTTTTTCACCGGAGATTGCCCAATCACCGGTGAATTCAATCGGTTGTTCAAATCTCGCTCCGGTGCAAACCTCTAACAGAAAGTATCGAGTAACATTTATTACGCAGGTTGTTTTCGTTTTATTTCACAAACACGATATCATTGAATTAGTATGAGGCTATCCAAGTGTCGCAGTGTGTATATGACCATCAACCAACCCGCACTGGGCGCGCGTGGTGGATTATGGCCCAGTCCCTCTCACAGAGGTCGCCTATGTGGGAAAGAGGAAGGTTGATGTTATGTTAACCATTGACAGAACACACCTAGAGTCTATGTCTATACCAATCTTTGTTTCCAATTTATGTTATTTCCACTTAAACGAATATCAACTTTATTTTAGTGTAAATTAAGTTGTTTTCGGAATGACTAGCCCAATTGAAAATGTAAAAAAATTGCTGAAGTTGTAGTGTAAACGGAACACTCGTTTTTAAAGTTGTTTTTTTAAAAATACATATTTGTTTACATGTTTGGAAACTAAATCGCGAACGTAGTATACATAGTTTGCACAAAAATTAGTTTTTAGGTAGGTATGTAATGCAATAAAAGGATAAACTGCACATTTGTTCTTTTAGTAGAACTATAAATGTACATAAGCGTTGAATACTTTTTGAATAGACATAATATTTCGGTAACTCACCTGATAGAAAGCAATTTCTTCTGAGTATGTGATCAGCCTGGAATTCACGTATCTGAATTCACCCTCCAGTTTCTGTTCTTGAACGGTCATCTTAGCTGGAATAGAACAAAAATGATGGCCATTAAAGCGCAGTTATCGTATAAGGACGTAGGCTGTGTATAAAAATACAAATACATTATACATAAATAGCGGCACGCCCTTGTTTCGCACGGTTTTTACGACTTGACGAAACATCGAGATTTCATTATTTTATGTAAATGATAAATGATTTATTTTCTGTAAGTAGGTTTGTACAAACACTTTTACATGTCAATCATATTTTTTTAAACTAGATGAGGTCGGCGTTTCCTATCTGACTACGCTGAGAAGAAAGGCCGAAACAAACTCAGAGGTCACAGTCTCTTTTAAAGTCCAGACATAATCTTGTAAGTCTAATATTATTGGATTATACACATATGTAAGCATTCCGGAATAAATTCTCCAATTTATTTCTTGGTGAAAACCGCATCAAAATCCGTTGCGTAATTTAGAAGAACAACTCGGTAACACAGGCCGTCACGAAAAGCGAGTTGAATTTATATAGAATACCCAAAAAATAGTTTCAAGCGAAAATTCAGAGATAGAGCACCCGTTGGGGTACCCGAATCACCCCCATGTATGTTCCGCGATTTTTCATAGTTTTCGTGTTATGATTTTTTCTGATTTTTGAGAATTTTCGACATAAAAAATTATTTTTTTTTAAATAAAAAGTAGAAGACTTTTTAATTTTTTTCCTTTCTCCAACTGAATCATCTTAAATTGTACTTTTATGCATAAAATAATCAGCTTCGTAACTTTGACCAATTATGAAAATGTTGGTGTAAAGCCAAAAAATTATGCTTGGTGAATAATGATTTAAATTTTCAACTTTAAATTAAAAATCTAAACAGGTTAGAAAATTCTTACATGGGGTGATTCGTGTACCCCAAGGGGTGCTCTATCTCTGGAATTCCGCTTGACACTATTTTTTGGGACACCCTATACATAGAAGATGTAAATAAGAAAACAATTGTGACTTTTAGTCCCCTTTCAGTATTTAAATTCATGTTTAAAAGTTAGAATGATTATATAAGTATTTACCACACCTAAACCGCTGACTAGATTTGGATGAGTTTTTAGCACAGAGATAGAATTTATTATGTATTGAGGTGCTTTTTATGTTAGCGTTTAGGAAGGACCCCAATTGCGTCACACACTATTACTCTCAATTTGAATAATTTTGAAGCATATTGCTAATCCATTGCTCCATATGTTTGAAAAATGTGTCTGCTCAACAATGTAAGTAACGCAATGAATGTTGTTGAACTGTCAAAATGACACCCATTGAGAGTGTGTTACGCAATTACCCTGCAGGAAATAAGATTTGCAAAAATAACTGAATAAAAGTAAAGTGTTACCTGTAGGTCTTCTAAGGTATGTTAGCAGCACTCCAGATAAGAGTAAATATGCCATCATTATACCAGGAGTCTGAAATTAAAAAATACATATTCATATGCTTTGATTCAATACTTAGTACTTCGCATGTATCTTCGCATGCTCAAGATATTTCAATGGTCTGATTGAATTATTAGCAAAATCGTTTTAAAATTATTAATAAATGGTAATTCTAAAGCTTGAAAGAACTAATGCCAGTAAAGCATTAGGTCTAGAAAATTTAAATGAGTCTTCTGTATTTAGAACTGTAGAACGCGTGTTTCGGGTAATACTAATGCTGATGGCAAATGTATATTATAATCAGAATTTTTATATTTTTACTTTAACAATTTAACCATCCAGGGACTACAGCTGGGTAAAAGAATTTTGTGTGTTCTTTCATACTTTTGTGTGTTTGTGTAATTTTGCTAGTCTCAAAACACGATTTATGATCTACTTACCGATGCCCCCAGATTAACAGTAAGTCTGTACAGGTATATGCTAATATCCAGCATGGGTTTGCTGATATTACTATACAAATCAACGACGGTATCACAGAACTTCTCTATATCAGTCGTCAACAGCTGATCAGCGTTTGATATCCGATTGTCTAAGTTTGATACTTGGTAGTATGTGAAGCCCCTGTAAAAGAGTGAGCAGTGTTACTTTATGGTAATCTGCAGGCTAATTGCGTCAGGGTGCGTTTCCACTGAAGCGGAACTGGGCGGAGCGGAGCGGAGACGTGTAGAAATCGTCCAATCACAGACGAGAAGAGTGACGCGATGAGTATTTCAACCATTGCGATGAGTCGATTCCTGCACGTCTCTGCTCCGCTTCACATAGCTCCCTAACACACTATCAGTAGCAATGGGTTTCATTTTGACAGTACAACAACATTCATTGCGTTATTTACGTTGATGAGCAGACACATTTTTGAACGTATGGAGCAATGGATTAGCAATATGCTTCAAAATGATTCAAATTGAGAGTAATAGTGTATTAAGCAATTAGGGTGCTGGTCTATAATGGTATTGAATAATATATAATATCAATATAAATATAATATTAATATATTATACAGAGTTGATACGACAGAGGGGCTTTCCTTTCAACTGCCTATACTAGGTACTATTTTGAAGCTCTGTACCAAAAATCAATTAAATAGGAGCAGTAGTTTAGTCGCAAATGATTTTTTAAGTTTTTGCCCCGTTTGAACACGATGTATCTTTCCTAACAGCTGATTATGTCTATACGCATGGGTCATGCACCTTAAAACGATAAATCTGAGTATAACCTACGATGCGTTGTTGCCGCTCTGACGCAAGTCACAAGTACAACCAAATATTTCTCGCTAAAAAGATGGCAAAGCAAACAAGGAAGCAATAAAAAATACACACACACTTGCACTTTCATTACGAGAGTGACAATCATAGCAAAACATCCCGCGCGTAAAAGAAATAGAAATAGGTCAGTGTGTCCTTGCGAACGGTAAGTCCTCAGTGCGCCGACGCTATCCTTTCGGAACGTATGTTACGTCACGGAAGCTCCTGCGCCGCTTTTGTTTTGCCGAACTCGCGCGCAGACAATAATTGTGATTTTGTTTTGTTATTGTGATAGGACACTAAATAAGTTTAAGACAGTATTTCTTTTTTTTATTGTGATAGGACACGTAATTAAACTTTGGTTGTGTGTGTGTGTAATTAAAGTGTTCAACAATGCCTCGTGCAGCCTTTAGACGAACTGCCTTTAGCCGTTCATCGCACGTTGTGGTACCAGCTGGACGGAGCGCCTCCACATTCTGTGACGGCTTCCAGGGTGCGGCTCACAGAAATGTTTGGGCAGCAATGGAACGGTCGATTGGGAGCTGTTCGGTGGCCACCACGATCTCCAGACCTCACTCCCATGGATTTCTTTTTGTGGGGGTACATTAAGGGTGAAGTGTATGCCTCAGAGGTAATACAATTGTTGAACTAAAAAATAGGATTATTTTAGCATTTCACAAATTAAAGTCCTTAGCGACGAACAGTGATATAATTACAAAAATAAATAACAATATTCTCCGTCGGTATAATTTGTGCATTAATGTGAATGGAGAACTCTTGATGTGTTCTCCTGTTTAAAAATTTAGTGTATTTGTGTGCGTACCTATTTCAAAACCTTACCTATCATAAAAGAAAACGCGAGCGGAGGGCTATGTCGTCGCCCGCGCCGCCACTGGCCGCCCGCCTTGACACGAGATAACACATGCCGCGCTCCGGCGCGCGTGCGACGTTGCCGCTTTGTTGCCTAAGTATCTAAGGTCAGTTACAAAGGGTGGTTGCGTTTTACTCTGATTTGTAAGCTATTTAGTTAGTTTGAAAACAAAAAAATCTCATTTTTGTTGCTTTTTATTTTTACACCGTGTCGAATTAATACTAAACACGTATGGTATACGTAGTTTAATTTAATGCCCCTCTGTCATATCAACTCTGTATATTATATTATCTATATCTATATTCCCTTGGCACAGGCAACTGAACGAACACGGGTGGGTTTTAGTCAGTAAAAGTCTGACACACCCTCCCGTTCCGCCCAGAACGGGAGAAGTTATTTGATAATTTCCCACCCAAAAAAAAAAAAAAAGGGTGCTGGTCTATAAAATTATAGGGAGAAAAGAGTTGCTATTGCATTCCCAATAGCAATCAGTCAGTCAAAGTGCCGTTCATTATCTTTCAGGCCCACGTTTTTTGCTTTGGTCTTGTAACATCTCGTAAACTCGTGTAGTAACAATTACCTATGTAATCAATGGCGCCGATTTCCTTGTTCACAATCTAAACTAAAGGAGAATAGGCAAAATGGTACCCGGTTCCAATAGATATGATTGTAGTGTCGTTTAAAAGGTCTTACCACACGGAGAGAAAAATCTTAGAAAAAATACTGTGCTGTCTCATAATCTGAGTGCATTTGAGTGGTAATGGAAAAATTACCATGCTAGCACAGTAAAAATTCTTATACTGTACAGTAAAATTAAAACCAAAACACCATACATCATAACCCTTCTTTTAGCTTCGCCGTAGTCGGGTAAACACTATCACGTAATTTGATAACGCTATGCCATAATGCGAAAACCAATTCGCCACCCATGTTATGGCAATCGTAATTCCAGTAGAGGATTCTGGCTGACACAGACACTGTTGCAATCATATCAGACATACTAGGTTTTATGATCATCATTTACATTTTACAGTCATAACAATATTATATTATAACAATATTATATATAAATAAATGAACACTGATAGTAAATCCAGAGCTTATCTAAGAAGATTACGCTATTACTTTCAGACTTTGGATTCGTATTTAACCTTTTCGACGCCCATCTATATAATACGCGATGTGTCCTCCAGCGCCACGCTACAAATGTATAACGTATCTATAGTAAAACGTAGGGATGGGATTAATGTCCTATCGACAAATAATATTATAAGTCGAAATTAATGTTTATTCACCAATTTACGAAGCTAAATAAAAACTGATACCGTATTTTCATATTTTGTTTTATTTCATTAAAAAAATCAATATGAAAACCTATATATATTTGCCATAATAAAAGAAAAGAATTGTAAATTTATTAGACGTGTGTTCTAGCAGGCACATCCCTATTTGTCTCCAAATGTAATCCTTCTACTTCATATCAAGTCGTTGGCGCTCGAGGCACGTCAAAATCCTTTCTGATATAAGGATGTCTAGATGTCGATGTCTATGGTAATTTTCTTTTTTCTATTCACTGTGGTCGAGTTACACGTGCATAACCTCAACCGATTCATGCATAATTTATTTCGTTTACTTACAACAAATAGAACCAAATACAATCAATAGAAGCTAGATACGTGGTTTTCTACGTGTTTTTTTTTTTTTAAATTAAAATGGAGGGTGACTGTTTCACGCAGATGTTACAGATCTTTATTTGTTAATGGTAGGTAGAGATGTAAGTGCTGTATTATACCGTTTGTATTGAAACGTATAAAACGAAAAATACCGTATAATACGGTATTATACCATTTGCCACGGTATTTTATGTATAAATCGATTGTTTTTGTATTTTTTAAGTAAATTATCTGAGTAATAATTAAAATACTGAAAATACGGTGGAAATGCACAGATATAAAACATGAAATGGTATTTTGAAGTGAACACTTCTTTAGCATCGTTGTGATTTGAAAATCAATGAAACGAAAAAGCGACGGTTAAAAGAGATAAACATACATCTATAGGATTTAACGTGCGAGAGAATGAGATAGAAGTAGTGATGAGCAAAATCCAAGACCAAGACCATGATCAAGACTCGAAGTATTTGAGCAAGACCAAGACTATCTATACACTAGCAAGACCAACACCAAGACCGAACAAGCAAGACCAAGACCAAGACTGAGTAAGCAACAAGAAGACCAATACAAAGACTGTCCCAGTCTTGGCCTTGGTCTTGCTTTGCTCATCACTAGATGACGATGACGATGACGATGACGATCACGATGACGATCACGATGACGATCACGATCACGATGACGATCACGCTCACAATCACGATCACGATCACGATGACGATGACAATGACGATCACGATGACGATGACGATCACGATCACGAAGACGATCACGCTCACGATCACGATCACGATGACGATCACGATGACGATGACGATCACGATCACGATCACGATCACGATGACGATCACGATCACGATGACGATGACGATGACACTCACGATGACGATGACGATCACGATCACGATCACGATGACGATCACGTTCACGATCACGATCACGATGACGATGACGATCACGATGACGATGACACTCACGATGACGATGACGATCACGATGACGATGACGATCACGATCACGATGACGATGATGATGACGATCACGATGATGATGACGATCACGATGAAGATGACGATCACGATGACGATCACGATCACGATGACGATCACGATCACGATAACGATCACGATGACGATCACGATGACGATGACAATCACGATGACGATGACGATCACGATCACGATCACGATGACGATCACGCTCACGATCACGATGACGATGACGATCACGATCACGATCACGATGACGATGACGATCACGATGACGATAACGATGACGATCACGCTCACGATCACGATCACGATGACGATGATGATGATGATGATGATGATGATGACGATGATGATGATAATGATGATCTTCGTAGATTGTCGGTACTGCTCTGAGTGCCTTCAAGCAGAAACCTAATACGCTGATCTGATAGTCGTGTACACGACTATTAGATTAGATTATTATATTAGAATTAGTCATTCTAAAATATAGAATACAATCGAAACTTCAAATATATTTTATTTATTAAACTACAACTCTTCGTAATAACGCAGGATCTTAAAAAGTTAATCAAAATATAAAATACATAAAATACCAATAATACCGTAAGTTATGGTAAAATACCTGTTTAATACCTAGGGTATTATACGGTATTTTTACAACCATAATGGTAGGTATAGGTGTCGCAAAATACTAGCAATGATTTTTCTTGTTTTTAGAAACTAATAGAAAACGGAAGTACATTCCTGAAACGGAAGTTGACGACTTAACGGAATGTCAAGACGACGAACTATTTCATTTATCTATAATATGTATGTATTTAGAAATATATATGTATGTTTATCAGTTGTCTAGTACCCATAGCACAAGCTCTGCTTAGTTTGGGACTAGATGGCGTTGTGTGAAAGTTGTGGAATATTATTATTATTATATTATTATTATTATTTATTATATCAAATTCTGATTCAGACTCCACACCTTGTAAAACTCGCAATAATTCGTCATATTCACTGTCACTCATTTTTTGTAAGAACATGTGCGCCAACGCAAGATGTAAACATTGCACTACACTAAAATACACAAAGTCACTATGACCTTGAAACCCGTCCGCTTATGACGTCACAGATTTACTTCTATACAAGTTCGTGGCGTTGTGGGCACGGAAAACTAGCCGCTTTGTAGGGATGGGTTTTTCAAACGGTGTTTCACTATCGACAATGATTAGAAAACCTATTTATTCTTGATTAAGGTGAATAAAACGTAGTTTATAGTTTACAACATTTATAAAATATTATTTATTCACGTCATTTTCTTGCAATAATAGTATTTATGATCGTTTCGACGAGATGAAATATAGCGATGTCTTCATCGTGTCCCATCACTGGCTTACTTTATATCAAGTATTTGGCGTTGGGGGCACGAAAAAATTTTCTGGCGTTTTTGTTTCTATTTAATATAAAACAAACAAGAACTTATTATGTGTGAAAAAGTTAAAAATATGGCTTATAACAGGGCAATTTTCCATAAAACCAAAATAAAAGGTCTTGTAAAAGTCGTAAATTTATTTTATACTATTATTACTTCTAATCAAGTAGTGGCGCTGAGGGCACGAAAATCTCGAACTTGTATACAAGTGATTGGCGTTCAAAAGGTTAAATATTTATTGTACATAATTATAATGCCCTTGTATTTTTGGTTTGAAAATAAATTTTGCATAGAAATTAGGGTTGTCGCAAATCACATTTGAAAGGCAAAAACGATACAGCCGGTCGATTCTGGAAAAATCTCACCGTGATAACTAAGGTGCAGTGAGCTTAGAGTGAGCTGTGAGTCATGCTGATGCTAGGGATTTACACTATTGATGACTCACTCCACGCTCACTTCACCCAAGTTTTCACGGTGAGATGGTCACAGAATCGCAGAGCTGGTTGCTAATTTGTTCAGATTCAAATTGGTAACTAAAGCCCGACTGCTTGGTTTAGGAGGGGATTGGTGACGTCACGAGACAACTCTCGTGACGTCACCAATCCCAAGGGGTTTTAACGTCCATCAGCGTGCGAATAACAACTCATTCGCACGCTGATGGACGTTAAAACCCCTTCCGAACCGCGCAGCTATCTCAGGCACCGTATTAGTTAAACAGTAGGCCTGTAACTGAAACCCAGAGGGGCTAAAATGGGGTTTAGCAGTCCTATTCAGCAATTTAATCATTTAAAGATTCAGTCACCAACATTTTATAATAATCAACGAAATTAAGTTAGAATTGTCCGTTTTACGTCAGCAATGTTGTACATAATTATTTCCTTAACATTATTTTAAATAAGTAATTTTCTTTTGTCGCTGCTAATAGGTACTAATAAAACACACTTATTTGTGATTGTGTTGATGTATATTTTGTGTAACGTTAATTGCTGAGCAAATAATAATATGACGAAGGTCGGGTACACAATGGCCCAGCTTTATCTTCCTATCGATCGACCAATAGCTAAATATCAAATATTTGTTTTTATACACGGTGTAACAGAATAAAGGCAAGTTCTGAAAGTAGCTTGTTCATTGTCTACTGAAGCGATTTCAGTAACTTTTAATGTAGGCATATTTTTCATAAATTATGTATTTTGCCATAATGACCGCCGTTTGAGCCAAAGAAAATTAGATCTTATTTTAAGGCAGTAGGTAACACTCAATATTAACTGCATAAAGTAATGTCAACACGATTTTCTTAATGATAATATTTAGCTTTAAAAAAAAAATAAGTTTTGGTTATTGTATTATGCTTTTAACTCAATACTCTAGAGTGTATGGGGTCTTGTGTCAATTATGTTACGTATTGTATACACTGGACGATATTCGGTACTATTGGTTGTGGAGGTCAGATAGGCAGTCGCTCCATGTAAAATACTGGTGCTCAGATGCATCCGGTTAGACTGGAAGCCGACCCCAACATAGTTGGGACAAGGCTAGGCAGATATAAATCCCTAAATAAAATAAATCCCTGGACATTTCACACAGCACCATTTGTCCCAAGTTAAGCAACCTAATGCTTGTGTTATGGTAACAAGATGGCTGATAAACTACTTATATACATTTTTTTTTTTTTTTTTTTTGTAAATACATACATATTATAGATAGAAAAACACCCAGACTCGGAACAAATACATGTAGGTCATACAAATATTTGTTCCGTGCGGGAATCGAACCCGCGACACGCAGCGCAGCAGTCAATCGCTTAACCACTGCGCCAACCGTGCCGTCAGATGATGATGATATTGTTTTTTAGATACAATTTTTCAAAGTATAAAGGCCTCGTCTCTTATTTTTATAACATACTTTTTCTATATACTTGTCGCTACTTATAAAAAACAAAAATAGATAATATGCAACTAAGCACCTACATCAAAAGTGACAGTCATTCACCACAATGTCGGATATTTCTAAAATATACTGATTTCCTTACGTGATCGCCGGTGTCAGCAGAGGTCACTATCATTGCGTACCTATACATACTTACTTATGAATTCAATACGTTGTAAACTGGTTCTTGATTCGAACACCAACGTTCAATTATTATATATAATACGGATACATATTATAATATCTAAACGTATTCTATTTCCGAGATAACTATGGTAAAAAAAGACCTACTTTTTAAAATACCTAAAGATCATTTCACAGATTTTTGTAATAACTAATGAACGAAATCCATAAAGGAGAATTCACCTACAGTTTATTCAACTACAATTGATTTACCTAAGGTTGATTGAAGTAACGGACGATTCACCTACTGATGATTTATATGTGGTCAATATTTTTAGCCATAATAACGTCATAGGAACGTCCTAAATATCAAAGTACAGAGTATCGAACGTCCTAAATATCGATATTTAATTATTATGTACAAGTCATGGATAGTCTTAGTTCATGGATGGTAGACTTCGTAAAAAGGCAATGAGAACTTAGGATACAAGAGTTAGCGAACGAGCCTTCGTCATCTCCTTCGTGTTAGGTTCCTTGAAACCCTGCAGACGGAAATAGGGGCACCGTCGACTACACCTTCAGTATTAATAAACTGTAGGCGAGTCGTCCATTAGGTATTTCATACATAGTTGAAATATCCAATATTAAAAAAAATCTGATGAATCTTTCGTTAGTTCAATTAATTCTAGTTTAATCAAAATTAAGTAAGTAAAACAGTAGTTCAGTCGACCGTGTTATACAACATAATGCGAATCAACCGTAGTTATCTCTAAAATAACTTTAGATACTATAATACGTAACCCCAATATTCATTTTTGATGTGCCGTGTAGGTTAACCTACCAAAGATATGTAAAAAATATAACATAAAAAATCTGACTTATGTTCCTACTACCAGCTTATTTGTAATATTTACCATGGATGAAAAAAAACATAGGTACATAACATTGATCTTAAATGTGTTCAATTGATAAGAACTACTTCGATAAATTCGGTGCAGTAAGTGCGAAGTATATTTTATAGATTTCAATTTTATTATAAGTAGGTACCTAAAGGAAATGCTAGGATTTTTTAAAGTTAATGAACCCGCACCCTAATTGCGTAACGGACTATTAGTCTCAATTTGAATTATTTTGAAGCATATTGCTAATCCATTGCTTCGTTTGTGAACGCAATGAATGTTGTTGAACTGTCAAAATGAAACCGTTGCTACTGATAGTGTGTTACGCAATTACCCTGCTGGTCATAGGAATAGGCTCGCCACCTGTTTACATGGGACTTGAACACAACGGGCGAAATGTAGGACTGTACATAATATACAGTATGGAGACCACATATGTATATGCAATAAATTATACCACATACTTGTTATCGCCATTTCTGACGACATACAAAAAATTAACGAAATCGGTTGCGGAAAAAACTGTTGTTCCCGACATTTTGACGAGCTATGCGAACATACATATAGGGAACCAGCTGATTTTTTTCGCGACCGTTTTCGTAAATATTTTGTTAGTCGTCAGAAATGGCGATAACAAGTATGTGGTATAATTTATTGCATATACCTATGTGGTTTCCACCTTAACCCTTCAGGGTTAACAGGCGTGACGTTATATGTCTCTAAAGCAAATACAGTTATCTAGACCTACAGTATAAGTAAGGACACAGAACTGTGTACTTTGTCTTGTCTTTATACTGTCATGGCCGCAGTGTAAATTTGGATTTTGGACCTTAAATTCACGCAAGTGGTGACTTGCATGAATTTAAGGTCCAAAGTCTGGGTGCATCGTCTATCGGCCGATCGTCTGGTATTTCCGGAATGTATGAGTATCTAATAGAGATCAGTCGGTCGATTCTGGCAAAATCTCACCGTGATAACTAAGGTGCTGTGAGTCATGCTGATGCTAGGGAATGACACCATTGACGACTCACTCCACGCTCACTTCACCCAAGTTTTCACGGTGAGATGGTTACAGAATCGCACGGCAGTACCTACTTGTTTTATAGATAACTAATGCCCAAATTCATGGTGTAAATGTTACGATAAATGATTAAATCATTTAATACCTACATATACAAATATTGTTTTATATTTTTTGAAGGTGATTTTCATAATGCTTTGTCGTATTTCATCGGACTTTAAAAACATAATTATTAATAGCATATGAAAAACATCATCAACCATAAACACAATGTGTTTATGGTTGATGATGTTTTCAATATGTCATATTGAGAGTATGTCCATCGTGGGTCTTAAAATAACATAAGGTACGATATCGGCTTCCAAAACTAAAAGATAAAAAAAAAAAAAAATTTATATCATTTAATGTTCATATTTGTATGAAAATCTTGATCAGTCGCTTATGGGAATATGCAAATTAACTTCATGCCCGTAAGGTTTATATTCCCAAGAGACGCTTACTGTACCTAGGTTGAGTAAAGTCTAAGTTCACTAACCCCCTTACTAATAAACGTAGTATAGCGTCTGTATAGTTACACAACGCTTTGTCTTTTTGTTTCGAAAGTCAAATTACTGACGACTGAAACAGAGAATTCCGTGTTCAATTCATCTGATATATTACGTTTGTTAGTAAGGGGGTAATTATGTAAGACTTTTACAAGTATGCTGACTCATTCAAGCGTCGGTAGTGCAACCGCGGTCAAGGCCTTCATTATTTAGATTGCATGTTACTACGAGTATTTAGTCTTTTTCTATATTAGTATTCTAGTTGTTGAAAGCTAAGGGTGGCAAAGAAATCGACGAGCGTCCTGTTATCATGGCTTCAGTACATGATTCTGAAACCCTAGCGTTGAAACTTTTCGATAATTTGAAAAAAAAAATATATAAAAAAAAAATCAGCTGTTCCCTACATTTATGTTTGCATAACTCGTCAAAATGTAGGGAACAGCTGATTTTTTTTTCGCGATTTTCTGTTTGGTCCCATAGTAAACGTTGTTCATAATGATAAGTACAATGACCCCTTAAGAGGTTGTGCGTTATTTAAGTTACACCTTGTATATATAAAAAAACGACGAAGGTAACCACGAAGGTATTCCGCGTTTCTATGAAACAGCCAACAACAGTTTTTTTTTATAACCGACGAAACATTTCTATGCTACGCGTCTTGAATCATGAGCTGAATTTGCGCGTCGTGTGTCAGTGCCACCCTGTATAGTCAATGTCTTGTTGTTGGATTACCGAAACTGTCTAGTTGTTTCATTCATTTGTTTTTTTGGCCGGAAATATTAAGCGAGAGAAAAGTAACACATGTTATACAAGGTGTATTGTTTATTTTATCGTGTTTAGATATCGGTAACCATGGAGACTCCGGAGTTTAGCTAGCAATTTAAAATAACCCTGTATAATAACTTCACATAGTGTTATACTTACTTCAGGTACTCTTGATATAAGTGCAGCGTAAGATTGGTCCTTAGTTTCAGCTTCAGTTCTCCTATACTCCATTTCAGTACATTATTTACTAACGATATCTGAAACAGAATTGGGTAGTTGCATGATATTGAATACTATATATTCTAGTAGATAATATATCCACACATGTAATACAATAATAGAATTCGAAATCAAATTTGAAATCGGTCGAAAAATAAAAAACTTAAGTATAACTTATAGAAACTTTTTGTCTATCTCTTTCTCGCAAAACGAAGTTTTGCATGTAATTTATATGGCGATACTGAACTATGACGTCACAATTCAGTATTTCCCTCTCTGTCTAATTGAGAGTTTTGAACGCTCATATCTTTTCAATTTTTAAAAATATTAAAAAACTGTTTATACCACTCCATTGTGTCACCCGCCCATTGTGTCACCCTTTGTAAAATTTCTATATTTATGTCTGTAATCTATATGGTGTACATAATAAAGAGTATTCTATTCTATTCTATTCTATTCTATTAGTGAGGTAAAAAAGCTTCAATTTAAATAATAAAAAAAAAATTGTCAACTCGCGGATAGTGATCATTATCGTCGTGATACATAATTCATTAATTATCTAGTTTTATTACGACTAAGGGCTGATTTCTCAATAGTCTGATAACTTTTATCTGAGGAATAAATTTTGCGGTTTGACAGCTTTTGTAGAGAGAATAAGTCAAAACTGTCAGACTTATTCTTTAGATAAAAGTTATCTGAAAATTGAAAAATCAGCCCTAAAAAGAATGAATGGCTTTTAAATCATATTTTATTATTTATTTTTTAGAGCATGGAAAACACCTAGTTAAAAAAAAGTGACAAAGTTAACCAAGAATAAGTAAATTCTTTGTTTATATTGATTTATCTTTTTCCGGTAAATAAATATTCTTTTTTATAGACTAGAAGGTTAGCCCGAGCTAGCCTTCTCATCCTTAAAACGACAAAAGCTGAACCTAATTGAAATCTAATTTGCAAAACGGTTCTTAATTTCGTTTTGGGGTAAATTATTGTTGATAATGGCAGAAAAATCATAAAATATGCATATTACAGAGATTGAAATGTCTGGTTATAACCCTAACGTGAGTGACGAGGTACCCGGGTATCTTTATCATTTTCAAATTTAACCCTTATGTGAGTGACGAGGTACCCGGGTACCTTAAGCATTTTCAAATTTAACCCTTATGTGAGTGACGGGGTACCCGGGTACCTTAAACATTTTCAAATTTAACCCTCATGTGAGTGACGAGGTACCCGGGTACCTTAAGCATTTTCAAATTTAACCCTTATGTGACGAGGTACACGGGTACCTTAAGCATTTTCAAATTTAACCCTTATGTTAGTGACGAGGTACCCGGGTACCTATAGCATTTTCAAATTTAACCCTTATGTGAGTGACGAGGTACCCGGGTACATTTAGCATTTTCAAATTTAACCCTTATGTGAGTGACGAAGTACCCGAGTACCTTAAGCATTTTCAAATTTAACCCTTATGTGAGTGACGAGGTACCCGGGTACCTTTAGCATTTTCAAATTTAATGATTCAATAATATTTATTTTTTCTTTAAAATGCTAAAGGTACCCGGGTACCTCGTCACTCACATGAGGGTAAAAGGGGCGTTGTCTTTGGTAACTATGCATGTGTGGTATGTTATAATATTTCATAAATAAGTTTTTGAAACTGATTTTATGAATAATGTAACAAATCATAAAATAATACTAACAACAGGCATGGCAATGAAGAGTTGCGTTAATAATCTTCTAAACTCCTTGTGGTTCATTGTGATTATAGATCTGAAACAAAAAACATACAGTTATAATAATAATAATAATAATCTTTATTATGATACACACAAGATTCATGATACACAAGAGTATAATGTACAGACGCCAGCACATCAAGTTACTACAATCTGTCAGATTTCTTTAATAGATTTTCAACTTTATTGCTAAAGCATAAGGTTCAAAGTTGATTGGGAAAATCTGACAGTTTCGGGTAGCTTGATGTGCTGGCGTCTGTACAAGATATCATGGTATATCTAAAAATAAATCTACACAGCTCATGTAACCCTGTCTTCTAAGATAGGTAGTCCTGTATCTTAGGAGATAGTGTTAGGCCATACAGGGCGGTTAATAATGTAGGTATAGAAGCAGCCAGAGGGCTTAGCGCAAGGGTGGTAAGTAATGTATTTGTGTGCCGATGTGCAATAATCACATACTAATAACAATTTCAATAATCTGGCCTTAGAGGAATTTAGAATAGGACTTTATGTTCTGATAAAGGCAGCTACGAATTGCACACGAATACTGATATTATAAAGAGGTAAAGTTTGTGTCTTTGTAAGTTTTTATGTAGGGGGTAATATGTTCTTATATTGTAATAATCGTGGTTACTAACATAGTTTTAAGCAATCGTGTATACGAACACACACTAACATTACATCGATGGATCCTACGTATAAGGGCCAATGCAGCATTTTGAGTATTTTCACTATTTTGTATTAAATGCTTCCTTTTACTGTATTTGATAATGTGCACTAAAAAAATAGTATTTTCACCACTAATGTGTATTTTTTTTTAGTGAGTGTAGTTTTTTTTTGACTTGCAAGTTTTGATAAACAAATAGGGCACTGGTCTTTTGAGAAAAAGGCGTTTATTCAAAGCCACCGGGCCAGCTTTGAGTCGACCTTTTTTTTTTTTTTCGCTGAGAAATGACATTACGCATCTCCGCTCGTCGGGGGACGGAACGGTATGTGGGACTCCCTGCCAGAGTGGCAGTATACCCACTAAAACTCAGCGGTGTTCCCTCATCGCCTTGATGGGGGGGTCATGGGAATCCGGCTCAGCCTTTGCATCCACAATCCCCCCGGCGCATGCCCTGCATGTCCCCTCGGGTGGGGGAGCTTTGAGTCGACCTGCCCCAACAGATGACAACCATCAGTCATGGTCATTTTTATTACATAATTATGTTACCACTGGGACCCAAGCCTCCTCTCAGTGGGAGGGAGTGGGTGGGGTGGGCTCAATGCGATTTGGTTGATGTCACATGTCTTCGAATTTTCGGTTCCAGGATGTTAATGTCATGTTTTGTTTTATCAATCAAAATCAATAGTCATTCAAACTAGACTGAGAATCAGCACTTTTCGAACTTCAAAATTACATAACACAGTCCCCCAAAACGCCCGCCCTTCACCTCCACAACTTCCTAGTGCTTTTGCTGGGAAGATGAAGTGGCGCAATAAACTCCCCAGCAGCACAGTGATTGTATGGGTAGCCATTTTGCTGAAATTAGGTCAAACGTGTTTTAAAGATATTACGGTTTTTTTTATTGACGTTCGCATATGAAACCGTACTCAAGATTACGCGTCATATCTAAAAATGAACAGAATTAAGATTAGCTTCACTATGCGAAGATAAGTTGTATCTTTAAAACAGGTACCTACTTTAAGCGTACCTATTATGAACTAAGCTATTATTTATGTCTAAAACGTTAACGTTTTCTGCATGTCTAACGACAAAACTACCACCATGTGGGTCCTAGAAAAAGTCGCCATCAAAGCAAACCCAGGACAAAATGGCGGGAGGAGCTTGACGTCTACAGACAAGACTGGTCCACACTAGCTCAAGACAGAGGAGTGGAAAGATGAACGGGAGGGGCCCTGCAGTGGGAAAACATAGGCTATAAATGAATAAATAAATGCATAGCATAGAACCATATCTAATAATTAAGTATGGCAAAAATTTGTCTGCTCAGCAACGTAAATACAATATACGAAAAATGTGTCTGCTCAACGTAAATAACGCAATGAATGTTGTTTAACTGTCAAAATTAAACTCATACGCAACCTTACCGTGCTGGTTGAACAAGTGTTTTTAATGTCCCATAATTTTTTTGCATTAATTATTTATTATTAAATTTATTTTAGACAAGATGAATGAAATCGACTTCGGCTTCTGTTATGAAAATGATTTGCCCAAGACGAGGCAAAGAAACCAAACGAACTTGAGGTCGTTCTAGCGATTATTTATCTTTGGCAAGTCGATAAGTATTGCGATAGGACGGACTTCGATGCAAGAGTGACGTCGTAAACAAGCACGGATCAAGGTTCAGCTTTAGCCTATCATATAGATGGTAAATTGTACAAGGAAAGTTTATTCACGAAGATCTCTAAACATTTCGCCATCATTTGCATAATCTAAGTTCTTGTATTTTTAGATTTATAAATAAATTATACATAAAACGTTTACCCTAGTGTACAAAACTGACGAATCGACGAAAACTGGCAAATACTGGAAAAAAATTTCATAACACACTATCAGTAGCAATGAGTTTCATTTTGACAGTTCAACAACATTCATTGCGTTATTTACGTTGTTGAGCAGACACATTTTTCGAACATATGGAGCAATGGATTAGCAATATGCTTCAAAATTATTCAAATTGAGAGGAATAGTGTGTTACGCAATTAGGGTGCTGGTCTAATACTGTACTTGAAATTGATAAAGAGATTTTATAAAGGTGAGAGAGATGAGAGACACGGAACCCTGAAAAGGACTAACAAGACTAGCTATAACAATTCAAATTCAACGATAATTTAGGTTTCATTCCATAGAATTTAATTACTCGTTCAAACGTTCATGCAAATGTGAAAGTTTGAAAAGCTTCTACACACATAGCTTTGAAGATTCCAGCGCTTGCACCTCGCCTCGTAAGGGCAAACAAGCAAAGTTATTCCAATAGAAATTTCTAGACCAACTAGTATTCTATACAGACATATATACTTAAAAGCTGGCTATTCGCACAAGCATACATTATTATCTTATTTTCTGCAATAAACATTATTATGACTTCATCTATAAATCTTACATAATAAAATTGTTCATTGGTCAACCTAAATTCAAAACAAGTTTTTTACATAACGCTACTCACCTACTAACATTAAAAGATGTAACTTCGATCAGCTTTGATGAGATTAAATCTTGGAAGGTTCACAAATAATATAGAAATCCTAAACCTTTGTTTGCTTTGTTGTAAGTCAAATATCGCTTTCTATCATTTATAAAAACCGACTATCGTCATCGCTATGAAAATTTCTTCCTGCTTCTGCTGGATCTCTTGCTTACAAGAAGCAGTGGTGGCCCAGTGGCTACGTACACGATTTACAAGTTGTAGGTGGTGGGTTCGAACCCCAACAGGCGCTTTACTTTGTGTAAATAATTTCATCACCACTGCTCTCAAAGCGGTGAAGGAAAACATCGGGAGGAAACCGGTATGTCCTAGAACCAAAAATTCTAAGACATGTGACATCTACCAACCCGCACTGGGCCCGCGTGGTGGATTATAGCCCACTCCCTCTCACAGAGAAGAGGCATGTGTCCCAGTGTGTGGACATTTTAGGTTGATTGTTGATTGGCTGTTTGTGTATGTGACTTTAAATGTTTGTAAACGCACCCACAATACAGGAGAAATTCCTAATGTGGGGCAACATTTGTATAAAAAAAAAAATGTGCTCCTGCTGGATGGATTTTCGTTTCAGCGGGATATTGCACTTATGGAAGTTAGTTTGTTCGTTATCTTACTCTATACTCATTTTTCAGAAACAGATGATGACTTTTATTCATACTCATATGATCGTGAGGAAACTGGACTCATAATAATATAGGGTGACTGGTAATTAGTGACCGATACTTAAACACATGATTGTACTCATGACAACAAACAACTTTTGGTATGGGACCAAACCTGAAATCGCGAAAAAAAAAATCAGCTGTTCCCTACATTTTGACGACTCGTACGAACATAAATGTAGGGAACAGATGATTTTTTTTTTCGCGATTTCGTATTTGGTCCGATAGTAAAGTAGATAGTTGTTTGTTGTAAGTATCGGTCACTAATTACCAGTCACCCTATATATGTCTGAAATCGGCAATCCATCTTGAGCAACCGTGGTGATCAATGTGCTCGCCTTCTCCGTATGAGAAGAAGCCTTTGCCCTTCAGTGGGACAATAATAGGCTGGTATTCATATTAGTCCACAAGGTAACGGGATATAGGGCAGAGACTGAGAGGGTTAAGAGGTAAGAGGGCAGGGCCGCATGGCCTACCTCTGGTTGAAAAGTTTAGTTACGCAATCCAGATTTTCTGGCGTTTGGTGTAGGTAATTTATTTAGGACTATCTGCACGTTTCACCCGCGTAAGTTTCGATTCCGTGGGAATATCGGCATAAAAAGTAAGAGCTTTAAGTAACAACTATGTACCTATCAAATTTCATCGTAATCGGTTCATTACTTTTTGCATGAAGATGTAACAAACATATTATATATTTCCCGCTGCGCTGCGTGGGGCCACACCGGCCACTTTTGTTTAGATTGACATTTTTAAATTCGTAATAACTTTTGAATGGAATGACCGATTTGAATAATTCAAATAGTAATCTACAGGTATTGAAACAGTCTTCAATACGAAATTTATTTGGATATGGATTAATACAAAGGTATGGAAAACATGGTCTGATTTTGTTCGGCATTTCTATCAACTTTTAAAATGTAAAAAAGTAGTTATAGTGACATAACTACAATAGTTGGACATATGGTATCGCGAAGTTTTTTGTAGATATTGATATGTTCTTTAATATTGTACAACATTTTTTTGTTCTATCATCAATACTTTCCGCAGCGCATGCGATGAAAGACATTTTCATGGCAATTTTTTTTACACCTTGGGTTAAATTAATGAAGTTTTTGTAGGGATCCCTAGCCTATGTTACTCAGGGACAGTGTAGCATTCTAAAGGTAAAAAAAAAATTTTTAATCGGTCCAGTAGTTTTTGAGTTTATTCGTTACGAACACACATACATACATAAATACAAATCTTTTCTCTTTATAATATTAGTGTAGATGTCGGGTTTTAAACCTTTTAAAGCCCAAAACAGAATTTTATTTCGAGATTTAAACCCCCCTTGGGTTTAAACTCTATATTTACGACAATTCCAGCTTTTTAAGGCAACTATTTCAGACTCAACTTTTTCAGATCACATAGTAGCCTCATATCAACAATTCAATAACTGTGTTCCGTTCGAAGACCATCAGAAACCGGTTCCATATAAAAACGACAAGATACTGTGACGTAATCTTCGTAGGTATCGTACGATACAAAGTGCCCAATCAAGATGAAATATGTTAGATGATACTTTCAAGATGCGCGTCGCCATGGTTAAGCTGTATCTCTTTTGTGAGCAGCAGAAATAAAGGTTAAAAGTTCGTATATATTTTGATTAATATTTTTCAAATAGGTAGATAAGTACGTTTTTGTTGGTTTAATTGTCAGTGTTTTGTTTTGTACATACAACCGTGAAAAGGACCAGGATAGATAAATTATATAGAACTTTATGCACAGAAAAATACGAAAGAAACTACAGAATTTCGTGAATGTGACAATTTCCGAACTGCCGTGCGATTCTGTAACCATCTCACCGTAAAAACTTGGGTGAAGTGAGCGTGGAGTGAGCTGTCATTAGGGATTAACACTATTGACACTGCTCACTTCACTTACGATTTCACGGTGAGATTTTTACAGAATCGACCGGCTGATCTTAATCAGTAAACTATACAACTAGTAAAGGTAGCTCGTTCATTATCAACTGAATATTTTGCAACATTAGGTACTTTCGTTAGGTGAGCCTGAGGAGGTATGAATGCTATCATTCCATACTTTCATAGTCTAGAAAAACCTGTATAATTCACATAAATGCACGATGTAGATAAAGCATTATATTTTTCAAGTTTCTACATCAAAACTACCAATTACTTATAAAATTTGATTTTCCAATTCGTTTAAAAATCAAATCAAGGTGAAAGATTATCGAAGTGTCACCCGCAAAGCTGTTATAAAATCGATTGCTTTGCATACAATGCCTATGTTCATAATTATTCGATAGACATCTATACTGTGTACAATGTGGTTAATCTCAAATGTCTTATCTGGAGACATGTGGGTTGGTGTTATTGAAATAACCCAAAATACGAAACGGGGACATTGAATTCATCATTATGAACACCTGTTACTATGAGAAAAACTACTGAAATAGCAAAAGCAATATTTACAGGAAAGACTTTATTTCACATGCATTGATGCAGAGTACATACAAGAAATCCATTTGCAAAGGCCACAATATTTACATAACATTTTGTATGTGACTTTCTTCAGACTTCAAATTCACATAATATCATGTGTACAGACGCCAGCACATTAACCCACCCGAAACTGTCAAATTTTCCCAATCAACTTTGAACGTAACGTATTAACAATAAAGTTGAAAATCCATTAAAGAAATTTGACAGATTGTAGTAGCTTGATGCGCTGGCGTCTGTAATTTCGTAGTTGTGCTATGTCCTATGCTCGTTTATAAGATGATCTAGATTCCTCTCAGTTTCTTCAAAACCAAGTCACTAGTTTATCCATACAAATAACAAACAGATAAAATAAGCAAACTCATTTTAATATTGATAATATTTATATAGTAGACTTCTCAGTTTATACAACATCCATACTGCCATTCCAATATTATAAATGTGAAAGTAACTCGTATCTGTCTGTCAGTCAGTCTGTTTGGTACCTTCTCACGCCTTTAACAGCTGAACGGATTTCGATGAAATTTGGCAGACAGGTAGACCATGAAGCGAGAAAACCTAGTTAAGCGGGCTACTCACACACCTGCCACAGGGGCAATCTCGGGTGTACAAGTATAGTGTAGTATTTGTCTTTCCTTCCCCTTTTCAATCCATCCAAAGGTTGTCTTTAAAAGATCGCTCTCAGCGATAAGACCGCCCATTGTGTCACCTTTTGCAAAATTTCTATATTTATCTCTGTATCTATTTATTTAATACTTTAAGCACATAAATTTACACACGCGGAGTTAATGCCGTAGGCATTTTCTACCAGTCAAACTTTGGGTAATGTAGAGACAATATGGTGTACATAATAAAGAGTATTCTATTCTACCCTAAAAGTGGGGATGACCCTTAATTGCCACCTTAATTGTGATATGTATAGGCAAGCAGGGGCAATTTCTTAGACTGGCTTTGCAGCAGAACAGCAGGGGCGCGAGACCATCCTTGGTACCTAGATCGTCCCTGCCGCCCTGCTACGTTGCCGTGAGTGTAGCGGGATTAGGGCAATTACTCAATCAGTTTGTTCTTTAGTAGTTATGGCATTCCGCATTAATGTATCTTTTTTTTTATAGAAATGGTGTCAACATTGCAAGGAACTCTTCAAAACAAGCAATGTCCATTCATAAATAAATTGAAGGTCATCTACTTCCAATTTTTTCATAATATTCATGTAGCACCACAGAAAGAGCCAGGGCTATAACGATCTTTTGATTTTTCGATAAGACTGGTGCCATTCTCAACGCGTGTGTTTAGCTCAACTTACACCCAAACACTGAACGGCAGGCATGTGTGTAGAGACAATTCCGATATTGGCGCGACCGAAGTGCGCCCTAGATTGCCCCTGCGGCAGGTGTGTGAGTAGCTCGCTTTATATATTTCTTTATGACTAACCATAGACTTCCTCGACTCTTTGTTGTTTCCACACAGACACTTGTCATATAATTCTTTTAACACATTCTTCAAGTTAAATGAATACATTAATCATCACAGTTTCTAAAGTAATAAAGCATAACATACATTAAAAACTGTCATGTGTAATGTAATCTCTTTGTTAAAAGAAAAAAAAAAAACACATTTAGGTACAGACGCCAGCACATCAAGCTACCCGAAACTGTCAGATTTTCCCAATCAACTCTGAACCATATGCTCTAGTGCTAAAGTTGAAAATCTATTAAAGAAGTCTGACACATTGTAGTAGCTTGATGTGCTGGCGTCTGTACATACCTATGGCTGAGAAGAATAATAAAGTTTTATTTGAATGGTTCTTGTGAAACAACTTTGATATGATTTCATTTTAAAGAATAAGTACTTTGGTTTTATATATTTGTCCGGTAATATTTTATAGGCTTGTTATTTTTACATATTGATAGTTTCGTTTTAGTAAAAAGAGAAAGTACATCATACTTATATGATGTTGAGTAAGACTTGGAGGGCACACAGCGACTCAGAACTGTTATTAAACATTTTGTAATACAACTATCACTCTGTAAAAGGCTATAAATAAATAAATTTATTAAGACTTGGAATTATGATTACATGTTTATTAATAAATAAGTCTGTATATTGGCTGTTATAAGACGGCCGGATATGTAAAATTGTTACTCACATCATTCATATACCAGAAAAGTTTAAATGAATATTGACATTGCATCTGTGTAAACATAAATATTTATATAATGTGTAGACAACAATAGCTGAAAATACTGGCATACAATAGTCTCAGCAGTGTATGTGGCTGTGGAATTTTACAAGTAAACTTTTATTCATTGGAAATTTAATTAGTAATGCTATTTTGAATATGTAGTTTTTGTAATTGTTAAATAGTAGTATTTAGGTATTTACTTACTTTATTATTCACATGAGTACACAAAGTAAAAGTAAGGTACCTATATTTTAGATTGATTTGATAATTTCCCACCCAAAAAAAAAAGGTATATTTTAGAGCAAACTGGAAAATATTTAAAATTAAATGAAATGGTTTATTCTGTAAATAGGATATCAGAATCACTGTAACAACATGTCATATTATTTAAAAAAAATTGCTAGATGAAGTTGACATTTCCTATTTAACTACCCCTGAAAAGAAATGGCGAAACAAACTGTCTCTTTTAAAGTCCAGAGATAATCTTGGTCAGATCATGTGAGGACATTGTAGAATAGTGCCTAAAATGGTCTATTGAGAAAATAACCAAACAGATTTGAGTAGACCAGTCCAGAGTCAATAATATTGACTGGACATTATTATTATTTATTTATCAATCAAGTAAAATAGACTTACTTAGAACTTGACGAGCTCAACAACTAAGTAACTGGATTGTTCAAGGTGTATTTTTATGCTTTATTATAATGCCTCTACTATAAAATTGTTTTAAGAGTATATTAATTTCTTTTAGTTATTTTTTTTTTGTAGATAATATTACATTCAATCAATCTGCCTAGCCTTTCCCAACAGCTTTAGAGTCTAGTTCCAGTCTAACCAGATGCACCTGAATACCAGAATTTTATAAAAAAGAACTGCCAATCTGACCTCCACAATCCAGTTACTTAATATGCCTTGGTACAAATGGTTCTGGGTTTCTGACTGGCTCATAACAACTGTCACAGATAACATTACATTATGCATTCAAAACAAAATAAATAAAACAAAGCTTACCCTTCTACTAGCGTAGTGTGCTGAATAAGCCACAGATCGCACATGGACCGTGAGATCAAGGAGAAGGCGATGAGTACCATGAAGCTGCTCTCCTTCGACCAGAACGAGGGCATCATGATTTTCCATAGTGCTTTCAGTTCTGCTATGAACCGTGCATCAACTTGTGCCTTCGGACCTTTTTTGTTTTTCTCTTTTATCATGTATTGTATCTGTTCCTCAGGTGATAATTTGGCTGATTTGACATTTTTGTGTTTGCTGAAATGAGTTAAAACATGTTTAAAAATTGGAACTGATTAAACAATGGGATATATAATTACAATTTAAATTTTCATTAATTTTGGATATTTATTATTACCAATATTAAAGATTTTTAATTTTTTTAACACATTGAACGCCGTGGTGGTCACCGGTGACCACCACTGACCACCACTGAAGTTTCCATATGGGCTGACGCTGATTCGCGATTTCGGCAAATTTTACACGTTATATTTTATTGGCTCATACGGTTCAAAATAGTCAAAAATCCCACTATAAATAATTATTTCTTATTACTATTCAAAGAATTAACTAAAATAATTGCTGTCGCTCACCGGTGACCACCATGGCGTTCAATGTGTTAAGTGAATGTTTCAGGAAAATATTTTTTGCAAAGACATGAAAAGCAGTTCACCAAGAACCACTTTGCAGCAGTTGGCCAAGCATAAGTTTTTCTGAGTCATAAAATTGATTATAACACAGAAATTAATATTTTAATGTAACATATTTAATGTAACTTTAGTGTTTTTTATTGGCTTGTTGAGAAACAATAACATTTTGTAATGTTTCTACTCCACTTTCAAAATGGATGAGAATACTCATCTAAGGAAAAAGTTTAATCATCTTTGAGATAAGTTTTAATCATTATTTTATTTAGATTAATAGAAATGAGAAACAGCAATTTATAATAACATGAGTGGTGTTTATTTATTAATTTATTGATACAATCAGATATTGAGCGAACTCGGCTGAACTTTTAAAAGTAGAATTTTATAGTACTTTACAATGGACTGTATTACTGTGTATCTCCTTCATTTATAAATATTGATCCATAAAATTTTAGATACATAAAGAAACTAACTAACCTTGACTTCAGCGAATTCCTGATTACCCAGGCACTTAGCGCTGCAGAGGCTGCTAACGCAATTTTCACATCAGTCCGTGAAGTAATTTTACTAAAATTCGGCGCCATTCCGAAGTTTACAACTAACAATTTAATTATAAATCAGCATTTAATTTTTAATGAGCACACGAGTAACAATACCACGAGCACGAGCACCAAACACTCATTACACTTCCTCCGTTTCACGATAAAATAAAATTAAAGCTGCAGGAATGTGAATCGGAAAGTCGACTTGTGTAACGTCAACTGTCAAGTGTCAATGTCAAGATGCTGTCATAGTTTTCCTAGTGATGAGGTAAGTGATGATTCACAACTTTAGTTAGATTTTGTTAAAAGAAGAAATAGTCGATTATATTTTAGCACTACTTGCAATTTACTTGTTTCTTTTCCCAGTTAAAGCTTAGAGCATTTATTTATATGGGGCCCGTGGCTAAACAATAACAGCCACACAGGTCGATCGAACAGGTTAAGCTACGCTTGCCGCGGTTGGTCTGTGGATGGGTGACCATCTTGACATAGCGAGACCCCTCAGTGCCTCGGAAAGCACGTTCAGCCGTTGGTCCTGGCTGTCATTCGTGGATCTTTGACAGTCGTTACGGTTGTCAGAAGCCCGAAAATCTGACAACCAGTCGTACCTAGGGGTATCGTATTACCCAGTAACTGGGTTGTGGAGGTCAGATAGGCAGTCACTCCATGTAAAATACTGGTATTCAGCTGCATCCGGTTAGACTGGAAGCTGACCCCAACATAGTTGGGAAAATTCTAGGCAGATGATGATGATTTATTTAAATGCTCTAAGAGTTAAAGGCAAGGCAAACTGCTCAAAATGAGAATGTATGGAAACTTAATCCGTAACGGGTTTGTATTTTTATCAATTATTCCTTGCACTTAGAACTCATGACTGAAATGGCAAGCGGCAGCATTACCAGTTGCTAAAAGTAATAATTAAAATTCAGTATTATCAGCTTACAATCTTCCCAGTGCTAGGACACAGGCCTCCTCTCTGTGAGTGGGAGTGGGCAGTTAACCACAAGGCAGGCCCAGTGCGAGATAGACAATGTCACATGTTATGTCATTGAATTTAAGGAAATGTCGGTCATATATAAAATACCAAATGTACAAATGCCGGTTTCCTCAGGATGTTTTCAGTGGTGATGAAATATACTACACAAAGTAGAAAAAAATAAAAACAAAGGGTGCGGTACAATATTTGCAACCAAACAGCTCTGCACTTTTAAAATATCACTACATTATGTACTAAATAATATAAAAGAAAGTGCCCCGGCCCCCGCCGCGTCTACATGTCTGTCTGAACGCGATATACTTAAAAACTACCGAACGGATTTTTATTCGGTTTTCACCAATGGACAGAGTGATTCACGAGGACCTTTCTCGTGTTATATCTGTTACACCTCTACCTTACCATCTGTATCTGTTAAATGTGACTATGATTGTTGAACATGTCGGAAAAAATCATGCCGACTGGGAGCTCTACTGACTTGAGCCGCGTAAACATTGGATGAAATTTTGGTTTTCACAAAGTTTATCACCTATATTAACACATAGGGTACATACTTTAAATCCCGTACGTTCCCTTGGGACATTTTCCGAATCCACGCGGGTGAAGCCGCAGACAAAAGCTAGTTAGTTATAAAACCGTAATTAACTTATTTTGTATCATTAAACCAGTAAGCCAGTTTTCAAATCATAACCATTCTGATATAATATCAAAACAATCAAATATCAACCAGTCCAAAAATAAGTAATGTACCAGGAGCAAGTACTAAATTCTACAGCCAGCGCCGGGTTCGAACCAACGACCTTTAAGTAGTAAGCTGGGTCCGTTACCACTTGGCCACTGCTGCTCTAAAAAACAATAAAATTCTCGAAAATCCAGTGATGATGCGTAAAACTCCACCGGATGGCAGGGAGTCAGTGCGCGACATGATACCATGGATTCAGTACATTATTCTGGACCGTGCGTTAAAATTCTGTCGGTTATCATAAAAAATTACGCCACCAGTTGGCGCCACTTTGGCAAGAGGTTTTCCATTTCGACAATGAATTTAAATGATGACGTTCATCATTCGTTTTTCATTCAGTCAGGACTAAAGAAAATATACGCGCTTTGACACTTTTGACAGGTGCTCGGACCTGATGTCCACAGAGTACATTCTAATATACTGTAACTGATGTCTCAGTGCTGCCACCTAGAGAACGTCAGTTCAGAAAACCCTCCCTGCTACACATTTTGACCGCGTATGTATTGCATTTTTTATGGAAACAGCTGATTTTTATTAAAATAATTGACGTAAAATTACAACGGAGGGGGTCCAGAATCATGTACTGAATCCATGGTAACAGGTTGTGTGTCGATGTTCCTGCCACCCTGTACAGATGGTACTGTATTGAAATTACTTTACAAGGTTTTTATTTTAGGGTTCAGGAATTCAAAGAACCTTTTCATTACCTATCAAACGAATTATACACTGATTCTTTCTTTCTTCCTTTTTTTAAAAAACGTTGCCCCACACTAGGAATTTCTCCTGTATTGTGAGTGTGCTTACAAACATTTAAATTCCCATACACAAACAGCCAGACCCGGAACAACTACTTGTGGGTCATACAAATATTTGTTCCGTGAATCGAACCCGCGACACGCAGCATAGCAGTCCATCGCTTAACCACTGCGCCAAGCGCCAACCGTGCCAAAGTTTACGGGTACTACACCTACGCCTCTGCACGGGCTTAGATTGCTACACAGGCCTACGTCGCGTCTACGCCGCGACGTGGGCATACGTCGCGTCTACGCAGCTACGTGGACCTACGTCGCGTCTACGCCGCTACGTGGGCCTACGCCGCGTCTTCGCTGCTACGCAGGGCTACGCCGCGCCTACGACGCTACGAGGCCTAACGTCGCGTCTACGGTGCTACGCCGCGTCTATGATGCTACGTCGTGTTTGCAATGAACAAAACCTAAGCAGACATCTGTCGTCGGCGACTGAATAATTCGGTGATCACTGCTCACCGAACTATTTAGTTTTTAGGGTTCTGATGGTATCCAGTGAAAACGGGACGCTATTATCTCTGTCTGTCCGTACGTCCGTCTGTCTTGTTACATGACTATAACTTTTTATCCGCAATAGCCAGTTGACATTTTGCAGAGTGATGTTATTGTGGTAGTTTTGTTGGTACAGAACCCTGAGTTCCGGGTTATTCGCTCCAATAAGCTTTACAAAACATGGCAATGAAACTTAATATTTTGTGAATCATCAATTATGGATTTTTGTCGTCTGAATAAATAAATGAATTATTATTTTTTATTTATATAATAACTGTATGTTGTAAGTACACGGTTTATGTCTACGAAATGTTAACGCAGTACAATTAAACTTTGGATGTCTGTATTTGTATTAACGGTATCATATACGTCATACGTCGTACATCATACGAGGCAACTCACTAATTAACTATATTTTATAGCACTGTATGACCTACAACCGCACTTTATTCACGCTTTTCTGTTACTTATGCAGCCCATTTTTACGCATAACAGCGTGACTTAAGTGCGGGATAGGTCACATGAGCTTTAAAATAGTATACCCTCCTTAGTCCCCGAGGTCATTATAACGGACAAATTATAGTATGTCATAAAGTCCCGGTATACATCTACACTAATATTATAAAGAGGAAAGATTTGATTGTTTGTTTGTATTGAATAGGCTCCGAAACTACTGGACCGATTTGAAAAATTGCTTTACCATTAGAAGCCGACATTATCCCTGATGAACATAGGCTACTTTTTACCGCGGGAAAATACTTCATTCCTACGGGAAAACGGGTAATAGGACAACAGGTAGTATGAATTATCCTTCCGTACTTGTCTTTTTCACTTAATTTCTAAACGGCTGAACCGATTGGGTTGTAATTTTAATTTTTATTAAGGGTATTTCGATGGTTTCCCGGATTATTTTAAAACTACAATTGGACCCGTTAGGTGGCACTGCTATCGGTTCGTCAACTACTAAACGGCTTGACCGATAGGGTTGAAATTTTGTATGTGTATTTCCATGGTTTCACAGACACGAATGTATTAAGCCTGCCTAATCTGTCTTTCTATACATATATCAATAAATCAATTACATTAACCACATTATTTAAAAAAATCCTCCCTTAAGAGGGTGAAAGTGGAGATCAAAATTTAAACGGCGGAAATTCCGAATTATACGTAAACGAAGTTGCGGGCGGATGCTAGTTTGTAATAACCGGACGTACTTCCTAACACAATATTAGTTTTTCGTTTAAAAATCGGCGCTGCTACACCTGATTTAGTCACCCAATGAGAAATCAAATGTTGATTAATGTTGTATTTAATCTCAGGGCCCATTTAGTCCGTTATTAAGGACAACCGGTCTCTCCGACATCTTGAGGTATAAATATGACGGACTCAGGAGGATATGATACATGTGACTTATGGTAGTTTATTAATATTAATTCACAGCGTTTAGCATCTAATTTCACTCCGCGCAATAATCAAATCGTAATCGTAATAATTTATTAGTGAGTTCTTATAGTTACTATAAGAAATAGGTACAATACAAGACCATAATTATGAATCAAGTTTATTCGTATTAGATAGGATTCTTCCTAAAGTTGGAGCAATTTTGATAAAGGATATGATTTAGGATTTGTCTTATTTTATAAACTTGTTAGTTTTGGCTCTGTTTTTGTAGTTTTCCTTGGCATGAGTCGCCAAGATATTGTGTAAGTACCTGCCTATGTGGGCACATATGTAGTTGAGTTTAGGAAAAATAGATGTTTTTTTAAAGGCTTGAGAAATCCCCCACAAGTACCTAAAAACATAGATCTGCGCCTGCCTACTAGTAGGTACAAACCTACCTAATATAAAATTGACTGGTAATTATTGTTTACAAGATAGATCAGATACTCTTTTATGCACCATAAATTATCATTTATTTATTTTCTGTAAGTTGGCTTGTATGTACAAACACTTTTACGGGTCCATCATATATTTTTTTAAACTAGATGAGGTCGGCGTTTCCTATCTGACTCCTCTGAGAAGAAAGGCCGAAACAAACTCAGAGGTCACAGTCTCTTTTAAAGTCCAAGCACAACAAGTAAAAACTTGGTTAATTAATGACTTCTTAACTTCTTATGTAATTTAATGGTTCCTATTTATACGGTGTACAGTACATACAAAGTGATTCGAAGAAGAAGAGTTGATAAATCGTGTTATGTAATTCTACCTATTAGTATTATAGTGAGTTATTTCGACCAAAAGAGATTGGTGTGCAAAAGCAAATAAGAAGAAAAAGACAAGTTTTCATTAAAAAAATATTATTTATTTATTTTTCAGCACATGATCTTTTAAACATAACTTAAAATTACAATAATTTAACTTACAACCTAGGTCATATTCACAATGGTTTCACAATATGGAAATGCAAGTTTGGTGGGACTAGAGATCAAGTCTAAATTTCACTGAGTTTCTAGGAACACTAAGAACTTTGTTTCTGAGGATATTTTCACTAAAGTGGGCACTTAGTCGACCTCTTCAACAGTGGGCCCTTTGCTTCCTTGCTGGCTGTACTGCTGTTGTCCTGCACCCGCATCAGCAGCGCCGCCTCCGTGCATTTTGCTCATGATGGGTGAGCAAGCACGTTGTAGGTCCTTCAATCTATGCTCATACTCATCCTTCTCAGCGAGCGTGTTATTATCAAGCCACTTCAGCGCTTCATCGCACTGGCTTCGTGCTTCCTGCTTGTCTTGTTCGCTCAACTTATCACCAGCTTCATCCAGCGCTTGTTTCACGCTGAAGATGTATGACTCGAACTGGTTGCGAACTGTCACCCTTTCTCGTTGACGTTCGTCCTCTTCTTTGTAACGCTCGGCTTCCGATAACATACGATCGATCTCGGCCTGTGAGAGTCGGCCCTTGTCATTCTTGATGACAATGTTTTTGCTGCGGCCGGTGCTATTTTCTTTTGCGGATACGTTGAGGATGCCGTTCGCGTCTAAGTCGAAGGTGACATCAATTTTAGGCACTCCGCGAGGCGCTGGTGGGATACCAGTTAGGTCGAAGCGGCCGAGTAGGTTGTTATCCTTTGTCATAGCTCGCTCGCCCTCGTACACTTGGATGGTGACAGCCGGTTGGTTATCCGAGTAGGTGGTGAACGTCTGCGACTGCTTGCAAGGGATCCTAGCGTTGCGCTCAACGATCTTGGTCATGACGCCGCCGGCTGTTTCAATGCCGAGTGACAGAGGAGCCACGTCCACCAACAGCACGTCTTGGATCTTGGAGTGCTGCTCACCGCTCAGTATAGCTGCTTGCACTGCCGCACCGTAGGCAACTGCCTCGTCCGGGTTAATAGACAGGTTCAATTGCTTGCCACAGAAAAAGTTCTGCAGCATGCTCTGAATCTTGGGGATACGAGTGGAGCCGCCGACCAGTACAACGTCATGGATGGAGCTCTTGTCTAGTTTCGCATCTTTAAGAGCCTTTTCTACTGGTTCCAAGGTGCCGCGGAACAGGTCTGCGTTCAGCTCTTCGAAACGTGCACGAGAGATTCGCGTGTAGAAGTCCATGCCTTCGTATAGCGCGTCGATCTCGATGGTTGCTTCAGTGCTTGATGATAATGTGCGCTTAGCGCGCTCAGCTGCCGTGCGTAGTCTGCGTAGGGCACGCGAGTTATTTCGCATATCCTTCTTGTACTTGCGCTTGAACTCGTCAGCGAGGAAGTTGACGAGCCTGTTGTCGAAGTCCTCACCTCCCAGGTGTGTGTCGCCGGCAGTCGCCCTTACTTCAAATAGAGAGCCTTCGTCGATGGTCAGAATGGACACGTCAAACGTGCCACCGCCCAAGTCGAAGATGAGCACATTGCGTTCGCCTTTAAGGTTCTTGTCGAGTCCGTAAGCGAGAGCAGCGGCTGTAGGCTCGTTGATTATTCTCAGCACGTTCAGTCCGGCGATGGCTCCGGCGTCCTTGGTGGCCTGTCGCTGGGAGTCGTTGAAGTAAGCCGGGACTGTGACGACTGCGTCACGCACTGTGGTGCCGAGGTATGCTTCAGCAGTCTCCTTCATTTTCGTCAGCACCATGCTGCTGATCTCTTCCGGTGAAAATGTTTTCTTTTCTCCCTTGAAATCGACTTGTATCTTAGGCTTGCCGCAGTCGTTGACAACTCTGAAGGGCCAATGCTTCATGTCCTGTTGAATTTTGGGGTCGTCGAACTTGCGGCCGATGAGTCGCTTGGCATCAAACACTGTGTTGTTGGGGTTGAGGGCGACCTGGTTCTTCGCGGCATCGCCGATGAGCCGCTCCGTGTCTGTGAACGCGACGTATGATGGGGTGGTGCGGTTTCCCTGGTCGTTGGCGATGATCTCCACATTCCCATGCTGCCACACTCCGACGCATGAGTAGGTAGTACCAAGATCAATTCCGATGGCTGGCATTTTCACTTGTATATTCTTCTTATAAAACTTGAATAGTAAACTCGATGGTAATTCACTTATAGATACTTTATTCACTTCACTGCGTAAACTTTGTTCGGTAGTGTTACCGCTCTTGGAGTTCTCTTCGCTTGTTTGTGTTTTCAAATACTGAATACATTGCCGCGCTCGTCGCCCCTTTATATATGGGACCAATAGCATTGAAGAACAATCTAGAATGTGCTCGATGCTCCAATCAGATTCGTTCCATGAAAGAATTTTCTCGAAGTTCTATTTCTGTGACCAATCAGCGTTCGAGAGAGGGATAGAACGATGCTATTAAGAGAGAGTAAGCAATAAATGGTAATACCAAGTAATAAAAATTCCCTGTTAACGTGGTAAACTGTGGTAAATTCGTGTTAGATGTTAGCTTGGACTTGAATTCGTCGTGTTTTATGTTATTGTATTTTATAGTTACATAGTGTTTAATTTCTTATTAGCATTTCATTTATGTGCAATAATTACTGGAGTCATTGAAAAAATAAAAAAAAAATTGGTAAATAGCGAATATTAAGGCAAACTAAACGTAATAATGATAAAAAAACGAAACGTTCATATCACGCCTGTAATCCTTGTAGGGTTAGACAGAGGTGTACCTATAGTACAGACGCCAGCACATTAAGCTACTACAATCTGTCAAATTTCTTTAATAGATTTTCAACTTTATCGCTAAAGCATAAGGTTCAAGGTTGCTTGGGAAAATTTGACAGTTTCGGGTAGCTTGATGTGCTGGCGGCTGTACGTGCACATTTCATCAGTTATGTTTAAGCGCCATGACATTGGAGGCGAGCCTATTGCCACTAATCGGGCACAAATTCAGAATCCAATTGCTACTGATATAAAAGTATTTTAATAATTCATATTCCATTATTTTTGTTTTGCTATTCTATATTACAATATTTTGTAATAGTGAAAAAACTCTTATGCATGTTTAATAATGTTTTAACCTACATAATTATTAATAATATGAGAATTTCATAAAGACTACTGTTGAGCTGAGACTAATGTTAACCCGGCGAGAATAAGGTTATAATAGGCATAATACACCCAGACCCTAATAAATCGCTCGATATTTTGTGACATTTACATTTTTTTTTAAATAAATACATGTATATTTTAAATTTAAGAAAAGCATTTAAAATCACTATTAAAGTTTAGCAATATCCTTCAAAATGATTCAGATTGTGACAGAAAGAGTGAGTTAAAAAGAAATTGAAGAGTGAGTTTAAAGAGTGTTACGCAATTAGGATGCTGGTAATGACAAATTGTCAATTAAGTTTACGATAAAACTTAAGCAGGCATTAGGCGTGGCCATCGCAAAATTTTCCATTAGGGGAAGTCGAGCGCGAACTCTGGCAACATCGGCTGGGTTTATTGATTCTAGAACATTCCTAAGTATATTGCCATCTCGCAATATCTATCTTTTTTCTCTTTCATCTTCGGTGGCACTGCGGACATTTGTTCTGGAAAATAAAATCAATACATATAGTCATCTCGTTTTTTCTTGTAATGCTATCTCTTACTATGCGGTAAAGAACATTCTAGAACGGTTACCCGGCTATTCAGAGTGTTTGTATGTTTCCTTGAACTAGCGTGGTGTAATCGGACCTTTCATACTTTGCGGCATAGTAAAGTGGGCTGAGGGGACTGCATCTGACGCAATGGCTATATAAACTGAAACGCGGGGGGTTTCTTTGAGATACCTTTTCCAAGTCTAGTGGTGAGGTTCGGTTTAAACCATGTATTTTAGGATTGAGTAGTGGTAGGACCAGTCAGGCCCTTTCAAATGTAGGCTTAAACCGAGTAGCAAAATAGTTTTAAAAATGTATATTAAAGTACGGAGTATAGCTAAAGAGGTGGCAAGTCCCGTTAGCGCATAAAATGGCGGAGTCGTCGCCCGGTTGACGAGTACTGCGTAGTTCCTCTTTATTTTCGATTGTATAAAGCAGGGGAAGACGTTTTTTTAAGGATAAGATGTAAGGTAAGGTATTATTTTATTACATTTTTGTTTTCATTAGGTAAAGTTTTGCATAATATTGGCAGGAATTGGTTTTCTTTGAAATTGCGTCACAGAACGCCATGATGTGGTTGTGTTATAATTTTTCTTGTTTATTTATTTTTAATTCTTCCCGTTGTGTCGTTTTAAAGTTATATTTTACGTGTTACACGATTAATTTAAATGTTTTTTCGAAAATTTCGATGTAGTAGGATCAGTTAAAGCCGGTGTTTTATATTTGCCGACATAGGTGTCCAACATGGCGTCTTATTTGACCTTCATTTCGTTTGTTTATTGTTAATGTTATTTAATCGCTTATCGACTATATCCCAGCTGATATTTGTTTTAGTATATGAGTTGATACCTAATGGAATTTTCCATGTTACTTAATGAAATAGATAGGTGAATATTATATTAATTACTTATTTAGTAAGCGGTTTCAGTTTTTGTTGGAAATTATGCGTAAAATATCCTTGCTTGATCATTGCTGACATTTTTCGGTCGCCTCACCGACCCTCTGGACGGGAAGGCTAATTTATGAAAACATACCCTACACTATGAACGAACGAAACTATATTTTATGGTAAATAACTAAACTTCAAGAATATAAATTTTAATAATATTACATCGTTTAGTATGTCACGAAAAGCGGAATTAAATTGACGGAAGCTGTTATCCCAACATGAGACGTAAAACGAAACATATCTAAGTAGGAACAATTGCTAAAGGCAAGTAAATTAACATTCCAGTAGGTGCGACTCAATTTGGGACGTTAGAGCTCGCGTGCTCTACTTATGTAGAGCACTTTTAATTTAAATATTTTTGAAGGAATGTTTCATGAATAGTTAAAAATATGCTTTCATGTTCAAGAAGGCTTTATTATGAAACTAAATGAGGCACAAGGAATATGTAATGTAATGTAGAGGAATACTATGAGTGTGTCCGTGAGTGACCTTCGATTTGTGCTCAAATTCTAGGAAACGCACGTGCGTTCTACAATGGTAGAACTCGCACCTACTGGATTGTTAAGGTTAAGCTAATGTTACCATAAACTGATAGCACGTTCTCAATTAAGTAGGTATTGTAAAGAATCAAGCACAGTTTTCACGGACCCCCTTAATAAAATAAACAGCAAAAAAATTCGTATTTATTTTAGTTATTACAGATACAAAATAGGTACTCATAACTGTTTATTATTATGTATGGTCCAGAGATGACACAGGTTGGGAAACAATGAAATATGTAGGCTATAGTGACCGAGTGGACTGTCATGTCAATTTATTTACAACAAGAAGGCTGCATCGCCTCTGTGACACCAGTAATAGGGCGACGAGGTTTAAGCATGACGACGTTAGTGTTGGTGCACATTGGCACATGTATCAAAATGTTAACTTAATTGACACTTGTCGTAGTGTCAGATCCGTTCGTAGTGACGTAAGCCTTCTCTTGTAAGAGTTGGACCTTAAAATGTAAACATAATGTCTGGCGTTAGGTAATTATTCTCATAGGTCGAGGTAGGATAACTTAATATTTGTCTTGGATTGATAACTTTGGACTGTATGATAGCCATATTTTATCCAGTAGGGTATGAATAGCCGTGGGGGGAGCATGGGGGGCGTGCGGGCCTATTTGATGCTCTACATGCAACCTCCGCGAGTTTGCAGGTAAAATACCAAATAGGCTAGTCTCTACAGTACCTACATTATTTTAAGTCATACCGCAAATGAAATTGCCACGAGCTAAAATTGCATTAAGAAATAATATTTTCTTGGATAGCATAATTTTGTCGGGCAGGACATGAAAATACAATTTCAAAAGCATTTATATATATAATGCTCTGCAGTTCTGCACTAACTCGACACATCAGTATTTACCGAACATTAATATCGATTATTCGTTAAATTCGTTATAGATAATTATCAAAATAAGATAGGGCAATTTAAAAAATATCTACGTTAAAAAAAATAATTATTAGTTAATTTCTGTTTCCCTTGAGGAACAGCTGTGTGTAATTATTGTTGTGCGTATTAGTAGTTATTATATTATGTGTATTATAATATAATATTTATAATGAACTATTGTAACACAGTTTACCTATTTTGAACCAAAAGGGTGACGTCATCTTACGCAGGGCGGGACTCATCCCTGCAGCTGTAGGGGGTCTATTGAATTAATATTGACGCAGGTCGGTAAAACAGCTGCACCCGAACCAGAATTTAAGTCGATACTTACCTACCTGTGACAAAGCTATTGTTGGGATTAGGTGTTCAATACGGAGTTCAGTATTTTGCGGAGAAAGGGATTTTGAAAAGGGTCTCGGTCTGATTCTAAAATGGCGTCGGGTCAGAAAAGTTAGAACATTTACTTTAAAAATGTTAGAAGAAAGGCGAAGAAAGGAGAAATAATTTCTAAGATAAGTAGTCTATAATAGATACTTACATACATAGGTATTACATATTGTGTTTGCGCAACTAAATGCGAACGCTGTAAGTCGGTACAAGCGTGTCGGAACGTACCGCAATTGACTCTGATAGAGGCATTGATTTAGGCTTATAGGAAGGAATGTTTTAGAAGGTAGTGTCCCAAAATTGGAAAGAAATAGTAAAGAGTGCTTTCAGAAGCAAAGAAACTGACATTTTGTAAGCAGAATAGGAAATTCTAATTGTAAATATGCAGAACAGGCAAAAAGTCATTAATAGATCTATGTATCTCATTACAGAGATTGGTTAATAGAAGTAGAATTGATTTGCGAAGCACCTAGTAGTGTTCTCTCTCTCTCAATAGGATATTTTAGTGGAATATGGACAAAAAAATCTTTATAAATTTCGTTCTGGTCGGTAGAATAGCTATTATCACTTGAGGTTTAATTTTAAGTAGATAACTACTCAGTACATGCTACGAAGGTATTATTAGGATTAGAAAGGTGTTGCGAGAAATCTCGTTAACTGAAAATACGTCGAGGTACCAAAGATTAAATAATAAGTACCTACATTTAAGTAACGTTGAAAGGCGGACGAATGTTTTTATTTCTACATTTTTATCTGTAATTTTTGGTGTACATAATAAAGAGTATTCGATCTATAACTGTCTAAGGAAAGGAGCAAATGGCACATTAGGTGTGGTTAGGTATAAGTACTGGAAGTTTCAAATTAAACTGTTGAACAAACGTTAAAGCTCATGTTAGCTCAATTGACGCTGAAATAACAAAGATTTGACGAAATGAATACGGTTACACGTCATTTGTTTCATTAATGTTATTGTTAGGATTAGGAAAGTGTTTTAGCAGAATCCAATTGTGGTTTCACAATGGCGTCATTACGCAGGAAACTAGAATAGGGTTATTGAGCAGTTTCAGACTGGCGTTTCTCCTGTGCGTAGTCTGTAACCGCGTGAAATCGCAAAGATTTTGTTCATCAAGTTTCTTTTTAAACTGTTCGTGCTTACGCAAGTTAATCTAAGTATCTACGATTCGATTATAAGTGTTTGACAAGACCCATTGGTTTCCGTTGCGTAGGAAACTATAGGATAGAGGGAAAACTAAGAGCAGTTTCAGACTGGCGTTTCTCCTGTGCGTAGTCTGTAACCGCGTGAAATCGCAAAGATTTTGTTCATCAAGTTTCTTTTTAAACTGTTCGTGCTTACGCAAGTTAATCTAAGTATCTACAATTCGATTATACGAGTAAGTGTTTGACAAGACCCATTGGTTTCCGTTGCGTAGGAAACTATAGGATAGAGGGAAAACTAAGAGCAGTTTCAGACTGCCATTTCTCCTGTGCGTAGTCTGTAACCGCGTGAAATCGCAAAGACTTTGTTCATCAAGTTTCTTTTTAAACTACTGTTCGTGCTTACGCAAGTTAATCTAAGTATCTACAATTCGATTATAAGTGTTTGACAAGACCCATTGGTTTCCGTTGCGTAGGAAACTATAGGATAGAGGGAAAACTAAGAGTGGTTTCAGACTGGCGTTTCTTATGCGCGTAAAATCTGGAACCGTGTGAAAATTGCAAGGTTTTATTTATCATGCGACTTGTTTTTTTTTCTTTTTTTTTATATTTGATTCGTACACAGTTTAATCTAGGATCTATGATTTCATTATAAAATTGTTTGACAAGAAACCCACTGTGGTTTCCGTTGCGTAGGAAACTGTAGGTTAGGGGGGAAACTAAGACCGGTTTCAGACTGGCGTTTCTCTTGCGCGTAAAGTATGGAATCTTGTGAAATCGCAAAAAAACAAAACATACGCAACTAAGTATCAACGATGCAATTATAAAATTGTGACCCACTGTGGTTTCGGTTGCGTAGGAAACTGTAGTATAGAGAGGAAACTAGGAAACTGGTAGGTTAGGGGGGAAACTAAGACCGGTTTCAGACTGGCGTTCCTCCTGCGCGTAGTCTGGAACCATGTGAAACCGCAACGATTGTGTTCATAAAATTTCTTTTTACAATTTTTGGCGCATACGCAAGTTAATTTAAGTATCTACGATGCGATTATAAAAGCGTTTGAAAAGACACCCACTGTGGTTTCGGGTGCGTAGGAAACTAGAATAGAGGTGAAACTAAGAGCGGTTTCAGACTGGCGTTTCTTCTGCGCGTAAAGTCTGGAACAGTGTGAAAACCCGCAAGGTTTTTATTCATCATACGACTTTTTTTTTATAATTTGGCTCTTACGCAATTCAATCTAAGTATCTCTATCTATGATGTGATTGTAAAATTGTTTGATAAAAAACCCACTGTGGTTTCGGTTGCTTAGGAAACTGTAGGATAGAGAGGAAACTAAAAGCGGTTTCAGACTGGCGTTTCTCCTTCGCGTAAAGTCTGATACCCTGGGCTAATGGGAAATGTTACGAGAGCGTGTCGCGCAATGCAGTGTTTTTTAAGTTTAAATTTTATGGCCTAAACGCAAACTGGCAACAAAGATCTAAAGTTAATGCTATCAATAAAACATATTATTAGTATAAAATGCCTGTGATATTAATACCTAATTAATAATAAATAATTTATTTACTCAAACTAAAAATTGTATTGAGTATCCATGTTAACAATACAGTTTTTCATTTATAAATGTAGGCAGGTAGTGTAGATACGTAATGGCGGTCGTATTGCGATGATTTTGAAGCATTTTCAGTCGGTGAAATACCTATATTATGTTAAAGTTACTTGAGAAATTACCTTTTTTTTAATATAAAATGATTGGCAAATTCTAAGATTCTATTCAACGATTTCACATTAATTTGTATTTTGGTATTTTTATAATTTCCTAGTTATTATTTAAAATTATAATATCTTTTGAATTTTTATAATTTGCTTGACTATTTTATTAAAAAAAAAAAACATACTATTGTACTAATTACTCATGATTGCAAAGTTTTAAATACATAGTTTGATTTGAACTCTTTGTTCGTTTCAAGAATATGAGGGTAGGAATTTGTACTTCAGAATATAACTGATATTATTTAAGGATTTGGAACGACAAAATTTTCCACGATAGATATTAATTTTTTTTTCAAATTACTCAAGTAGGAATTTTCCGAAGACATAATTAAATAATATGTATTTATATGTATGTTTTGTTGACTATAGCAGGTGTTGATACTATTTATATTATATGTATATTTATTTGAAAATAATGTTTGTAATTAACCAATTTTATTCAAGGATGAGATAACCTAATTAATTGCGCAGTTGTACTTATGTTTTCCTCAAAATTCTAGGTACGTTATGTTTTTGTTGATAAACATTACAAACTTATTTATACTTGATGACTTTGTTTATTACTCTTAAACATTATTTAACCATATGGATCCTATTCATTTTCAACATTATCAGAGCCCCTGTTATTGAAACATTTAAAGCTCAAATTTTGACTTAAATATTTAAATTTAAATATGTAATCATAAGTAGTTTTGCCATGATTGTACATATGTGACATTAACATGTTTCCGAAGAATCATTCCAGTGTTAAGGAGCGTATATTATTATCAATAACAATTGTACAGAATCAAATGTATATCACATATCATTATGGGCTGGTTTTTCGTTAATAATATGAAGAAGTTTGCTTGGTCAAATAACATACTATATTTTATCATATTTAACACAAAATTGAGCATTTGCTTCCGGACTTCTTCGTTTTTCACTTATAATGCATTTGGGGTTTGTGTGATCTGATTACAAATAGAAACTTAGAAACGTTGCTTGGGATTGTTGCACCATTTGCACTTGTACACCATGTAGCTATATTTGGCTCACCATTTTAATTAGTAGGTAGGTACAATTGCGTTGTACACGTCACTAATACAAAGCGATCCTTGAGAGGATTCCAATCCCCCAGTGAATGTTTGGTTAAAAGCTGATCACGAGTTTGTGTTGTGTGTCGTAAAGTTCTCGTTGAGCACTCCATTTTATTCTTGTCTTGCATTCATTGTAAGCTTGAGGTTGTTCTTATCCTTTTGTTTAACGATATCTATGTTTGTAGCATTATTTAAAGCTTGACGTACCCTATTTATTTAATACTTCGTTTGTATTACGTTTGTATTCTTTTTTTATTAAAAATCGTTCTCTTATTTTTTTAGCTGGTAATCTATAATGTTTCGTGTTAACAGAGTTGAATTTAAAATGTTGAATTTATAATTATTCATGCAATGACAATAAGAAATTATAACTGTAGGAATAGTGTTCAAAGGGACTAGTTGGAAGCCGTAAAATACTTGGCTGTTATAAATCAAAGTTGTGTTAACTTGTGTTACATGAAACCATAAAATTACGAAATACTAAAACACTGAAGAAATAAGTTTTAACTTAAAATAGACAAGTTTTTTATTTGTTTCGTCACTGAAACTGGTTATACACTCCACTTAAATGTCACACAGATAAATAAGATATAAATTAAAAGCCTTAATTATATCGAACTTAATTTAAATAATTTAGGATATAGCTGGCACGGATAACTTTAACGAAGAGTTTATTAATATAGGAGCATAGATATTCAGTGATTATGTTCAATTAAGTAGGTAGGTAGTATATGGGTCAGATATGTATAAAATGTAAACAGGAGTCCATGCATGATAGCACGTAACAAGCTAGGATATGTCAACATGGTGAGTCGGTGATGGCAGCAAACATAATACATATATAAATTAATAAAGATGATATGAAAGTAGCAGACATTCAAGATTTAAGTGTCGCGAAAACTGATCTATCATTTAAACAATACCAAAAACAAAAATAAATTTCAGTAGTAGCAATTTGTATTAATATTTTAAAACAAAATATTCAGTGTTTGTTGAAGTATCGCGTTTGCTTGTTAGTTTTTGTGATTGGTTTTATGTGAAATCTATTTTTATTAACTACAATACCTATAGGCAAACAGTCTTATCTTTCAAAGTGTAGTAGTTTTTGCTTAGCTTACCAAGTGTTTGTGAGATTCCCCATAGTGAAGAGATGTGGAGTGAAATTTCAGAATATAGAAATTTTGGCGAATGTTTTCCAAATTCCAAATCTATCCATGTTTTCTGTTCCTCAATGTGAAGTGCATGTGGGTGATGTGTAGTGTTGTCTTGTAATTTTATTATGTACTTACCAACGAGTAAATAAAGATTACCACAGAGCTTGCTTTTCATCGACACCTTCTGAATATTACGACGGTTTAGGCTTCAATTTGATTGCATGGGCTAGTAACAATTTGCTAGAAGTATTTTCTATTCGTACGTGCCTAAAATTTGGAATTTTGCATGTGTCGTGAAATTAACAAGTGATTGGGAATATGTTGAACGAAATTTTATATACGCTGTTGGTATGTAGGTACCCTTCCATGAGTTTGTACCATAGGACCCCTTAACCTTTTTAATTAATTATCATATCCACATTCAGAATACTATCGGAAATAATTGCGGTGTTGTATTGAATGATTGCACGCGTCTCATAATGCGTTATAATGCAAATAAATTGTGGAGAACGGAAATAACCATTGAAGTATAAATAATTACAAATGAAATTGATGTTTTTGTACATAGCACAGCAAATTGTGAAGACAATAAAGCTATAGACGCATAAGTGACTATTGATCAAGTCGTAGAGGAAAAGAACAATAGTGCTGATATTGATCAGCAGATGCCACACGGCTATTATAGTAACAACAAAGAAAAGTTTGATCAACATAGTATTGTTTGTAATGAACAATGAAGTTAAGCAAGTGAGAAGTTCGTATCGTCAACATAGTTCTCGAAAATGGAAAAGCGGAACAGTAGATAAACGAAATCTAAATTGAAATAGCTAAACTTGATAAAAATCGATTAAGTAGCAACAGCTGTAGAGAAGGATATAAATATAACAGACATGGTAGAATAGTGAAACTATGTACTATTAATTGATGACACGATGAAAGATAAAAATAAACACGAACCAATTAAAGTTGCTTATAACCGAATTCTTTCAATTATATTCAGCACGAACTGCAAAGAAATCGAGATGCATTCTAAAATGTAGAATATAAACCACTGTAGTACGAATAATTTATTTTGTAAGCGTTGTAATGTCAGACAGGCTCAATTTTGCAATATCGGCATTGAAAGTTAATGAGAAGGCAAACAAATAAGAATGGAAGTTAAAGAATTAAACACAGATTGGTAAATGGAAAAGTTGCTATAGACATAAATTGAAAACTGAAAGCTACTGGAGAGAGAAAAGATTGAGGCTCGAAAAATTTTAATATGAGCTAGGATAAATGTTCAAATAAGTGATAGAATTCATTTATTTAACAGCTAAGTACTTATATATGACTTATAAAAGTTTCGGCAGCTATGTAATGCTTTAGTTAAGAGTATGAGGAAATTAAACAAAATTGAAGTCTGATGAAAATTAGAAATAAGAATCTAATTAAACTAGAAAATAACATCGATAAGCAAAAGAAGCTTTAGGTACTACTTATCATTAGGTTTGAATATTGTACATAGAATGGTAACCAACCCAAGAGGTTTTTACACAGAATGCTTACTTAGTACGGAATTTGGAATTATATTTGCAATGACATACACGATTTAAACAAGAGATCAATAAAATTTACTTAAAATGAATGATTTTGAATTACATTGACAATAAACCTTGAATACGAAAATTATGAAGTCATGTTTTACGGATTATAAAACGTGGAAAACAGACAGTTACGATTCTGTATTGCTACTCGTGTGAAGATCATTACTAAAGATGAGGAATATTGCGTCTTGCACGGATTGCAAATAATCAAGCGGTTATTTTCATTAATTCTTGGAACCAATTTTATGGTAATCCATATATTATCTCATTTTCAATGAAGATATTTTGTTTGCAGGGATAGAAATCCTTAGTGATTTGATAACTGGCCTCTAAGAAGTTTTTAAAACAACAATAATTACGAATCAAACCTTGACGGATTTTTAAATCTGTGAAATAATACTAGTGCAGATTAATCAAGACAACTTGCAAAATTATTTCAGAAAGTGTTCTGAATATGTTTCGCTGTTTAAACCGATACAATAAGACCAAACTACCGAATTGGTTCAAACTGGACCAAATATTCGTAGAATGAAACTAATTATTGTAGAATGAAACTACTATTATCGTAGAATCAAGTTATACTGTTATCGTACACTGAAAATGCAAGGCAAAGTAAGCAAGTCATCTAACCATTACCTACCGTTTATAAAATGTGTTACGCGAATTTCTTGTTATATGGTATTTGATCATACGTAAATGTGGTTTTCAGTCTATAAATAATTTTATGATTATAAAAAATGACATACTCGAAAAACTGTTATACCAATTGTTTTATGAATGTTACATTTAAGGGAAATTGAATATTGCAGACTGTGGTGTAAGGAGCGAAATAATATTGTTGGAATTGTTACGCAATACTTTCTAATATAATCGTCATTATATCGAAACGTAACTCAGAAAACATCGCCAAATACCATATTTGTCAGATAAAAAAAATTAAGACAAATCTATTTTACCAGACAAGCACTATTTGCTGATGCTTACAACGAAAACTATGTATGTTACGGAATGTTAACATTAAGATTCAGTCTGTTGTTCTGCTCAAGGATATGGTCTCTGTCGTTAAAAATATGATGCAATTACGATTGTATGGTCAGCATTATTACTTTTGCTAAAGTTCACTTTTAATCCCCGAGATTTATTCTGACAGGTGTAGACTTAAATGTCAGATTAGTCTATGGGATTAAAGAAAACGAACTTTTTAACTGCTGGATAACTTATAACCAAAACAACGTACAAATAACAAGTTTAAAAGTAATTTTAGATTGGCAGAACGGACTTGACTGTCAAGAAATGTATCTGAATTCCGATCGAATAAGCTAAAATTGCTAAAGATCAAGAAAGAGAAGGAGAGACAATCTAATTATGTTATATTTTGTCGTGGTTGTTATTATTTATTGTTATTTTATAATTAATTGTACCAATTTACTTTTTATAACATGAGCTGAAAAGAATAAGAGTTTAAAATCTATAATAGAAAGACAGGAGCACGAATATGAAATAAAAATGTGATTTCCATAACATCAAATAAGTATAAAGCGGAAATGCGAAACGGATCTTTAAAACAATAAGCGTATACGATAATCATAAGAATAATGATGAATCATGCTAATCAAAGACCAAGGATTCTTGTATAACATCATGTAAACGCAAACGTGAAGTAGATGAGAGTAAACTATGTGCTAGGATACAAATGTATTGCACAAATATCGCCAATAGCAAGGTAATGTCGCATACTTGATATTCTAGAGCAGATGTTGAAGGTGGCAATTATTATGATTTGAATTTAAGTAAACTCAAAAAATACTGAAGGCAGAATTATATGAAATTGGAATCAGAATGTTACGACAAAGTACACCTAAGAGACACGAATTGTTACAACATGAGCTTGTAAAAAAATATGAAAGCAACAGTAAAAAACGATACGTAGAAAGGACTTGAGTACGGATATGAAATAAAAATTGATTTCAATATCATCAAAAATAAAGCGGAAATGCGAAACGTATTTTTAAAACTATAAGCATATACGATAACCATAACAATAATGTTGATATTCTAGAGCAGAAGTTCAGGGTGCAAAATTTTACTATTTGAATTTAATTAAACTCAAAAAATATTAAAGGCACAATTATATGAAATTGGAATCTTATGACAAAGTACACCTAAGTCCCACGATTTTTTAGAACATGAGCTTATACAAAAAAAATAATAAAATAAAGTAGACTTAGAAATGACTTCAGCATGAATATGATATACACGTTAATTTTTGAATCAAATATGAAGTGCAAATGCAAAACGGATTAAGCGTATACTATAACCATAAGAATAATGATGAATCATGGTAATCAAAGACCAATGATTCTTGTATAACATCATACGAACGTAAACGTGAAATAGGTGAAAGTAAACTATGTATTAGGAAACAAATGTATTGCTCAAATGTCAGCAATAGCAAGCAAGGTAACGTCGCATACATGATATTCTAGAGCAGATGTTCAGGATGCAAATTATTATTACTATTTGAAATTAAGAAAACTCAAAAATAAACTGAAGACAATTATATGAAATTGTAATCCAAATGTTACGACAAAGTACACAGCGCGAATATGAAATAAATATTCAGTTTTTAATTAAATATGAAGCGCAAATGCGAAACGGATTAAGCACATGCAATAACCATAAGAGTAATGATGAATCATGGAACCTAATCAAAGACCAAGGATTCTCGCACAACATCATGTAAACGTGAACAAGGAGTAGGTGGCAGTGCACTAAGATGATACACATTTATTGCACAAGTACCAGCAATACCAAACAATGCTCCTTCAAATACTTGATATTCTAAATCAGATGTTAAGGTTGCTTTGAATTCGGGATAAATTTAAACCAAAAATTATAATTATGGTAAATCGGTATCCGAATATAACGACACATTTTATTTATGAGACTTAATAATTTAATATAAGACAATGATTGCACTTGGTGACGTAAATATGAAAAGGCTGAATTAAACTAAATGTTGCCAAATATGAGGTAAATTATATAGTGCTAATTGCACTGCTCATCGGTGCTATTTATGTTAACTGTTGACATAACTATATCTGTATACATAAATGTAAATCAATAAATATCAGAATTACGGATGAAATACGATGCCAGATGTTCTTTGAGGATTATTGAATGACGTAGAAGTATGACGAAGCAATAGGATAATCTGAACTTAAATATAAACAAGAGAGATGAAGATGCAATAGTAATTTCATACTTATACCACGGTGCAATAAAAGTTAAAGGAAAGGATGGAGGAAGGAGGTTTGATATAACGAAGAGGCATAAAGAAGCAATTCAGACATTATAATTATAAAGCAGAGAATATGTTTTTTTAACTATCAATAAACATCAGAAAGATACATAAAAACAATAGTGAGCTGATGTATTGTTATAGATTATGAAATGAGCAAAATTGGATATATTAAAATATAATCGTTAATAGCAGGAAAAGCATAGACATGCAATAGTGAGATAATAGTAGCATTAAATTGCATAATTTAAGATTTACCAGTCAAATGAGCGTAACGTGTTGAAGAAGAATTAATAAGCAATAGTTAGATCTTAGTAAGGAGTGTCGTTAATAGGCAGTTACTCCATGAAAAATACTAGACTGGAAGCCGGCCCCAACATAGTTGGGAAAAGGTTAGGCAGATGCTGATGATGAGTTAGATCACAGTAACATTATGATGGAAAAGATGAGGATATTTTTGGAAATTATGGGTAAATGATAAACAAGCATGACGACACAATAATGATATTACCGTTACAAATGAATGTGCAAGGACTATATGTAGGTTCTCAGTTTTAATTGTCGTTGACGAAGAGGTTAGAAGATGAAATACTGAGATCATAATATAACACCAAACGGTGCAAGAAATATCAAGATCAAGAAATTATCGTAATTATAAAGAAGAAAAATTAAGATGATTAATAAATAAATGATATATAAACAAATAAGTTGATGCGATACAGTAAGATCATTCGCAGTTACACATTATGGTGCAATTATATATTTTATTACTCATGATGACGAAATTCATGGTGACAAAGTAGGAAGTGATTTTTGTGGGTTAGGAAATGGCGGAAGTTAGAACCAATAATGTAGAACTCTACGTAGGTACAAAGTTAATAAGCTATAGTGTTAGTTTGTGTCTAGGATTTTTAATATGAAGCAATATAATAAATGTTATAGAAGCAAGACGACACAACAGTGAGATCATAGTTACAAAATGTGCAAGTGTCTATCTATGTAGGTTCTCTGTTTTTTTACTGTCGTTAATTGACGCAGAAGTATGAAGATGAAATACTGAAATCATAATAACAAGAAATATCAAGATCAAGAAATTATCGTAATAATAACGAAGATAAAATAATGAAGACGATAAATAAATAAATGATAAATAAACAAATAAAATGCAATACATTAAGATCATTCGCAGTTACATATTATAGTGCAATATATATTTTATTACTCACAATGACGAAATTAATATTGACAAGTTAGAAGTGATCTTTTGTGGATTAGGAAATGGTGTAGAAGGGCTTTTTACGTACAAAGTTTAAAAGTGAAGTTAAAGTTTATATATTTTTTTTAAAGTGCTAGTTTATGTGGCTAGGATGTTTTAATATGAAGCAAGATAAAAGTTTGATGACAGCAAACCATAATCGATTTAGCATATATGACAAAAATATTTAATGAAGAAGACACTAAATTGGATGTGTGATGTCGACGTTAATTTCTATTTTACGTTGTGATAAAAGTGAGGTTTAAAAAACAGCTAATTAAGAAACAGAAGTAGGATGGATATCAATGGTATAATAGCAGACGTATAAGTGACGGATTTCAAAGAGAGTGGAGACCTAATATGAAGATTCAGTGAGCGTTGTGACATGTGTAGACTGTTGTAGAAAAGCTGATTACGTACCAACGGGATGTATTCAAAGTGAAATTATTCTTACTAGAAGGTTGTTGGTGTTGTGTGGTGGTAGCAGGGGTTGAAGTGTGACCTGGTGACAGTGTTCCTACATATAAACTGGCATGGTTTCAGTTGGCGATAATATGTAGATAGGGCCAAGGGTGAGAAGAAATACGTAAGAAGTAATACGTAGGAGACTGAGTCGTAATTTTTTAACGATGTGGTTGCATTTACAACTTCATAAAGAGTTCCGTGTTAGTTGAATGCAGTGAGCCGCTGAAAGTATTTTTATATAGATACATTGAATTATGGCCATGTTGCAAAAATATTTTTTGTTGGAAATGACCTTTATCTCCCTATTTCGTTTGATCCACGACTTTTTGGCCACCCTGTATATTTCATGTTACGGTTAGCGAAAAAGTAAGTGCCAAAGGATGAGCAGAGCATTCAAGTTAGAATCCGAAAGCTATATTACTATTATATTTATATATAGTAGTGGAGTAGTAGACACTGAGTTACAAAATTGACGTGATTATAATAATAAATTTAGTGGCATGTGATTTTTAATTAGCGTTGCGGCATTTTCATAATAGACGAGTAAAATATTTGAAACGTAAGGTTGTAGACTGAATTTACGTGAATGACGTGATTATAACTTTTGAAAACTTCAAATAACAATATAAGACCTCTTTTTTTGTGAAGCGTTACGGAGTTTTCAGAATATACGAGTAAAATATTTGAATAGTAAGGTATGAAACTGAATTTTTCAATTGGCTTGGTTATAATTTTAGGAAAGCTTCAAATATAAGGCCTCGAAATGTGAATAGCATTACGGAATTATCGGAATGTATATTTTAATAGTAAGGGTTGAGACTGAATTTATCAATTGGTGTTAAATAATTTGAGAAAACTTTGAATAATAATATACTACCTCTTTTTTGAGTAGCGTTACAGAATTTTCGGACTCGACGAGTAAAATATTTAAAAAGTAAGGCTTGGGACTGAATTTAGCGATTGGCGTGATTATAATTATAACCTCTTTTTGAGTAGCGTTCGGGATTTTTCGGATTAGACAACTATTTGAAAAGTAAGGTTGAGACTGAATTCATCGATTGGCGTGATTATAATTTGAGAAAACTTCGAACAATAAAATACTTACTACCTCTTTTTTGAGTAGCGTTACCGAATTTCAATAGTAAGGTTTGAGACTGAATTTATCGATTGGCGTGATTATAATTTCAGAAAACTTCCAGTGATAATAAATATACTACCTCTTTTTTGAGTAGCCGTCACTGAATTTCAATAGTAAGGTTTGAGACTGAATTTACCGATTGGCGTGATTATAATTTCAGAAAACTTCCAATAATAATAAATATACTACCTCTTTTTTGAGTAGCCGTCACTGAATTTCAATAGTAAGGTTTGAGGCTGAATTTATCGATTGGCGTGATTATGATTTCAGAAAACTTCCAATGATAATAAATACTACCTCTTTTTTGAGTAGCCGTTACTGAATTTCAATAGTAAGGTTTGAGGCTGAATTTATCGATTGGCGTGATTATGATTTCAGAAAACTTCCAATAATAATAAATATACTACCTCTTTTTGAGTAGCCGTCACTGAATTTCAATAGTAATGTTTGAGGCTGAATTTATCGATTGGCGTAATTATGATTTCCGAAAACTTCCAATGATTATATACTACCTCTTTTTGAGTAGCGTTACCGAATTTTAATAGTAAAGTTTGAGACTGAATTTATTTATTGATGTGAGTGATTATAATTTTAGTAAAACTTCAAATAATAATTCATATATTTATTTATAAAGGTACACCAACAGCTTTTGTATATTTTACGTAAAGTAACAATAGTCTCAGACTTACCCAGTCGCCAATTATAGAATAAGGGCAGCGCACTGAGCGCATAAGAGTACGCTCCTCGATCCGTTCAAAAATTCAACTGCGTTTGTATCTGTACCTTGTAAATAAATGTGTGTCTATGAACTCAATTTTAAAGTTCCTAGAGTTACCTACGGAATTTTCCGAATATAGTGTTTTGATGTTTAGGTATGCAAATAATGAAAAATACTTAGTGTCTTGGATCATGTTATTTGTACGTTTGTAAACGACCCAAATGAGAGATAGTAAGGATGAGAAAATTAGTACTAAAAACTTTTGCAGTGTTTTAAATAAGTAGGTAGGGTTTTTCTCCGAAACGTACGCGTGATAATTATACAAAACTAATTTTATTAGCAGATATGGAAAATAATAGTGTAGGTTTAGGTTGGAATTGGCACGTGATATGGACTTGATTTGGGGTGGACTTGGTTTAGGGTGGACTTGATACTTTGCGTTGGATTAATGCTGATGATTATTTTTGTAGTATGTAATTACAGTATGTTCAAGTGGGTACGGACGATAGAACGATTAATGACGGCAAAGAACGAATTGAGACGATCAGAGTAATGAGGATAATAATTCGTAGATATTCAAATAGGATGTTCAAGTCGGATTGGTACTAACTGATGATACACGGAATTGTGATAGCAAAGGAGTCGAGACGATCAGAGTAATGAAGTTTAGTAAACGATATTGAGGATAATATTATTGAGATATTGAGGATAGATATCAAATGAGATACTTGTGAAGGCGTGTTAGTAACTGATGAGACTGAATAATGAACGAGCTGAGATGGTCTGAGTAATGAGGTTTAATACGTTATTCAGGGTAATAATTCGTGGAAATACGAATAGCATGTTCAAGTGGGTACTGACGAAAGACGGAATCATGATAACAAAAATTGATCGGAGATGGTTACAGTAATGAGATTTGGTTTACATTTTAATGTTGTAGCATTGAACTAACGTTAACTTAAAAATGCGTGTATCAGGTGCGATTATGAAAAGCAATGGAGCGACTTAGCTTAAAATATTGCGTTAAATGGTAAATAGTTAATAACTTGTTACAAAATGGTGCAAGCTATATTATATTATTTAAATTTAAAATTATATATTTAAAAAAATACATACCTAACCTACCTATTTTATATAGGTATTTTACATAAGTCTTGATGATGAATGAATAAAAAATAGGTAGATAAAACATTTATGAAATAAGTTACGAAAAATTAAACAATATGAATAAATTTACGTTTAAGAAAAGTGTTATTTTTAATAAGTTTTATCTTATTAGGTAAGTTAGGTAGGTGCATAATTTCCCAGAAACTGAAACCTTATACTAAGATGTTGCATACTTACGACCTCTTAAGGAAATATGTTTTTCCAATTAAATCTAACTATAAGAAAATAAACTGAAGGTTAAAAACAATCATTCTTCTTAGCGTGTCGATGGCAATCAAAATTAATTATTATAGCCAAGAATTGAGACTTCTTGCTGAAGAAAAATTTGAGCCCTATTAAAACTAATCGGGTTTTCGGTATAAATGATTTTAGTTTAATAACGTTTGTTTATAATTAACTAAACTAAATAAGAATTAATGATCAAGGTTTTTAACTTACTAGGTTTTTACCTTAGAAGTTTTTTACCCTACTTAAGTACATGGATTTTGTCAGCAAAGTTGTTTCTATTTAATGATAATGTTTTATTTATTTTATGACAAATTATATAAGCGACGCAATATTTTTTTTCTAAATGGATAATAAAAATAATATAAGTGGACCAATATCTAAAATAAGTACCTATCGTGTAAACCTTATTCCATTTAGGACGGCGTTCATTGTTTCGACTAACAATTTTTTCATTGTTTTATTTGTATTATTTCTGTTTTATCAAATTATGCGACAAAATTGTTAGTTAAATACATATTTACGATAAATGATAAATGATAAATGATTTATTTTCTGTAAGTAGGTTTGTTTTATTTGTATTATTTCTGTTTTATCAAATTATGCGACAAAATTGTTAGTTAAATACATATTTACGATAAATTAAATTATGCGTGTTATTCTTTTAAACGAATTATATTTATCTTATGTTCAGTTAGTTCAGTTATACATTGTTGTAACTTATTAATTTACTTTACCGACGTTATAATAAGTATATTTTTTTCTTAATTTAAATATATTTATTCGGATTGATTTAAAATAATGGATACAATGATAATACTAAAATTGGTTCGAGTAAACAATTTATTTTATTTTTGATGGTAATAATTATGTCTTAGATTTTCTGACACACGTAAATATTGAATTATTATTTAATGTTGTATTTAAATTAAAGCAAAAATAGTTGGAAGGTATATTTATTAAACAAACTTTTCATTTTAATATTTTGTTAGTGATCAGTAACGGTTAGGTATATGTATATCTTATAAAATATATTTATATTCTTTTCAGTTCATCCAATGTTGTTTTTCGTTTAGTTCCGAAAGTTTTAATGTCGTTAGACCTTCTGAATAACATAAATATACTAAAAAATTAACCACTTTTTGGTTAAGGTTTACTATTACTTACATGATACATTTTATAGTTACTTTATTTATTTTAAATTCACATGATTCACAATAAACAGGCCACAAAATTATTAAAATGACTGATTTTAATGATCTACTAATTTTTATCTCGGTATAATATTAATATTGAACTTTACTATACAGATAATAAATATACCTCAGGACTAGGACTTGGTTTTTGGGCTTGATAATGTTAACTGTCTATTTTTAAACTTTATTAAAAAAAAAAAACCAAAATTTCAGCTATTTGTCCATATATACCCTTCGAAAATGTACGTAGAATAACTGCAACAACCGTGAAAATCGTTTAATAATTTATTTATGATTAATTTGAGTATAAAATATCAAGCACTCACCATTCTCCTGTTCTTATCCATTTATTTGGGGTCGGCTCAAATATCAAGCACTGTTTTTTTTTTTTAATATATGTTACGTACTAAACGTTGTTAAGTACCTATTTTTTAATCAGAAATGATTAAAGTATAGACGCCAGCACATCAAGGTACCCGAAAATGTCAAATTTTCCCAATCAACCTTGAATCTAATGCTTCAGCGATAAAGTATAAAATCTATTTAAAAAAATTGACAGATTGTAGCTTGATGTGCCGTCTGTACCTAATTTAAAATAACGATATTTATGTGAGCAAAAATGTTAAGTGCTACTGTAGGTATATTTATTACACAAAATATAAATCCAATTTTTATTTTAGTTTATTAGTAGCAAACGTATTAATTTGCTTACTTAATAACACAGTGATATAGTAAATAGATTAATTATAAAATTATCAACGTTAATATTTTCTCCTGTATACATTTACCTACCAATACAGATAGTTTGTTTACTTACAATATTCAGTATTATTCCATTGATATCTATGCTATAAGAATAAAACGATAAAAAATAAAATAATCGGTAACCATGTAACTGATTCCACTTTTATTTTGTATCGCTATAATTATTATAATAATACCTACGTCACTGTGCCTACGAAATAATGTATCAGTATTTGACGATTTCTATTTAGTTTTAATTTTTTATACTATTTAGACTTCATGCAAAATCATTTTAACCGTTTAACTCAAAATTTGAAATTCTTTTTATTTTTACTGTTATTTGTATTATTTTTACTAATCGTATAGACGCCATTAATAACTTTAACATTCATTTGTATGAGTATACATACTTTAAATTATCAACAACCATACAACTGATAATAGTTTCAATTATTTTATACACGTGTTTTATAAACTCTCCTGAGTCGTTACGTAAATACATAATTACGATGTTGTACAACAACTTCTATAGTTTCACTTGTTGCATCGTTATATATCTTTTATTATTTCAATTTACATATTTATAATAATGACTAAAAACGTATCAATAATGCAAGTTTGTCAGTAACCAAAGCAATGGATTATAATAAAATAAAGTAGAATTATGAATTATTATTTTATTAAAATTTGTTCGCAAATTTACTAACTCAATTTATTATTAACAGATTTAAAATAATTTTACCGTTATTTCATTATATTTATTGTGAAAACTTCAATGAAAGTGATGTATTTAGTCGCATGAATTATTTTGCACGGAGTTAAAATATACTTACACCAACATTATAAAACAGTAATTCACATTGATACTATAAAAAGCGTTTGCACGAGCGCAAACAATATCATGAAAGAGGGACATATTCCTAAAAAACAAAATAATTATTATATAAAATATACATAGTATTTTTTATGGATACCTACGTATATGCGTGAAATAACGATGATTACCATGACATCTTGACTAGTTTAATATATTATTAAAGAATTACATATTTAATTTAAATTACATTTTACAAATTAAAGAAAAAGTCTGCGAAACACACTGGCAAACCACTTAGATGTGATATTGGGATCAATATAACATTAACAACATAAATAATTAAAATTATGGCTGCGTCGTTAGTTGTGATCGGTATAATACTGACAACAGTTTCTATGACAATTTATTTATTTTGTTAGGTTTATATTGCGGCTATTTTAATAAATAAAAGTTTGGATCAAATTCTGAACAGAGGTTTAGGGTCCGTTTTTTGAAAGTTTTACTAACTATTAAGGTGCTGCCACAGTAAGAAATTATGATAATATGTATATGCATCCATGTCTATTTTGTTTTCTGAGATTACAATATCTCACGGTTAAAATTATAGATGAACGCGAAAAGTATGATTGAATTGGCATTTATTAGGTTTCTAAAATACATTGTCTTATGATGTTTTTTTTTTCACTTTTGAATATTGCTGCATTTGAACTAACAATAAGTACTCCTTTGTCTTCGTCTAGGTACCCAAAGGCTATTTTATGAAATACGAGTACATTTAGGTATAACAGTTTTTATTTAGGCTTACGGATTATAAAACAACATGAATGTACTTTATATAAGATAAATAACTTAATAATAATTATGATTAATTCGTATAATAAGAAATAATGATTGGATTATAAAAAACATCGGCTATATGACACTACGATTGGTATTAATGTATCGATTTAAGGCGGAGAAGGTCAAATAAGAAATTTAATGTATAAAACACCGAATTTTAAGTTTATTTTTTCGTTGTATGTATCTTTACCAACCACATCTAGCTAGGTAGGGAATTGGTCCTAGAGCTAATCAAACGAGCACGCTAGCATAATACTATAATGTAGGAACGTAGGTTACTATAAGACTACTAATAGATACGTATATATAATATATAAAATTCATATTTTGACATAACAGCGTTAGGTGTAGGTTTTCGTTTTTATTTTAAGAATATTTCGAATACTCTGGTAACTAGGTCCATGAATAGGATTTTTTAAGGAGTAAACAAGTGAAAAATAACTAACTTTAATTAAAGTAGGAGTAGGTAGCTAACATTTAGCAAATATCATAGTTAAATGATAACGTTTACGTTTTTATAGTTTTAGTCTATTGCTAGAATTCTATGTTTGAACAAAATATATTGCGTGAAAGGATAACTATTCTGCGTTATTTATTTATTACGTTCTCGTTTATATAGGTTATAATTTATGATATGATTAGTAAAAATTAAATAAAAATCGAAAAGGTATTCTCCACCATTGAATATAAATTAAGTTTAAATAATTTAGGTTTAATAGGATCGCATAAGGTTATATATTAACAATATTACATTAGGAATTTAGGAAAATTATATTAAGACGGAATAACACGTTAGAAATAGTATCATGCAAGATAGATAGTACTTATAAAATTCGTAAAATGGATTACGGAATACAAATACTTTATGGAATATATACATGCATATATATATACACAAATATAAATATATATACAAATTAACTAACTTAATACACATAGGTTAAACATAAGATAATCTTTATAAAAATAAGTTAACCGAATATGTTGTAAATAGGTATAATTATTTAAAAGCTTTTCATGTCCAAATGATTATTGTTAGGGTAGTTTGGCAGGGATATTTTTCTAAATTTCACGCTTGTAGGTTAGGTATAAGGACACTTCTGTAATACATACACACAGTCAAACCACTTAGACGAACGCACACATTTAATTTGTTTACAAATCGTGGTAGAACCGGCACCATCTTAATCATTGTTCTAACAGCACTGAGTTAGTTTATTTGCAACGTTCAGGCGGAAAAGTGATTTCTCTTCTGCCCGATTTATTTTTACGCAACCAATCCCAACAGCATGAACAGTTTTTCGTTACCTACATTTAGTACTTCTTTTTCATTAAATGAGTGGAAATTAGTTTCTGTATGTGCTTCAGACTGTTCAAATATAGCATGCTGGTGAAGTCTGTAACACCGTTGGTTTATTTTTATTGCAGTTCTGAAATGTGGGTTTGGTTAATTTCGTCTTTGTCCACTGCTAGCGTGAACTCTGTTTTACCTTCTTTTGCTTCACGGGGTTGATGTAAAGCTGTACATATTCCTCTAAAAAGTACGCTTTTTGTTACTAATTTACATTTTTTGTATATCTAATCAATATTGTTTATATTATGCATTGGGATATTAGTGTCCACGCTTTTAAACGCAAATATGAAATTATACATACATCAGTTTAGTAAACACGACACAGTTCTAGCGGTATCGGTTTAGATAGACAAGTTTTATATATATATTTACACTGCTCGACGAGATTAACTTTTAAATACTTATGTAATATATTTTTTTCTTTAATATTATTTCAGGAGCTAAAATTAACTGTTCACGTATTTAATGCCACCGCTTTTCCTGCAGACCCAGTAAGGTTCCGTCGTTTACAACATGGCTGCCTGTCCTATCTACAAAACTATAGACACATAGTTTCATCAATTTGACTCGTTATCGTGGACAACGCAGGATGGACCCTAGATATTCACCAGTATTAAAAACACCTCCGTAATTTAGAACAAAATAATTAAAATTCAAGGTATTAATATAGTTTTTTTTTTTAATTTATATTCATATTTTTTTGGGAAATTCACTAACGTCATTGGGCACTTGTCAAGTCCTTCCTATATTTTTCTGCTATTTGGTGCCCAATTCTGCTAATTTTTACATGTCGAAAGCATCTTAAGAATTTTCTCTGAAGTGTCTTAATTATTTATTATACGTCAGAGTCTACGTACCTAGTATGTATAGCAGAAACAAAATGTTTCTAGAACAACTGAACAAGTACATGACAGACTACATTCGACAGTTAAATTATTAGCAGAATTAAGGATATAATTATTCGAATGAAACAGTTTGTAATATTAAATCCACACACTAATAGATTTATGATTAGCACTCATTTTTACGAAACACAAAGCATGTTAGAATATTTTAACGCCTCTCATTAATTGAAATGGTCCAAATCTCGCATCACCGTCATCTATTGGTTAGCCCAAGAAGAGGACAGACACTATCTTAAAATCCGCGATGCTTAGTGTAATTGTTAGTATTAATTTATTGTACTAACTCACCTTAACGTATCGCCTCCAGTCTAGAACAATCTCATCTAACACCAAAGTTAAGAAACACGGACTTAGATTTAACTATTGCAAACTTATTTAATTTTTCAGATGTTTTATTATTATGTTGGCGGCGTCAGGCAGGCTTATTATCAGCGGAACGTAGGCAGCGATGTTAGTTTCAAAAGTCTAAGAACAAAACTTGGCAGCAGTAAACACATGAGGCGAATATGAGATTTATCTAACTAGGTAAATTAGGTATAATTTTATATATATTCACTAGCTATATATCTTTGTAATTCAAATGTTTCTGAAACTGATTATTGATGTACTAGGACAAATAAGTCGTTCAATGTTTAAAATTTACCAAAACAATCGAAATGATTGCGTTTTTTATTATTTTAGTGAGGGGTCAGAATATATTTATAAACATGGTTTATTCTCATAGTTTATTTGTATTTAATTCACATCATTAAGTTGTATAACATGAATTAAAGATGTAAGTTGACAAAAACGGAGTTCCAAGAATGTAATGTAGACCTAATGGAGTTACGATAGGTATGAAAATGAAATGAGCACATTAAACCGGGCGATGACTTTTATGATTAGGATACTTATATAATATAATTAATATTTATCACATTCAGTGTTTGACATCTTACAATATATTAGATTTAAATCGGAGTAAGGTTATTAAGTTATAGATTACGGCTTAGAAATAATATACTCATTGCAGTTGTTTGAACAGCCTCGTAAAGATAAGGTTTTTTCGAAATATGATAGTCGTAAGGTGTAGGCGATAGATATATCTAATAAGCTTGTACTAGTTGTAGCCTAGGGTAGGTAGGATGGTAGCCCCTGGTATTTAGGGTTTAAACAGGCCGTAGATTCAGGATGTCAGTAATAGACTCTACAATACGAATCTGGAAGAAGCCTAACTTGTTGGCAGGCTTAGATTAAAACTCCTAAACTCTCAGGCGTGGCTTTTCCTAGCTATACTTAGGAATGTAGGCTAAAGTTACATAAGGTCTAATTAGGATTGTTCTTGATAACATTTAAAAGTAACTTTCGATTATATTTAGAGGTAATATTTGGCTGCTATTAAAATGTATTTCTTTGCAAGTGTTAGGTTAAGTAATTTTAAATAAAAGCAGTGTAGCAGTTAGGTATAATAGTTTTAGTCAAGTCATTCGCTTCGGATTTTATGCCCTTGATTACAATTTTCTGCCAAACAACAGCTTAGAGGAACTCAATAATACAATCTGGAATTCATAAACTTAATCAATAATTTGTGTACATTTTAATAAAATATCATATTTTTGTACTAAAAATTGGTCTGTCATATTCAAAAATTATTTTATGTCTCGATTGTATCTGTCCCCGAACAAACTTCAATTAAAGATTTTTTTTTTTATAGATGTTATTTTTTAAAATAATAATTTTACTATTTTGAAAAAGTAAATTCATTGACGTCTGTAAATCGTTGTAAATTTGATTAATAAATCATTAGTAATCAAAGTATTCATTTTGTTTCTCTTTGTATAAATACTTAATATTTCCCAAACCACATAACTTCTCAACATAGTACATACATATTTACTGTTTTTAATCAAAATCATATTTAATATAAATATTTAAATGGCTCTATTTAAAGTTTTAGAAACTTACATTTTACTTACATTTTTTTTTTCTCTCTCTTATTAAGTTACTGTTTTTATAATACATACATATATTTATTATTTATTTGAAATGAATATATTAAGAGATAAATATTTAGTTTAGTTTTACCTTTATTTAGTTTCGACTTGACTCGACTTTCAACAATTTATCTCACATTGAAAATAATGATTAAGTATTAGGACATCATGATTACGACATTAATGATACTAGCAATAGATGTGCTATTTTTAGTTAATTAAGTAGACACATATTATCGACTAGACTTTATTATACACAGTAGATAAGATGACATTTTATTGATAGGGCTACTGCATAGATTGCAGCAACATCCAAACATACCCATATAACTTAAAGACAATTTAACCACTATACTTATCTAGACTAGAAAATAGTTAGAACAATATATATTATATTCTTGTATTATATTTTTAATTAAGAACCCAATCGTCAGCTAAATAAACAAATATTTAGTTTAGGTGGCGAGTAACTAAACTAGGTATCATATCTAGTCAATCTTTACTAGGTAGGTAGGGCATTACAAATTAAACACCTACCCATATTTTTGTCCAAAAATGAGAGAAATTAAGGTTTTCATAGGCAGGTTTTTTTTCTTTTGAAATGCGAATACCTTATCTTACTGACTTTGAAATAAATTCTTCCCTATCCCGAAATATTTTTGATCTCCTTCTGTAGGGACTATTAAAGGGAAAAATATGGTTTATTTGAGAAGTTACTATATTTAGAGTAATTTAATACTTGTCTAAGATTTAATTCGTTAGAATTTCACCTTATTATCTGACAAGACAACTTTTTAGTTAGTGGGGAGGGGGCGATAGTTAGAATTCTCTAGTATACATTAGTACACTTTACGCGGCGTAGATTTTGGGGTCAAGGGTAATAATTATTTTTTTCCACATTTTTTGGACTGACTTACATGATTTTTAGAGGACATTTTTGACTTCTGAATTTTTTTCTTCTTAACGCGATCAGCTTTATTGTAAAGTAGTACTTAATAAATACATATGTATAATTTTTTTATATATATGTAAGTACTATTTCTTGGGGTGCATAGGTAAAATATGACGTTTGATATACTAACAAAAATCTTAGAAGAATCCTCTCTTATTTGTAATACTTAATTGTAATTAAAATGTCTCTTGACATTTAATTTCTATTGTTCACATGTCTTCAACATGAAAATTATAGTTCCCTGATAGGTCCCCGACATAGGTAACTTTTGCCACGACAGCGTGGGATAATTTTTGATTGTAAAACTAAAAAAATAAATCTACTGAGTTTCTTGCCGGTTCTTCTCAGTCGATTGTAGGTTCCGAACCGGTGGTAATTTTTTTTAAACACCTCAATAAGGTGAAAAATATAAAGAAGAGAATGTAAATGAAATGATAAAAATAATAAATAAACGAATTTTCTTACCCTATCTGCTGTTTTAATTATGTATTCCTTAACCATGCAGAGCCAATGTAAAACTAATTAATAAAGACCTCATTTTTCAAATGATTACTTTATATACCTATTTCATTTTTGGTATACATTTTTATTGAGTTTTCATTGGCTCTCTGCGTGGATATGATCCTTTCCAGAAATAGAGGTGACATGCCTTACCAACACAATGACACAAACACGTAATACACATACCTAACACACAAGATACATGATATATGTGTACAGTCTTGCTTACCTGCAAAAAATCGTAATGTAGTTCTGATGGAGTATTTCGGAATTGATGCCAAAGCTGAGCTTGAAATTAAAATTGGGCTTTATTTCCGATCGTCCTCGCCCCGTCGTCCCCACTACTCTTGCTCAGAAAGTCGTAATGAAAGCATTCTAACAATCCGTGAAATCTTATTGAAATCCCCATTATTGCATTTTGACTCTCGGGCGATAGCGGAACGAGTGGGAAATAAAAAGTTCCAATCGTCACCACTGGGGAGGAACGAAACTTTTTTTCCCACTCGTGCCCAGTGGGGGGCGAAGGGGCGGGGACGACCGGGAATAAAGCAAAATTGGCATGTAAAACATGGTAACTAAAGCAAAATCTGCCGGTCGTTTCTGTAAAAATCTCACCGCGAAATCATAAAGTGAAGTGAGCACTTAATAGTGTTAACCCCTAGCGAATTACAGCTCACTCTACGCTCACTTCACCCTAGCTTTCACGATGAGATGATTACAGAATCGCACGGCTGGGTTGAATATGGTGTTCCTAGTCGTGATTGTGGCAGAAGGATTATAAGGGTCGGTGACTTGCGTAAGTATGAGTTATGACAAATATGGTAAGTATCTGATTCAGGACCGGTCATTAGAACAGACGAGTTCAGAGACGCCTATATCTTGCAAGACTGAAGCTGAGTTGATTTCTGATCTAGGTAATTCTATCAGAAGACAAACAAAAACCTGGCTGAGAGTCAATGTGAAAATGGCCATTTCACATACAAATGTTGATAACTTACCAGCAGCCCATCGATTCTGTAAAAATCTCACCGTACAAATCATAAGTGAAGTGAGCACTTAATAGTGTTAATCCCTAGCGAATGACAGCTCACTCCACGCTCACTTCACCCAAGCTTTCACGGTGAGATGGTTACGGAATCGCACGGCAGATCTAAACTTCATACAAGTACTTGGTTCAAAATGGGTTCGTTCCCCAAATTAACTCTCTTATGAGGCTTTTTGGCCATTTCTGTCAATAAGGGCCCCAAAACATACCTATACAAGAAACATGGCACGTTGCAACGTCGTGTCACGATGATGCGGTCTGACTAACACTCATGGCCACCATCAGGAATTTTTGATAACATAAAAAATTAGTCGCTAATTAGACGAAATTAGTCGCCAGAATTAGTCGGTCACTGGTTCAAAAGTTATAAGGGTATATAGGTGGCCGATCTGGAGAGAGCTGACCCCAGCTTGACCCATTTAAATCTCAAAAGCTAGAGCACCTAGCAAAGGTCTGTTTTCTCCCAAATTTAGTCGCTAATTAGTTGTAATTTTTCACTAAGTCACAGATTTAGTCGGGTTTTGGCTTAAAAGATATAATGAGTTCAATATTTAAGGTATAGTCCAGGAGCTAGATCGAAGAATTTACTATTGTGTAGTTTTATTTGTCTAAAGTCCTTAGAAATGTCAGAAAGAGATAAGTTCTCAATTAAATACATGTTTTTATGTTATTAATTACTAGGATAGTTTCTTAAACTTCTTTGAAAACATTAAACTTTGCTCTTGGTCTATTTGGTGTGAAGATGTACAGTTGCATGCAACTGTTTTACCAAAGTTATCGTACCTTTAGTCAAATTTTTAAATTACTCATTTTTCTCTTAATTTTTATTAGAGGCTTTTATCCACAGTGGCATGTCAGCCTCATCATAACTTAAACTATTCTAAACTACCTCTACAAATATAATATACATTATTGATGTCGAAACAAATCAGCAATTAGGTTTGCTATCTCAGGTGTAGGATGCGCTAAAACTAACGTAAGGACTAATGTCATATTTGTTTACTTTTATTCTGCTCAACAAACTACGATAAATATAATACGATAATGTACTACGACAAAGAAGGAAAGAGGGACTCCTCTTTCCTTCTTTATTTATTTATTTATTTAAACGTGTGCGTTCGCGCAGCGGAATGTTGTTGAATTTAAAGATTTTAATTATGCAGATATTTAGTGTATGACGTCGTATAATTGTGTATGGTAAAAAAAAATTTGTGCACGCAGCCATTGTGGAGAAATTCACCAAAAACTGATTCCGCTGGGCGAACGTTGTCCTGGCGGAACTTTTTTTAATCCATAGACTTTAGAAGAAAAGAGATGTGTCCAAAAATTAGTGTGTATTTGTGTGTAATTGTGTATGTATGCATAAAATTAGTGCATGCATAAACTTCGGAGAAATTCAAGTTTCCGCTGCGCGAACGTTTGGCCATTAGCTAGTTTTCATATAAAGCGCTCACATAGAGAGCTGTAGATTTTTACATACGTTGTTTTGAATTTGTTTATATTTGTTTAAAAAACAGATTTAGAAAAAATCCTAGGGCTTAAAAGATAAAAATATAAACGTAAAATACGCTTATTAGCTCTTAGTTCTTAAAGTATGCACTTTGGGGTCTAGATTTTCACGTTTATACAAACCTTGTAAGTGTCTGCAACATGTTGCCAAGTATCAATGATGTTCCGTTAGTAATTAAAGAGTTATAGGACAATTTACCATGAATAGATCACTGTTTACAAAGCAGTCAAATATCACGACGTTCTAAAGGAATTGCATGGTAAAATGTATGCTAATAATTAGTGTATTCGTTCAACTATTCACATGCAAAATTTCATGTCATTAAATTCAGTAATTAAAGAAAAACAATTATAATTCTGACGAAGCATCGAAAACCTACGTAACCCGACCAAGTTCGGATGGCTACAAAAAAGCGGCCGTGCCATATATCTAAGAAACGTTCTTAACCTTCCAATATAGTATTTATTAATATGGTACAGTTGCGTACACAAGCGTTAGGAAAAAAGAAAACAATTGCATTTCTTGAATGAAAAATATTTTTTGAAAAATAACTTACTTTACTTTACTTTATTAGTTGCTTTCCTTTTAAGGGGAGTATGACTTAGTGATATAGAATCATATGCATAATTAATTATTGAAAAACAGCCGTTATTACCATCTCTACACATAATCCCACAAAAAGAAAGTAGCTAATAAAAATCTGCCTTATACGTATACCATTACATAAAGGTAATAAATATAAGGTGATTATTTAATAACAATATTTCTTTTCAACATTTCGTTACAATCTGGTCGGTCGTTTAGTTAATTCAGTAGTTATTCTGTAATTTTCTATTCAGTAGTTTGTCTTTAAACAGGAAAAACATCTACTTTGTTACGATTTTATTATAATATATGTCTAGTATAATAATGTATTATTACGAATTTAAGTAAATAGATATAGGATTAGATCAATCCGTAGATATTAACTTGGGTTTATGGTGTCTGTCCAATGTTAACATAATTATTTTAATTTATCTGCCTAATAAACTACGTAAATGAATAAGTGTATAGCTATTAATTTATTATAAAATCTTACCTTATATCAGTTGTCCTTTTATCAGTTGTCTAGTACACATAGCACAAGCTCTGCTTAGTTTGGGACTAGATGGCGTTGTGTGAAAGTTGTGGAATATTATTATTATTTTTATTTTATACATATCTCAGGACCATGAGGTCCCGGTCCTTTGAAAGGCGTACGAGGGGCCGAAGCCAACTCGCAGAGGCCCCTTAGGAGATTGTAATGAAATGCGGCACCATCCGGCGATTATCCCTGTATGCACTATGCAAGTCTACACATGGATAACCCCCGGTTGGTGTAGAACTATTGCAGGATATGGAAAATTAAAAAGTTCGATTATGGGTTTGGGTGGCTAAAGTGGGTTGGTTACCAAGAACTATGGAAGAACTATGGCCCCTGCCTGATCAATGTTTTATATATACACGGATAAAAATGACAGGGGGTGACTTGCACACTCAATAATGGGCCCCCGTAAAACTGTCGCTAGCACATAGTGACGTAGCGACAAGGGGGCAACATGTCCTGAGGTGCTTGAGGAGTGCGGATTTCTGTATCTCTCTTGGTCTGGCTCCTCACCCTAGACTAGTTTCGGCAAGGTAAACTTTTCCGGCACAGGCCTAGAGTTTGGAGCGCGCAAGCCCCACCACGACGTCAACGTAGAGATACGGCGGTGGGGTTATTATTATTATTATTATTATTATATCTGTTATCAGCTTCTCACTATCACTCACTCAATATACCTACTACATAATTATGTTAAGCTTCACTGTTACACTATAATATTAATAACACACTTTGTCAATATTATTATTACAGAGAATTGGCGATGCATAGCAAAACAACAGCGCATACGCACATTGTCCTTGACTGCACATTTGTTTGTGACTGGGAATAGAACAAAATCAGGTTCATGTTCAACAGCAAACGAATACGCGCGGGCCGCGGCTAATGAAAACATATTGCCCTCTCTTTTCTTCAAGGATGGAAGTACCGTTTCAAGCGGGAAGCCGCCTATCGCTCGTTGCGCGCAGCGCGTTGTCTATTTTTTCACACTAGAATATTTTTGATCAATTCATAACTACAATACTTAGACTATTTAACCAAAGGACTAGCCTTAAGCGTACCGCTTCGAACAAAATAATTCTGCATATTTTGGTGGGGTGCGGGGGAACACGCTCACAAACATAAGTCACTACCAGTACAACGGCTTACATCAATTAAAAAATCGATTGAAGAAGTAGTTTTTTTTAACCCTTAAATGCATAATGTTGCCATTTGGCAACAAACTACGTCATATAATTTTTTTAAGATTGTGATAGCTGTGAGTTTCTGAACGCACCTCTTTTTGTCAAAACAATATATATACTCTATGAATATTAATATTATTGTATAATTATTATATATTTATTATCTAAATTCTATAGACAAATACCTATACAATAGCATTTTTTGCAATACGATAAAATAAATCATGCATTTAAGGGTTAAGTTATTAGATTGTTTGATACACTAAAGCTGCAAAGGGGAACGCTCGTGCATGCCTAGTCCATTGGTTAAATAGTGTAATAAGCTACAATATGATAAATATTTACCTAAACAGTAGTACTTACATGTGGTAATTATTTAAATTCCCTAAGGGGTCTATAGTTAGAATCCTGATCCGTGAAATCTTCAATAGAAATTAGCTGTATGAATTTTATTTGTCTTAAATAATATATCTAGATTATATCTCAAGTCTCAAGCGCATACTTAAATAAAGTACCTACGTAAATAGTACCTACTTTATGTCATAGTCAAATACATTTAAAAAAGTAGGTGTACAAAAATAAATGACCTATAAATTATATCGAAACAACAATTGTGTTATTACCTATACCAATTCAATACCGGTATTATACTGTAAATTTTGGGATGTTACCTAAATATATTGCACGGCCGCTTTTTTGTAGCCATCCGAACTTGGTCGGGTTATGTAGGTTTTCGATGCTTCGTCAGTATTATAATTGTTTTTCTTTAATTACTGAATTTAATGACATGAAATTTTGCATGTGAATAGTTGAATGAATACACTAATTATTAGCATACATTTTACCATGCAATTCCTTTAGAACGTCGTGATATTTGACTGCTTTGTAAACAGTGATCTATTCATGGTAAATTGTCCTATAACTCTTTAATTACTAACGGAACATCATTGATACTTGGCAACATGTTGCAGACACTTACAAGGTTTGTATAAACGTTAAAATCTAGACCCCAAAGTGCATACTTTAAGAACTAAGACCTAATAAGCGTATTTTACGTTTATATTTTTATCTTTTAAGCCCTAGGATTTTTTCTAAATCTGTTTTTTAAACAAATATAAACAAATTCAAAACAACGTATGTAAAAATCTACAGCTCTCTATGTAAGCGCTTTATATGAAAACTAGCTAATGGCCAAACGTTCGCGCAGCGGAAACTTGAATTTCTCCGAAGTTTATGCATGCACTAATTTTATTCATACATGCACAATTACACACAAATACACACTAATTTTTGGACACATCTCTTTTCTTCTAAAGTCTATGGATTAAAAAAAGTTCCGCCAGGACAACGTTCGCCCAGCGGAATCAGTTTTTGGTCAATTTCTCCACAATGGCTGCGTGCACAAATTTTTTTTTACCATACACAATTATACGACGTCATACACTAAATATCTGCATAATTAAAATCTTTAAATTCAACAACATTCCGCTGCGCGAACGCACACTATTTAAACTTCTCGCACAAAAGGTACAAAGGCGGACTTAATGCCTTAGGCATTCTCTACCAGTCAACCAAGGGTGGTGAAGAGATTAGATGGCAGGTGCTCCAGTTGACACGTCGTAGTACATTCCATAAGTAGATGGTGAACATCTTCAACCGTCCCGCATGTTTCACAATTGGTAGAACTCACTTTGTTCATCAAATACCCAGCGGGATGGGTAGTGACCAGAGCGTAATCTGTGAAGCAGAACAATATGATGAGGAGGCTGATATTGTATAGTTTTGTACCAGATACCCTTTTCCCTATTTCGTTCATCAAAGTACTCCTTAAACCTATACTAACAAATAGTTTTGCAATAATATAATAATTGTTCTAAATAATTATGTACTATACAAAATTCTTGACCTTGAATGACCGCTAATTTGGCTAGTGTTCTCTTCGTTACCTTTCATTTCTACATGAGATGGAACCCATTGCAATCTTAGCACTATGCCATTGTTTTTAAGATCTATAATCTTACTTAATATGGATTAAGCTATCGAAATACCTCTGAAACCAGAGGCACCACGAGCTAAATGCTGCAGACCACTCTTACTATCTGTGAAAATCACAAAATACGTAAGAAACGTAGGTATGTAAGTATGCTTGAAATATACTACAAACTTAAAAAAAAAATACACAGTACCTAATAAAGTAATAATCTTAAATCAAAGGATACCTAACATGAGTACCTATATTAGGTATCTAAGTATGTATATTTTGTATTAGGGATGAGACGTATTTACCATACCATGTTTATCTGACCTCAGCTGTATAGATACTTACATATACTATTAGATACCTACATAACAATCAGTCTAAATAATGTTCCCACTGCTGAGACTCAGGCATTCTCTTCTCTTTAAAAATAAGTGAGTCGTGCCGAGCTTTTGATTACCTGTGCCGAAACTAAATAGATATTTCGTATGAGCTGATTTTACGGTTAGCTCAGCATAACACCATGGCATGACTCCATGGGGTTCAATGCCCTTTTGCCGCATAGGCGATGTAAACTTGAGTAGGTAGGTACCTACCTATCTTCGTGACTAGCTGTATTGTATAAAGAATCAACTTGAAACGCCGCAGCGCCATTAGCGCCATCTGTAAAAATGTGATGTCGAAAAAAGGCAGCCACCATAAAAATTGAACAGTCTCTTGCTAGATGGCGTTGATTGTCAATAGCAGAACATAAACCGAAACGAACTATTGCACAAACAAAGATTGTACAGCGCCATCTAGTTGTATTGCTTAGATGTATAATGTACCTAGAGAACAGTACAACTTTTATAGCGTACTATGGACGTGATTGCTATGGCTAAAAGCGCTACAAGCCACATTTTTCTGTTTTTTTTGTAAAGTTAGTACATGGTACCATGTTTTCAATACATGCATATAGTTGTTTTGTTATCCTCTCAATAGATGGCGTTGTCATCCTCTAATAACATTCACCCGACTTTGCTCATGCAGTAAAAGACTAGATTTTTAACTACATAGTTACATTGTAAAGTCAGTACTAAGCAGAACTATTGTATGTATCTATATCATTAACTAATGTATATATTTATATCCATACCATTCAACTTTTGCTATTTCCAAACGTCATAATATTTTTAAGTTTAGGCTTTTATATTTCAAACATGAGCCATATTTTGTTTGGCTGTTTTGAGGTATGAGACTTCTTTAATATTTGAGGTTAATCTAATGCTTTCATCTTGGATGTAATTAGGCCGGAGTAGGATAGAAAAGTCCATCAACATTATTAGGTAAAACTTGAGAAGAATAGGAAAGTGCGTATAAGAAGAAGGAACCTCCTAATGGTTATCGAACTCCAACTCAACTCATCCCTCCAACTCAACTCCAACTCATCTAATGGTTATGATAAGACTAGATGATTCAATAAAACATACGCAGACAAATGTGTAAAATTATTTATATTGCATTATAATAATTAAAAACTGTCACAACAAGGAATTGCCACCAGCCTACCTTACACAATCGCCACTTACGAAATACTTAGCCTAAGTTCACTTACATTTAACTTAGTCGACTTAACGTTACATCACATGTAGAACGAGATATTTTTTTTTTATAATAAGTAACAATAGCCGAGAATACTTATAACACTTCGCTCCGTTCCCACCAAAACTTAGAAGTAACTTAGCGCCTATCAGAAATCTCTCGTAAGCTTATAATATTTGACTCTATTATAACAACTAGAAGGATTCATAAGCAAATACAACAATAGATTATAATGCGTACAGATATAATGTATGTAAAGATGATCAAAAAGGTTCCAAATACACGGTAATACAGTGATCAAAAAGTGTACAATAAATACTTATTGATAATGACGCGTGTGCAGTCAGTCGGTACGGAGCTAGGCGCGCGCCCGGCGCTCGGCTCGTGTTTTATCTCTTGTTTTTGTTCTTCATGGTGAGACGTCGCCAGAAGCTGGTCTTCTCCGCGGGAGCCTGCTCCTCCCGCGCCTCCTCGCCCCGCGTCTCTCCTCGCAGGATGTCTAGGAACGTCGGGTCGTTCTTACGAACATTCTTCTCGATTTTCATGGATTCCGCGCTCAACTCAGCCTTCAGTTTCTCAGGGCTCGTGTTCTCGACCTTAAACTCGTTAGGGTCTTCAACGAACGCCTGCTGAAGGTCGCGCATGATCTTTTTCCTGATAGTCTTCTTCATACTGAGGTGTCTCTCTAGTGTTTTGACGTCGCCGTTGGGGTACGTGCGGTAGTCTTCCTTCTTTTTCTTGGACTTCTTTGTTTTGTCGTCAGTATCGTCGAAGGTGTTCTTGGCATCGTACTGCTGGTTGAGGCCGAAGATGTCCCTCAGATGGGGGATGGCCCGCTCTGACGTCATGGTGATCGAAGGCGTTGCTCCCGCCCGATGTGTGAGATCACAGACACCTCATCATGAGATCTGGAAATAGGAAAACAAAACTAATATTAAAACGTGAAACATTAATCCACCAGACTTATGCTAAACATAGCAAATCGTTCTGCTAGTAGGTAGTTTAGCCAGTGTCAATTGTCACAGAAAGCGAGTAGTGCACAATGATGAGACAATAGACGATATCGCCCACGTTTTTGTCACACAGGCTGAGCAGATTTCTAGACATATCACCTAAGAAGTAACAAGCACATCGCTTAATAAAATAAATGAGTTGTCCCACTTCCCTTCGCTAATTGACATTTACTTGTGAAGTCTATACTGGATGATTTTATTTAGAGTCTCCAAATTGACATACTGGATGTTTTTTTTTTTTGTTTTGCGTGATCTCATAGTTGGTCCCATAGTGTAAGTTGTTCATATTTATGGGTAGAACACCCTGTAAATATTTGGAGACGGTAAAAAAAAACATCCAGTATAGAGCATGGCAGACACCAACTGCCGCAGTCTACAATCTACATAATATACGAACCAATACGTTTGTCAATTGTATCCTAAACAATCACATGTCTTCAGAAAACAGGAGGAAACCAATTTGGTTGGAGATACAATTTGAATACAAAATACATAGTTTGTATTTGCTCGCCGTATCCCTAAAATGAAATTGACGATTCTTGTGTGTATTCTATATATAAATGGAAGAATACAATGTATTCTTTTTCTTTTTTTGTATCGTTATGTCATAACGATACAAAAAAAGAAACAATTGAGTTGAACCTAGAAACCGTTGAATTTAATAATAATAATAACAAGAAATTCGTAAATTATGCCACATTAATATGACTTAACGCTTGCATTTTAGAAACTATCTAGCCGAACATTTTCGTGAAAGTGAATTTCTCAAGTCTGTAGAAGCCGATTGCCGAGTACGTCAGATATTAATTCTCTGTAGTGTTTGTTCGTAACAATGGCGATGATAAAGAACGGAGGCTGCGGTCCGTAACCGATGTACAGTGACTAGGGCAACAACTTCCCTTCTTGGTACGGACTTGCGAGCAAAAAAGTTCAAGCAAAGGTATAAATTATAACGGTGGAATCAGCTGGAAGTCTTGTGTGTACAAGTTGTACCGGCTGCTTGCTACCTAAGTTCTGGTGTAACTTCAAATTCATGCCAATTTTCGCACTTCATCGACATACGGCATTTTAAATACCCAGTTAGCTAGTTTTAAATTAGTATATTTGTAGCATGAAAAAACTTTTTTGAATTTCATTCAATAATAATGATATGACTACCGAAGCAGCAAAGCCTTTAAAAACATCTTATGAACGTTAAAGCCAACGGATTCCACCTCGAAGAAAACAAAATGTATCTCTTGATAGGTGGAACTCCTACTTAACAGCTTTTTGTTTCCCTCTTAAAACAATCGTCAATCTTCTCGCAAGAATTCCATACAAGCTAGTTAGCTAAAACGTTGGCTCGGAAGCGTTTTGCGTTCGCGTGTACAGACATCCGCAGACTGCATTGTGTTCAGAATATAATATAGTGCGCTTGACTGCACCCTTCTCGCCGCCACCGCTCAGTGACAGGGCTGTCGTATTGTCCTCGAAACGTCTCCACTTTATGACATTGTGAGGGATCAGGGATTCACACGAAGTGGTACTGATGTACTTTGTTTATTGTAAGTGCTTCTAGTAAGTGCCAATGTTCTGTCTTGTTCATTTCAGTTTGGAGTGGATATGGTAGATCTAAAAACGGTGAAGGAAAACATCGTGAGGTAACCGGCATGTCGTAAAACCAAAAATTCGAAGACTTGTGACATTTACCACCCCGCACTGGGCTACTCCTCTCACTGAGAGGAGGTCTGTGTCCCAGCAGTGGGAACATTATAGGCTGATTATGCAATGTTAGATCTTGAATTTGCTTTTTCCTGACGTTTCTTTTCTCAACATTTTTGGTACAGACGCCAGCACATCAAGCTACTCGAAACTGTCAGATTTTCCCAATCAACTTTGAATAGAATTGAATCTATTAAAGAAATCTGACAGATGTAGTAGCTTGATGTGTTGGCGTCTATACAATATGCAGTTTAATCTTTCGAATTTATAGCATCTCTAAAAAGATGCAAAGTAATGAAATCTTCCCGAGGGAAATCAAAACAGACAAATATCGTTCAGAGCGTCCCTTGCCACCCGAAATCATGATAAATTGAGAGCAACAAGAAAAATCGGCAGCCCTGTCCGGCGTCGAACAATGCGAAGTGTTTAGCGCCATTTCGTACATTTTCTAACATAATACAGAGCACTGCTCTTCCACAAATTGTTGGCGAATGAAACACTTTCTTTACGTTCCTAGCTAATTGTGTCAAAGCTGCCACCTGCATACCAGCACCCTAATTGCGTAACACACTATTAGTGTCAATTTGAATAATTTTGAAGCATATTGCTAATCCATTGCTCCATATGTTAGAAAAATGTGTCTGCTCAACAACGTAAATAACGCAATGAATGTGGTTGAACTGTCAAAATGAAACCCATTGCTATTGATATAGTGTGTTACGCAATTACCCTGCTGGACATCCCTAACAATCTCGTTGTATGAAATCTTCGTTTCTTACACTAACATAGGGCATTAGCCTAAATGTTTGGATCTATAGGTATTTCGTTGAACTACTTCAAAAGGAAGTTCTGTTTCACATCATCGTCTGTATATTAAGTTTCACTATTTTAAGAGTCATCAGTGCGGGCTGGAATGTATTCGATCTGTTAATAAAAATCTGTAAATCAGTCAGCGCTGCTAACGTGGAATTGAGAACTGTTCAATAATGATGCTATTATCTTTAATTACTGGATATATTTTCAGAAGCTACTGAACAAAAGACCGTCATCATCTTAATTCTCGTTCTGTTTTCCAACAATGTACAAAATAAACAGTTGACTCACTCATAATAGAGCTGCTATTATGAGTGTGTCAACTTTACTGCCGGCACCCTACAATAAATCCATGGTCCGTCAATACATCTCGCTCACGACACGAGTCGTAACAGCTGACATTAACATTGGCCGGGGTCACTGCACTTTACCTAACTCTAGCCACACATGATCGTGGCCCGCCATCTTGTGCGTGTGACGTCATCCACGCCGGTTACGAATTATTTTGTGTTGAGATTTTTTTGTTTATAATTTTATTTTCGTTTTGTAACTTTATTCAAATTGGTTAACGACTGTGTTAATGTTGGTAGTAGTGTGGTCTTTGTTTGTAACGTAACTGTTTTCGACAGGTTGTCTTGTCCTGATGATTATTAGGAGTGGTGTCTATGATGGCATCATGAAACTTCTAGGAGTTCCATTTCTCTTCATACATTACTCATGTTTTTCTTTTCTGAAGTACGCTTTGATCAATATTTTCTTAATCTTCATCATGTTAATAGAAGTTATTACAAGTAAACCTAGGTACCTACTTAGATTCTTTGGAAGTTTGCTTTTCCGTTACAATATTTCAAATTATTTGTTTGGCAAATAAGACCCAGCATCATTTCTCAGACCACTTCCACATTTTACCTTGCGAGGTTACCTTTTATGTAAATTATGTCTGACGCGGGAAATCCACATTCACAGGGAAAATATGCATTCGAAATTGGAACTTTTATATCCTTTTCAACGTACCTACAGACAGCCTTTTAGTATTTGCCAGCACTTTGTAGAATATTAAAAAAGTTTCTTGTGTACAATGTATACTTTGCTTATGGCTTCATTTTTTTGATATTTTGTATTCAAAGATACAGCAAGAGCAAGATAACGACTTGTTTATCTTTGGTTAGTTCAATGATGTTTATTTGGGGCATTCAATGAAAGTTCTAAGTCAATCTAGTAAGTTATGCGTAAATATTTCTTCAAATAAAGAGTTAAACTTTGGTTATATCGGTCCAACCGGAAAACAAGACGTTTAGTATGCGTAAACCGTCGTTCAAAAGTGGACAGAGCGTCAAGCTGTTGGCTTTATTCGCGGGTTAATCTCTCGTTAATCAGTGGTTACAATGCTCAGCAATTTACAACCGCCGCGACGAGTAAACACACCGCTGAATCGCTGACACGATTGTTACGCTACATTATGTAGGCCCGTAGGCAACTGGGCCACAGATTGCCGACAACCATCAGGGAACGCCATTTTGTCCGAATCAGAGCACTTTTTTAAAATACGCTTTTGTTTTCATAATGCGTTCCGAATTCAAACGATGTTTTATTCCTTTTAATTAGAATTGTAATTCGGCATCGGATTCGCTGGGTTTCTAATTAGGTATAGGTAATTATTTTTTATTGGTTCTCGTAAAGTTGGTGATATTGTAAAATTGACAGTATCGATTTAGATTTGTTTTTGTTGTACCAACCTGCCGTGCGATTCTGTAACCGTCTCACCATGAAAACTTGGGTGAAGTGAGCGTGGAGTGAGTCGGCAATAGTGTCAATCCCTAACATCATTATGACTCACAGCTCACTCTGAGCTCACTTCACCTTAGTTATCACGGTGAGATTTTTCCAGAATCGACCGGCTGAACACATTCTGAGCAGCTGAAAAACTCACGTTGCGATTCTTTTTCAGGTGTTTTCATGCATTTTTATTGTTCGTGGTTTTTGTGAACTTTTTTTTTAGAGGGTTAGGTAACAATTATTTTGAACATAGAAGTCCAACTAAAGCAGACTTTAGGTGGCCGTTTAAGTTCAGAATGGTCGGTAGTCAAATAGTTTATCTTCATTCCCTTTCACTTAAACCGTACCACACCGGTAACAAGAAAGTTCAGCAAAGCAAGCAGGTAGATAACTTTAGGGTGCGTTTCCACTAAAGCGGAGCTGGGCGGAGCGGAGCGGAGACGTGTAGGAATCGTCCAATCACAGACGAGACGAGTGACGCGATGAGGATTTCACTCATTGTGATTAGTCGATTCCTGCACGTCTCTGCTCCGCTTCGCCCAGCTCCGCTTCTGTGGAAACGCACCCTTAGATTTGCTAATAAAACTAATTGCATAATTTCACTCTCGGGGATGTGTAGACTTATGACGTAAGCCGCTCGTCTGCAATTATTACTGGGTTGCCATACATGTGCAATTTACTTAAATTACAGTAATGTACGCTGTATTATGACATGAGGCATTGTGTGCCTTATTTGCACATTCAGAATTCAGTTAGTAGGCAGTTATTGGATTAACTAGGTATCACACCGACCTCATCTAGTTTTAAGGTTGTTATTTATTTTTTGACGTGTAAAAGTGTTTTCAAAACCAATTTACAGGGAAAAACATTATTTATATTTTATGTTACATGTTTATGTATCATTTTATGAAAGGACACACAGGTGGATCAAAAATACACCCTGTATAAACGTAGGTAGAGTATAGGTAGAGGATGAATTTTCGAGATGGATTTCAGAGCGAATACTGAAACTTATGAAGTGGAGTGGAGTAGGGTAAAGTGCTCAAAGGAGCCTTTAGGTCGATTTTGACGGAAAACATATATTATGTGCATTTTTACTGCCCTATAGAACTTATAAAAGCTTTTGCAAGAAATAAGTACATCTCTGTAGGTAGAATAGTATACATTACAGAGATGTATTTTTGCCAAAGCACTGGTATTCCGATAATCCTTTAATCAGTTTGCTGTAGCTATTTTGTATTTATTTATTTTACCATTTATGTACACACATATATAAACAGACAAGAAAAAACAGAACAGAAAAATAGGTACAAAGGGATAGGAAAATAGGTACATAAGAAATCTCTTCCAGCATACCTGCGATAGGACATTAGATAGAGAGATGTAGACAGCGTGTGCGTGTGTTTATCATGGTTTCGCTTAGTTACAATCCCATGCCAAAAATACTTCCACCATGTAGGTATAAGCTCTAAGTATTTATTAGGTATTCGTGAATAATACAAGACTAACTACCAGATACCGTTATGCCATTTAATTAAAACAACTCTGCGTTTTAATCGAGTAATCAGACCTAGATAATGATGTGATTACTATAGTCCTTGTCTAAGACAATCATCATATTTCGTGACATTGTAGATTCTTGTAAATAGCGTGTCTATTTAAACATAGTATGATTTCGAATAAAACAAGCGAAAATCGTTCCAGCCATGCTTTTGTCTCTTAAAATCCAAACAGTCTATGTCCCACCACTAAACCGTTTTAAAACCACATAATCTTCAGAAAGAAAAATATTCTAGCTCTTATACTAAAGTAGGACATAAAATATGTCTCAGAACGAATAAATCCGAGCGCATTTCGCGTCTAGACCGAAACTGGAAGCGAATGCCTGCCGCACCGAGATAATAAAATGTCTCAAGCGAGAAAATCGCAAAGCCTGCATTTGTATAGGAAATATTTTTAAGCTATGTAGAAGGAAAAGACGTCCGGTATATTTTGGAGCATAATGTTTATTGTCGTTGCAATGGCAAATGTACAACTTCGGTACTACAATAAATGTAGAATTGTATGTTGTATCTACCCTAGAAGTTTATAGATAAAAGTGGAGGCAACACTCTAAATACCTAAGTGAAGACGACTGTGTTCGAACGCTTTCATTCTAAATACACACATAACAACGAGACAGTAATAATTATGTGTTTTCTGTGTCTCTTGTATTATAATATAGAAATGATAAAATAGTGATTTCTTGCTTTAGATATCTGCTAGGAAAATAACAATAGGCACTTTAGGATGCCTAATGTTTTTTAATATATTTCAAATTTATGAACAAATAGCTGCGTCCCGTGGTTTCACCCGCATAAGTGTGGATCCGAAAAAGTATCCTATGTGTTGATCCCGGCTATATGTGAACCAAATTTCATCCAAATCCGAGCGTCAAAAAGTAACAAACATCCACATACACACTCACAAACTTTCGCCTTTATAATATTAGTGTGATATACAATACACAATACTGAACTATCGTATTCCGCCGCGGCCAAATAATATCTTGTTTTATTCAATATTGAAATAAAATATGATACGTACCTGAATCGAAAAGATACGTTGCACTTGCATGAACAACTTTTACGTCCTTGTGGGTTTTCACAGAACTTTAGTATAATGTTGTTTGTATTTGTACAAGTGAGAACAGAACAATAAGAACTGTGTGGCTTATCGCCCCAGACGACGAACTATTTAATTCTTTACAAATATTATAAGAGAACAAAGAATGACGTAATTATGGCTGAAGGTGGTTGGAATAATAGGTTTTATTTAACGAATTGTTGTAAAGAAATTGTATGCGCGCATATTAATAAATGATACCATAGCGAAAAAAAGGGGGTAGGTATTCCTCGAAGCGCACCAACTTTAAACGGCTCCAAATAAAGTGCAGCAAAAGTATTCCTCAAAACGATGGTGCGTTTCGAGGAATACTTTTGGTGTGCTTCATTTGCATTTCAAAGTTGGTGCGCTTCGAGGAATACCCCAAAAAAAGTGGGCATAAAATTCAGCTTCCTCAGATGTAAATATAGCGTTCACTTTAATTTGTACATGGAGGGGCTTGTAATTAATAACAGCCGCGCGGGTTGATCAATCAGGTTAAGCTATGCTTGCCGCGGTTGGTCCGTGGATGGGTGACCATCTTCACATACCAAGGCCCCTCCGTGCCTCGGAAAGCACGTTGAGCCGTTGGTCCCGGCTGTCATTCGTGGATCTTTGACAGTCGTTACGGGTGTCAGTAGCCCGAAAGTCTGACAACCAGTCATACCAAGGGGTATCGTGTTACCCAGTAACTGGGTTGTAGAGGTCAGATAGGCAGTCGCTCCATGTAAAATACTGGTATTCAGCTGCATCCGGTTAGACTGGAAGCCGACCCCAACATAGTTGGGAAAATGTGAATGTATCTATTGGGCAAGACATCAGTCAGTCTCACAATTACAACGAGTATCAATATCACTGCACAGAAAGTTGCCAGTGTTGCCACTTTCTCACGCATTCAAGCAAAAATTTGTGAAACTATGCGAATGTATTATCACTTATCAAACAAAGTGTATCTGTCGTATTCCAACAGTTATTTATCTTGTTTAATTAATGTATTCACAGAGGAATGGTGAAGCTTCGCGCCCTAATTGTCACACGCACGCGCTGGCAACACCACGCGACGCGGCGGGAAAATTGTGTTTTTTTTTTTTAATTTTATTTTCGAATGGCGTCGGGATTATGAGTTCCCGTTGAAAATTAGAAAACGTTAACGGAAAAATTTCGTTTTGAGATCGAAATTTAATTATTTTTTCCGGAAAATATGAGCTGAGTACCAAATAAAGCGGCTTTATTGCGAAGGTTTAGCTACCTAACTTTTGAACTATCTGACTTTCGTGAAGTATTTGCATGAAATGACTGACTTACAAAAGAAAAAAATGTGCAATCAATCGAGGACATTCAATTTTATGTTCCTACTGAATTTTTACACAAAATATGGTGTCCCAACTGTGACCTAAAATCTGTGTCCATTGAAAGTTAGTATCTATATAGGTAGATCGATACTTTAAATGGGACACATATTGTAGGTCACAGTAAGTGGAGGGTTCAGTTATATCAGTCTACCAACACTGTCTGTTGATTGTCACCCTATTTTAATGACGTCAGCGCAAGCGGCTGCCCGCAGGAAGTTGCGTGCACGCATCCAAATCACTTTTATTTCCTTTTTTTGTAAATCACAATAAAACATGGCGCTAAGCTAATATCGTAAATAATATGTTTTTCGTTTTGGTTTTTATTGTGTCAAATACTAAGGCGCTGATGTTACAAAAAATGCATATTTAAATTATGAATGATGTTTGTTGGTTAGTTTTTCGTTATAGTCAGGGTTATTATGCTGTCCCACAGTAGGGTAATTGTGCAACACACTATCAGTAGCAATGGGTTTCATTTTGACAGTTCAACAACATTCATTGCGTTATTTACGTTGCTGAGCAGACACATTTTTCGAACACATGGAGCAATGGATTAGCAATATGCTTCAAAATGGTTCAAATTGAGAGTAATAGTGTGTTACGCAATTAGGGTGCAGGTTTATAGATAACTAATGACTCCATATCACATAACTAAGCGATTGAGTGATGTTTATGACTATAATGACTGACCAGATATTATGCAATATCTATTGGTACATACAATAATTAGAAAGGATTAGTAATAGTGGTTTTTAATAGGAGATGAGACTAGTAGTAACAATACGTAGATTCTTTCTACGAGTATACAAGACAAAACGAAATAATATATCTAAATGTAGGTGTATAATAAACTCTTGGTGCTAAAGTTTTTTAAAGACGTTAACGAAAACTACATTTGTGATCTTGCTCTAAACTAAATGGCCTTGTTTAAAAACGACGAAACATATCCATCCATCTGTCAATTCCCACAAGAGTACTTACTAATATAATCAAGTCATCAACACATGTAACGTTACGAAATGCCCGACAGCAGCAATTGTTTACCTCATTGAGGCATCATAACCCATTAACACCGCAATACGAGTCAACTATAAAAATATGGGTACAAGGACATTCTCCAGTCTTCCAAAATCAAAAAAAATCGAAATCAAAATCAAAAGTCATTTATTCAAACTAGGCTGAGAATCAGCACTTTTCGAAGGTCAAAATTACAAAAGACAGTCCCCCAAAACGCCCAACTCTTCACCACTTCCTAGTGCTTTCGCCATATTAGACTTTTCATATGTTAGAGGTTTAATATTCCCAAAAAAGGTCCTGTTGGAAGATCCTGTCAGACAGAAAACGGATAAACGTTTATTCAAATAATTAACGTCTTTTTTTTTAATATTCAAGTATTCTTTTGATAACCATTCTCTATTTTTCGCAGCTTGTAAACTAAAGTCGTATCTCAAAAACATGCCACACTATCAAGTTTGAGATAAAGGCGATTAGACTAACAAAGTTTTAATTAAGTATAGGAGATGACCCAGAACAGGAGGACATGACAACCGCTTGTAAATGCCCTATACACGAGCCTTAGAGTAACAACACAACAGCATCTAAAAAAAGTCACACTGCACAAAGGTTTAATAACAAAACAAAACTCAAAAGAGCAGTGTGTCGGTTACAGAAGCTGTGACGATTCCCACGACTCGAGTTGGATAATCACGTTACTTAACCAATGTTCATTGAATTGCGCAAGTCAAGGCGAGACGTGTGATCATGAGTACAATGCTTTTGTCAACCAGAGATAGTAGAGTTGGGCTGCTATGACCTTCTGTGAGCGCCGACGTCTTCGTATAAGAGTTCGTAGAAACGAATATCGTCAGATAAGTTAGTGAAATGTTTACTGTTCCACTGTTATTCCTCTAAGGAGTACCTATTAATGAATGTTTAATCGTTTTTAAACTCATGTTGGCATTGACATTAATGGAGAAATTGGTTTTGGGAAAACATTCCCTAGTCAAAATGAAAGCACGTAGCTAAGTACTTAATTTTGCCCTTTCACTGAACTCTTGAGATCTATATACGTTCTAAAATACATTGTGATGTGCAGGTAGAAAGTCACTTGCAGTGGTTCTTCAGCTCATAAATAAACTAAAGGATATTCTGTGGCTCACGGTCTAAAAAAGGTATCAATTCGTGTTCCGCAGCTATTAATACTTCCGGAGTTGAGTTAGGTTTTAAATCTTTTTAACTCTATCTTTTGCGAGAAGTCCTCGCCCTAAATCTGACCTATCACAAAAGCTTTTGTTTGTAAAGCTAACAGTGATTAATATCAAGTCTGAAGCATTGTCAGTTACAACCCAGCTGTCAGCCACGTTAAATGATTTTACAAATGGCGGCCGAATCTGTCAGAAAAGTCATCCGATGAAAAGTTTACTTTGCATTTCGTTAATGGTATTGTCAAAGCGAGTAAGTTCAATGGGATTAGTTAATTTAAATTAATGACTGTTTGTTTGGACATTAATTACTGTGTGGGTGGATGAAGTAATGGTTCCGGCAGATGGTGCCGGAATGGATAGCTGGCCATTTGCGTACGATTACGAACTGTTGGTACGAGTTTTCCTCCGGAAATTCAGTGTGATTAATGTCTCGAGATATTTTGGATAAGGACTGGAATTTCATCTGATAATGCATAGATAATAATAAAACAATCTTAAACTGTTTAACCATTTAAATTAAATTATTTCTAATGTTCCCTTATAACTCTCACCATTAACAAATTACGTTCATACGTTTTATCTATCACTAACCAAACAATATTTATTATTTCCCCATGAGTAGAAGGACAATATGAATCACAATATAACAAATTATAATTCATACATGCGTACTAATTTAGCAGGCCAAAACAATGGCGCCCGGAAAACCAGTTATTTGCATCAAAATCTAATTCCATTGAGATGGGATATAACAGGAGATGCCCTGTTATTCTATACACGGTTGTAGGTAAGTGCCAGAGCAGCCATCTTTGTCGCCAAGTTTCGTGGTAGTTCAGCTGTCAAATGGTTGTTTATTTTTTGTATTATTGAGATTTGCGAGAAAATTACGAGGACTTTACCTTTAAAACTGCATGTAAATGTTGAAAAACAGCAATTCAACATGCCTGTGTGTTGTATGGTGAAGTGTGGTGCAAGGAAGAATGAAAATCAACCTCAACTTTCTTTGCACAGGTTAGTAGCCGGTTTTCATGCAATAACACATACAATAATAGACATTCGATGATATAATTGTAACGCGATCATGAATTTATGGCTAAAGTATTGATATTTGGATGAATTTCCGTATAACAGACCTTTTTATTATTTTGTTAATTCATTCGTTTGTTTACAATAATATGTCATAATAGAATAGTGTTGTACCGTTGCCTAATAGTTTCCGGAACTAGTTCCTCCGCTGGAACGATATCGGTATATTCTGCTATGTTAACATAAATAGTCCTGCGTCTTATTAGCTCCGATTGACCTTGCTAGGTCCGGCCCGTGGTTCACAGCACCAAAATCAAAATATTTTCTTTCACATAAACCTACATGGGCACTTATGAAACGTCAGAAGCTAGATGCACGGTTCCAAATGGTGGTTTCCTATGCAGAAGAACCAGCGAGAAACTCCACGGTTACTCTTTTAAAAACAATTGGCTTTTACAATGTCTTCTATTTTTTTAAGTACCTGGTACTTGTTGACAGGCCTACACTGTCCTCCCCTACCTATTAACATTGTAAAAGCCAATTATTTTGAGTAACCGTGGAGTTTCTTGCCGACTCTTCTCCATAGAAACCACCAATTGGAACCGTGCACATAGCTTCTGACGTTTCCTATTGATTTTAGTTTCATATGCTAATATAATATAGCTGTAACCAAAAATATTTATTGATAAAAATACTTGCACTTTTTATAGGTTTCCTAAAAAGGAAGGACTAAAGAAAAAGTGGTTAGAGGCTATTGGTGAAGAAAATATTAATCCCCGACATAAAGAATCTCTGTTCACTTCACTTTGAAGAAAGCTGTTTCAATAGAACACTTGATGTAATGAGATTACATGATAACTCTGTTCCCACAGCATTTTTGGTAAATGTGTATTAAAATGATTGATTAATAATAGCCTGGCCGTTTGGCCTGAAATAAATAAATAGATATATATTAATTACATATATAAAAATAATAATAAATAAATAAATCATATTCCACAACTTTCACACAACGCCATCTAGTCCCAAACTAAGCAGAGCTTGTGCTATGAGTACTAAGACAGCTGATAAACATACATATATATTTCTAAATACATACATATTATAAGGTATAATAAGTATAATAATAAAGGTATAATATGCGAAAGCATCTGTTTTTGGGCATATGGATACATATCTCTTCACGCTGTTTTCCTTCACTTTAATACGTAAACGTGATGCAATTAAAAGGTGTTTTTTAATTATGTGCCGAAAAAACACTTGGCATTAATTTTATTTTCAGGGAAGAAAGTTGATTGCGATAATTTGACAGTTTCGGGTAGCTTGATGTGCTGGCGTCTGTACCTATCGATAAATAGTTCATATGAGTCTTTTACGCATAACAAAAGATTAGAAATAAAGTATTTTCGCATACTGTATTTTTATGCAAAATTAGTATGTTTATCGAAAATAAACTAGGATACGTTACTATAGACTAGGCAACCTTAGTTAGAACGGACTATAAGTTAGTATACTATATTATGATCCAAACGTGATAACTAGTACGACTCGTATTTAGTATCGATACTCGTTATAGTAACACCAATGTTCCTTGATTGATACAACCCTAGCAATGGCAGCCATTTTTTGAGACAATATGAGTTGTAGGTAGGCACCCTTTTTTCGTAGGTATTTCCAGTCCATATATATATGTCTATGTCTAATTCGGCTAAACAATTCCTACGGAGATCGACGCAACCTTGCAGTGTTGCCACACAAAAAGTAATGAATATGAAAAGAGATCTGATAACGAAATTACTGTTATACGTCAGTTGTTTTAATTGACTGTGTTGCTATTATGTACCAATGATACCAGCTAATGTTGGCTTTATTACTACGTGTCAAGGCGTACGGAAGGGTTTATAGCAGTTTTATTAACAATTCCCTTGGACTGTTTTGTTCAATAATGGTGCTTGTTGAAGATACCGATAGCTCTACGGTAACATCTGTTATTTAGATTCCAATAACAACTGGAATCAATTAGAGAAAATGCCACTAAAAAATCCACAATCCACCTTACACATAAAAAGTTGCCAGGTTGGTAGACGCCTACCAGGCTGAGACTAGATTACAAAATTAAAATGTAACATTAATAAACACTGTATAAAACTACTGTGTGTGTGCCTTATGTCATGTGACGTGAACTCTTTCAAATATTTTTAAAAACAAACTACAATGCTGACGACATTACAGCGGTCAAAAAAAAAAAATTGCTGAAGAAAATAATAACAAACAATTAGTATCGTTTCGTTAGGGTTGTCAAGCAATTAACGAGAGTAATATTATTAGGTATAGTTTGTAGATTATTAACCAACAGATTTTCTTGTCTGAGGTGATTTATTTAGATTTAGAATCTAAGCTGGGTTTTCTTCAGGTTATTAATATAACGTGGCACTAGACACACAGAAAGAAAAAAAAGAGAAATTGGAAAAATAGTGAATTTTTCCCAATCTCACTGAGAAAATTTTCTGTAGATGTCACTTGCACTCACTTTACAGTGACGAGCACAGTAATAAGAATTTTCTCTCCGTGTACGACGCAGAACCAGTTCAGGTTGTTAGATGTCACACGTCTTCGATTTTTTGTTTCTAGGACATGCTGGTTTGTTCACGATGTTTTCCTTCATTATTTACACAAATTGAACACTCAATACAGGGAGGTTTGGAAGGAAAAACGGAAGGTCTTGCCCAGCAGTGGGAGATAATATAGGCTATAGAAAAAAAAAACGCCGTGGATTCGAACCCACGACCTACAACTCGTAATTCGGGGTCGTTACCACTGGGTCATCACTGCTTTAAGTTTGCACTAAACCCCAATATCCATCCAAATCCCAATATTTGGAGCAAAACTAGATCAAAGAGAACAATTGTTGTGAGAAGTCGTTTATGTAGTAAGTGTTTGTTCTAGATATTTGTTTGTTTTTGTTTGCCGACCCTAGACGCTAGCAGACATCCTGCGGAGTGTCCTAGTTCTTCTGATCTGATTCGCAGATTTCTAAACATCCGCTTTATGCAAAAACTGTGGACATAGGCAATTTTTATATAATTGTTAGATATGTATAATTATATATTATGAGGTAGTTATTTTATTTTCGCTGTGTCGGCGGCGTGTGTTGGGTAAACATGAAAATGCTTTGTCATGTTATTTAACACACCATTACGGCTTTCTTTATAATATTAGCATTACCTGGAAAATATTTGCGTGTTTTGTTACGAAATTGTGTGTATTTAAGATAGATAGATAGAAAAATTTGCGTCAAAGCAACAGTTATGACTATCGCCAAGTCATAGTACCTACTTAGTAGCCCCCTACGGTTTTTGATTATCCCAAGTCCAACCCCTTTAAACACTCTGTATCAGCAGTTAGCAGATGTAACCCATTTTTTTTTCCCGGGGTGAATAATCCTCATAGGTGTCCTCCGCCCTGGGGCGGGTGGAGGGGTCTGCCAGACTCTTACTGACTAAAAACCACCCCGGTGTTCCCGTCCCACACTTAGACCGGGGATCATGGGAACTCGTGCGCCTTCCTCGATCCCCGGCTGGTGCCGGCCCGCCTTTGCGGGTCACCCCAAGTCCCCGCGACGTCCAATAGCGGCGCGCATGGAACTCTACGCGCCGCCGCCTTGTGTCCTACTAGATGGGGGGCGGCGGACGTCCCTAAGTCCGCCGTCCCTCAGGACCAACTTAGGCGGTCTGGAAGAGGGCGTTATCCAGCCTCCTGGGCGGGTGCGCCTGCTGCGGGTCGGGAGATTGGACGAGATCTCTCTCTCTCTCTCCCTTTCCGCAGCCTTCTTCTGTGAAATGATGGTTTCACAGAAGGAGATCACCGCATCCCACGACTCGGTGCTCCCGACCATCGAACGAACGATGGCCGGCAGCGACAAGTCGGCTTCGACTTTGGATACGAGGGCACGGCGCGGCTCCTGCCATGCGGCGCACTCTGCCAGCGTATGCCACGCCGTGTCCTCCCGACAGTTGACGAAGTGATGACACCGAGCGTCCGGCTCCCTATTTATGCGACACAGGTACTTCCCGAAGCAAACCCAAATGCCGTAACTTAACCAACCAAGACGAAGTAGTTCATTCAACTAGCAACTCTAATGTTTATTCCTGTAAACACAAAAAGTGTCAGACGTTTCCAAAAAGTCTTAACTCCTCATTTTATGCGCCCACTTGCGTTTGCGCATAGCTTTTGACTAAAATAGGCACTAAGTACAATGGCCTGAGATCTGAGATGTTGCCGACAATAGCAGATGCCTGCTATCTCGCTAAGAATACGTAGTGAATACTTAGGACTTTGAATAAATTCAATTATTTGTGGTACAGACGCCAGCACATCAAGCTACCCGAAACTGTCAAATTTTCCCAATCTACTTTAAACCTTATGGTTTAGAGATAAAGTTGAAAATGTATTAAAGAAATTGACAGATTGTAGTAGCTTGATGTGCTGGCGCCTGTACATAGCCTCCTGCGTGATCATCCACGTCTCAGCACCGTAAGTCATGGTGGGCCAAACACACTGGTTACAGAAGCGGGACTTAAGAGATTGTGGAATTTTGGCTTGTTTAAAAATGTCGTCCAATTTCTCTTCTCGATATCTCTGTTTGTTGATGCTCTTTGCAAAATGAAAGAATATGGCATGTTATGAATATGATAATTTAGACATCTACGAGTATTTAATTTGAAAATCTAAATATGTTTTAATTTATTTCATAATAGATACTTTAATACAATAAAAAATAATCTATAACTATAGTGCTGTCAAATTATGGAGTAATTAACAAATAAAGTAAGCTTATTTATCTATCGCGAATTATAGTAATTGACGTCTTCTCAGTTCGTTGGCAGCATCCACACCAGTCTTGTCTAGGTAGGGCTACTCCATCATAGAAGCCGAATACCTTGGTTATTGGTTTAAAATGGCTTGTGCCACGAATGCATATGCTAGTGGCATGCATTATTGAGATGATGATTGAATTGATGATAATAATTTAAATGACTTACTGTTAGGGTTCGCTAATTTACATTTCTATTTAATGACATTTAAACGCAAAAAGACTAGTTTCCAGGCCAGTAACTATTTTATTAAAATTTGTCAGTTGGTCGTTGGATGCTTCTGATTGGTTAACTGATCAGAGGCTAGCACATTGTCATCTGTGATTGGTTGACGACATTAAATCGCTAACCAATCACAGAACTCGACTTTTACCGCCGAAAGGTATGTAAAACCCGGGAGGAAAAAAAAGGGCGGTTAAACATTCTGACTCGAGCTAGGTGGACGAGAAAGTTGAGCAGAGGAATAAAGTTGTGTTCCCTTTCACCTGGATTTTTCTTCAGTACTTCACTTAGGCATCCTGAAAGTCTAGTTGCAATCCTTAGCATCAATCGTTTTTAATATTACTTTAACCTGTTTGAGTTGACTCAGCAGTCAAAATAGGTTTAAAAATACAAGATCAGTATACTCAGACCACTCAAAGGCACTTTGGAGAGCACACTGGTCGTTTTTATAATCGCCATACCGTGGGTGTTATGTCAATATACACGTATTGTAACGGTAATTACCGGCATTGTATGCAAATCACTATTTGTGGTGCCACAGATAAAATAAATGGTACAATATACGAAAAAAGTTTTCTGATAAATTGAATAAGGACTGAAATGAAGATTAACATTCAAGATAAAAATACACTAAAACACGACAATGTGACCGAATGATTGAAAAATTGTTCTTGTCAAATCACTCACGTTTACTGCTATGATTAATAAATGTATTTATTTATATGTACTTTATTGAACACCTTAAAATACACAACATAAAAAAATACATCAAACACTACAAAATATACAATGGGCGGCCATCGATAAAAAAATATTTTAAAAAGATATATGTATATATATAAATCTACTAGCTGCGCCCCGTGGTTTCACCCGCATAAATCTCGATCCCGTAGGAATATCGGGATTGCCCAGCCCACCTGATTCCACTGTTAGCTTCCCCTCAAAATTATTTTTACCAAACTGCAGAGTTTGCCCGAGTTAAACGTATTCTTGAACAACTTTGAGAGCACCGCCATTTATACATCATTATACTACTTAATTATAATTATATATATTTTGCATAAAGATTTACTTACCTAATTGACTTTCCCCCGTATACTAAAAGCGATCAAGTCTTCGAGTACCCACAGATGTCAAGTCACTTATTTTGTATTTTTTTTAGTATACGTTTTCTCTATCAATTCTTTTTACTTTATCAGTTTAGATATTCCTCAAGACAATTTCACACACCTTAATAGCCTACAATATACTCCTGGTTATGACATCGGAGCTCATCCAATCAAGATCGTTAGCTTTCAATCTGAACGCGGCGCCGTCCAATAGCAATTACTTGTAATAAGGGGTTGTAGCCAGACGCCTTAATAACTAGACTGAGTAGACTGCGATATTATAATTTGTATGTTTAAGTCATTTTCACGCTCAACTTGTACGTAGAGCTAGTTCCAGTCGTTATGTGTGATGAAGCAATTCATTTTGTTATCAGGATAGAGAGAGATGGATCGTACATAATCGAATTAATAGCGCCTGTAACTATGTGGACGAGGATGGATTAATTTGACCAATTTTCTTTTGCAGTCTTCTGCAGCGTATAAAAAGAATGATCGAACAAGTCGTGTTATATAAATACAAAGACATTTAAGGCATCATCGTAAAAAAGCTGAAGGAATCTCTCATAAGACCAACGCCGGAATTAAAAACGTATATCATCAAAATTAGAGGTATGTATTTATGAAAGATTGAGCCTGAGATTTGAGATTAGAATTCAAAAGTTCGTAAAACTACGGGATTTGCTCCTCTGTTAAAAGATTAACGAAATTCCACCTCGACTGTTTCCTTAACAAAGAGAATTGAAACTATAATACTATGTTAAAGTACTTATTAGTTGGTTCAGAATAGTACCTGGAGTACTCAAATAGGAAACGCTGTATCTTGGAGACATCGTCACTCTTTAGACCCAAATTCCAGTAGAGATCTATTGAGATAAATGCCGTGGGAACTAACTTGTTTGTGAACATTACGATCCGTCGTGTCTTATTTCACTTTACTGAATTATTTTAGGGTTAACTGGTGTGAAATAAGGTGAAATAGTTTAGTATTTTTGATTGAGTCGTGAAAAACAACTTACCAAGACATTAAAAAAAAATACCGCGGGATTTGTGGAAAGCACTTGCCCCACGAATTTTCTTTTCAAGAAAACTTAGGTAAGTACAGACGCCAGCACATCAAGCTACCCGAAACTGTCAGATTTTCCCAGTCAACTTTGAACCTTATGCTGTAGCGCTAAAGTTGAAAATCTATTAAAGAAATCTGACACATTGTAGTAGCTTGATGTGCTGGCGTCTGTACATTGCTTTAAGAATAGTCTTAACGCTATTATATTTATGATTTCATTTCTGGCTACTAAAAAAATGTTTATGTTCTATTTTCCAACCAAACCGTTTTACACCTTATTTAATTTTATAAATTTTAATCGATTATTTCCGTCAGCTAATCGCCTAAAAACTTAACTAAAGTAAAATAACACCTTGACATTAGCAAAATCGATATCTTAACACGGGTCTATAAAACCAAAATTAGACTATTATATTATTTACTAAAAGCACCAATTAATATAATTACTACATAGTTTCGCCCCACTTAACAGCAAATCAACAGTTATTAGGAGAATTTCTATGCAAATATTCAAATCACTCCTCTAGCTGTCTTTATCTACGCATGTAATAGTTTCCGCATGAATTTAGTCTATGATTAAACATTCAAGTCACGGTCTTTAGCTTATGGTATCTTATCAAGCATCTGTGTTGCCAGTGGAGTTTATAAAGCCATAAACAATGCTTCTCCCACCGTTGCTAACTGACAAAGATATGTCTTTCGGGGATTTTTCTCAAGCTGTACGTTGTATCTTTTATGGGTCTTACGTGCTTTGGGAAGCAAATAAATAGTGCTATTATATTAAAATAATATCATTTCAGAAATACGCTTTGTTAATGGCGTCAAATCCTAACTAATAAATGTGTGCTTCAGGGGAAATGCCGAACTATGTAATCCATGGTGAGTCACAAGATTGGGCCCGATTGGTAATCTAGCTTTTTCCTTGATTTAGAATAGTCTAGAGGCCAAATTACAATAAGTAAATTAAAGTAATTTGATCGATCAGACAACTTGAGGTAATGTAATCATACTCCCCACCTCACATGATGATGACGAAAAAGAAGAACCTACTCATCTAAACTGCATTGCAAAATGCGTTACCTGGCAGGATATAAAAATCATTTTATTTTGTAATGCGTGTAGGAAACTGTTAATCATCATTATCAATGAAGCATCGCGTTGAATTTATATCAATATCATACAAAGAAAATCAATACGTTGTTGGCACATTGCCTTCTAATAGCTATGTATGCTTATCATTCATATTTCCCTCTTCCGTCAACTTTTATAAACAAAGCCAGAAGATAAACAATGGTGCCGATTCTGATTTTCACAAACTGAACTAAATTTAAGTTCAGTGCATCTTTTTCTTTCTATTTCATTATGAAAAAGACAGAAGATAAATATTAGTTTATTCCTGTCAAATTAAGATACTCCATAGACAAGATTAGACGTGATTAAAAAAATAGCTATTAAAAATACGTCAATTTTCGTCAGCCACGGGGTATTTCGGGTAGCTTGATATGCTGGCGTCTGTACGACGATCGCGATACTGATATGACACTTATTTATTTATTTTTATTTATTTATTTATATGACACGATGCTACATGTTTAGATTTCTTAGAGCTGTGAGACAAATCGAAACTTGTTTATTCTATGTATTAGGCAATTATTCTTTTAAGTCTACTAGGTTACGCTCGGCTTTGTAATCAATCAATACTATTAAAATGGACAAAGAATAGATGATAGATAACTATAGCCGGTTTTATCACTCTCTCTTCTATATGTATATATATATCTATATCACTACATAGTATAAAACAAAGTCGCTTCCCGCTGTCTGTCCCTATGTATGCTTAGATCTTTAAAACTACGTAACGGATTTAGATGCGGTTTTTTTTAATAGATAGAGTGATTTAAGAGGAAGGTTTATATGTATAATACATACATAACATAGTAGAGAAACACCGATAATTTTAGAGATTTCTAATGTGATGTCGTAAATAAACACTTTTTTGGCGCTTACATTGCAAACGCTGGCTGAGCCCTACGAAATAGATCAAAATAATGTACTACAGTATTGTACACATTAAAAAGGTCTACAAAAAAGTCCGCGATGGTATATGCCTATCTCTTAGGGATAACCCACAATAACCATTTTTTATCCTATACTTTTTACGAGAAACAATGACTCTAAAATTATCAGTGTTTCTCTACTATATTATGCATGTATTATACATATAAACCTTTCTCTTGAGTCACTCTATCTATTAAAAAAAAAGCCGCATCAAAATCCGTTGCGCAATTTTAAAGATCTAAGCATACATAGGGGCAGACAAACAGCGGCAAGCGACTGTGTTTTACACTATGTAGTGATCAGCATTGCACCCGTGCGAAGCCGGGGCGGGTCGCTAGTTAATAATAAAGCTGAAGGATTTGTTTGTTTGAACGCGCTAATCTATCGAACTTCCACTCGGATTTAAAACAATATTTTCGCATTTGATAGCCAAATTCTTGAGAAAGGCTATAGGCTATTTAACATCACACTCGGACTCTAAACATCACGCTAAGACTCTAAGGAGCCGAGCGAAAAGAAAAAAAAATAGTTTAAAAAACAAAAAAAAAACCGCCTTAATAGCAAATCGAACTAAAAATCAGAAAATAACTTTTAATTTATATTTTACTAGCGACCCGCCCCGGCTTCGCACGGGTGCAATGCTGATCACTACATAGTATAAAACAAAGTCGCTTCCCGCTGTCTGTCTGTCTCTATGTATGCTTAGATCTTGAAAACTACGCTACGGATTTTGATGCGGTTTTTTTTTATAGATTAAGAGTGATTCAAGAGGAAGGTTTATATGTATAATACATGCATAATATAGTAGAGAAACACTGATAATTTTAGAGCCATTATTTCTCGTAAAAAGTTAAGGATAAAAAATGGTTATTGTGAGTTATCCCTAAGAGATAGACATATACCATTGCAGACTTTTTTGTAGAACTTTTTAAGGTGTACAATACTGTAGTACATTATTTTGATCTATATTGAATGGTTCAGCCAGCGTTTACAATGTAAGCGCAAAAAATGTGTTTATTTACGACATCACATTAGAAACCTCTAAAATTATCAGTGTTTCTCTAATATATTATGCATGTATTATACATATAAACCTTCCTCTTGAATCACTCTATCTATTAAAAAAAACCGCATCAAAATCCGTTGCGGAGTTTTAAAGATCTAAGCATATATAGGGACAGACAGACAGGGAAGCGACTTTGTTTTATACTATGTAGTGATTCTGTTATAAAAAGTATACTAACTCAGTATGTTTCAATAATTTTCAACAATTCTAAAATAAAAATGAAGTTATGAAAAGAAAATTAATTTCATTGTAAAAAAGCGTGTTAAAAATAAAAGCGTGTTAAAAATAACGCTTAGCGAAAACGTAGTAATAGCGCGGGCAGGCGATGCGATGCGACGGGGTGGGAAGGGGAACAAGAAATTTCACGCGGACGAAGTCGCGAGCAGATGCTAGTTTAAAATAAGAAGGTTAAATCCCCATTGATTAGCTACGTATAATTATATCCAGCTTCAACCTACTAAGGCCCAGCGCACATTGGCGGCACGGCAGGGGCCTTCGGCATCTCTACATGTAAGCGCACACTGGCGGTAACAATGCCGTGGCATCCTTAAGTATGCCGCGACGTCCTTGAGAATACCGAAGCGTACCGAAGCGAATGAAGTTACGCGCGGGGTCATGGGGTTCGGGCGGGCGCTGTCTTGCCGCGTTATCCCGATGACTGCCAAAGCGTTCTGAGGGATGCCGAAGCAATCCGAAGGCTTGTACTTACGACCGTTAACATTGAAATTTCAACTTTATTTCCATAATATTAAGTTATATTTTTATTCGTCGCTTAAAAATACCTTGCCATGCCGCGCCGCCAGTGGGCGCCGGGCCTAAGATTAAGATAAGCTTTTAGTAGCGATATCACTTCCTAGTGTCAGCTGATTAATGTGTTGCTGTTTCCGATCGATTGATCACGGCGCGTGACGTCATCGGCGCGGGCGCAAGTCACCCGCGGATGCGCTCAATGGATAACTGATGATTGATGTTTTTGTATTAGTTTTGAAGAAAACACGCTTTTTGTATGCGTTTTGGCTTGTAAATGGAATTAATTGGGAATTGATTGGCACGATGATGTTTAAAAATAAAAGCCTTGGTAAGTAAAACTTATTACGTTGTTTCTCGAGTCACAATCATCTAGGTAAAAAAAAAACACTAATTCATTCTCTGCCGCTGTACAAGTGCTGTGCAAGTGTGTTGAAGTATGAATTGTTCTGATGCTCTACAAATAAATAACAGGTAATCAACAATCTATGACATAACATTAAACAACGCTTACTATGCGATAATGACCACCATAGCATGGATATAGAGCATACTTGTGTGGCAATGCGCGTGCCATCGAGTTGCGAAACATATGACTGTGCGCATACGCAGGTTATACAGGGTGCCCCAAAAAGTCGTGGATCGAAAGAAATAGGGAGATAAGGGAGGTCATTTCCAACAAAAAATCTTTCTACAGCATGGCCATAATTCAATTGTTTCACAGTGTGCTATTAAAGTGAATAATCATTTTTACTAACATATCAAAATTTCTGAAAAAAAAAAATCTCTTGAAATTTGGTATCCAGAGCCGCAATAGAACTTTTGTAGTGCTGATACATTATCTAGTAATAATACAACACCGTTTGTTTTAATGTTTTATATCATGTGTTATTAGTCTATGTGTAAAAGAACTCGGTATTTTATTTAAAGAAAACAAAAATATTCATAACTTTTTGGGCAATTGAATCATGTTGTAGAAAGAGTTTTTGTTGGAAATGGCCTCCTTTATCTCCCTATTTCGTTTGATCCACGACTTTTTGGCCATCCTGTATAATTGTTGTAAGTACGGCTAATTATTGGCGTGTTGTTATGTTTGTAAACCTGTGTTGCGGTGGCTTGACTTCTTAAGCAGATTCAATTTATAGATGTAGGTACTTATCTACATGCAATGTTAGTTCATAAATAGATATTTGAAAGTGTCCATATACAACGTGTAACGTTAAATGCGCAAAACCTCACATACCCCAACTGATTTTTAATTCAATTGACCTATTTCAGAGAGAAAATAAGTCATTAAAAAAATTGTAAAGGTTCTATGTGCTGTTTTAGTTTTACTGGCCATTCTGATCGTTTCTTGCGTCTGCGACGACGCTTTACCGAGGGAGGAGTCGTCACCGGGCCGCTGCGCCGCGCTGACATTGGCTTGCTTGACCTATTAATAAATAGACACGGCAACGTTTTTAATGAAGATTTTTTGAAAAATGTGACCTATATTATAAAGTGGTTCAATTAATTCTGCTCGTTATTCTGATCAAACTATTTTCAGGTTTTGCGCATTTAACGTTACACGTCGTATAGTTTCGTGCCCGTTCATCTCCATAGGTCTACTATGCTTTGGAAAAGGCATTCATATTTCTGACTGACCGACTCCTTGACAGCTCAAAAGTGCTTGTGAATGGTTTAATTGAATTAAATGCGTTAAGTTTTTGATAGCAAATACAAATGCGAAAATTTTAATTTTGGTTGTGAATTTCTTCAAAGGCTCATCTGCAATCTTTATTGACATTATTAAGTACTTAGTTTAGAAAATATTAATACTAATCACGCATGAATGATCACAGTATCCGCATTAGGTATCTTTATTGATCATTGTACATATTTTCTACAGTACTGGCTGGCGTTAATACTACTGAGCGACTGCGAGATGAGATATCAGCTTAGTAGAGCTCATTCTGGTGCCGGAGTTACTGACATAGCTTGCAGAGTAAACAAGCTGACGTGGCTGGCCACGTTTGTCAAAGGACCGATGGCAGGTGGAGCAGACGGGACCTGGAGTGGTGTCTGCGTATCGGCAAGCGTTTTGTGCCCCCCCCCCCCCCCCCCCCCATGATGGACCGACGACCATAAAAACGTGTCTGGGACAGACTTGATGCGGAAGGCGAGAAACAGTGTGTTGTGGCGCAGTATGAGAAAGACCTGTCCAGCAGCGGACGGTAGGCCGAGTTGATTTTGAGCTCGTTCTAACACGATAAAGAAAACTCAATGACGTTTAAGTTATGGTATTATGTTTTATTATGAATAATGAGTTCATTATTATACTGTTCCATTCCGTTAAGTATCATTAAAGCCACAGGTGTTGTTGCTTTAAAGGCTTAATTACCAACAATTACTCTACGGTTTATCTCAGGATGTCCTGTTTCTTCATAATTAATTACAATAAAATTGTTTGTTTAGATTACTTAAACGTGTTTCTTTAGTAGGTGAGTAGGTAGGTGTTATATGTCACAGCAAAAGGGTATCGAAAATATTTTTAAATTAAGAAAATGGATTAGACTACGATTTTTTAAATCATATAAAACCAGAACCTTGTCTAAACTCGGGCCTACGATACCTGTCATGCGTATCCGCTACGCTTTTCGTAGCGGCGGTATCCTAAAACGCTACGAATTCGCTACGAAATTCCTTGTTATCGTAGCCATATTCATTTTAATTTTCCGTATTGGCTAGGTTTCAATCTATTTATATTTTAACAGAATTTCAGTATTTTCAATTTCCCAAACCCTCTCTACCCGGCGGCATAAAGAACTCAAAGTTCACCCATTGATCATCACTTTATCCGATTATTTTATTAATTAACAATTAACCCTAAAACAACGAATTGGGAAAACAACCCTCCAATTCATTATTCAAGAGCTAAAAGGATAGGGGTTAATTCAATTATAATTATGACAAGAGTACTTCATAATTTGAAATACAAAGTTCTGTGCCTGAAAATTGTTTCAACCTACCAATTTTCATTTTGGACAATACTTTGAAGAGCAAAAATTAATAGATTAAATTTTAAAGTCGTTGAAGTAATTTATAATTGTTTCTTTTTAAACTAACAAAGGCACTTACTTACTACTTACGTAGATGATCAGCATACCTATTCACAACCGTTCGATACGTTTCTATCCCGAATCGAACATCAACTAATGTTATCAGAGGAGTCCTCTGAAGACTGTTCACAAATCCCATATTGTTTATTTAGTTTAAATCAAACAGGCGACCGCCATTCTTCCGACATCTGTTCGCTGTCGAAGGCAACGCATGTTGGACATGTGTCATTTTCGGGACGACAACCTGCCGAATGTTTGTGAATCGCTGTGCAGATGGATAGGTTTAGGACATTTTTAGGTACAGACGCCAGCACATCAAGCTACCCGAAACTGTCAGATTTTCCCAATCAACTTTGAACCCTATGCTTTGGGGATAAAGTTGAAAATCTATTAAAGAAATCTGACAGATTGTAGTAGCTTGATGTGCTGGCGTCTGTACATCTTTCATAACACCAATCCAGCTTGTAGGAAGATCTATTATGTCCATAGCATTATAGTATATTATTGTATTGTAACTAGGCTTATAATGCATCGCACCGTATTCGTTTGACTTTCCTTATCGTATTGTGAAAGAGAAAAACCACATACAAAGTTACAGGAACGAGAGATTTATTACAATTTCCTTTTACTTGGGGTTTTCCTTAATTCTCTACCATTTATAAGTATTTGTATGAGAATGATAATAACGTATGTAACTTTTGTACGCTTTCACAAAAGACGCAGAAAATATCTTCCTTCCAAAATCTTGATCATTAATTAAGAAAATTAAATTATGAAGAAATACAGAAAATCCTGTATTTGGTAAATGAACTTTTTTTTAATTTAATAACAGGTATTTTCTTCCGGGGTGCGTGTGTGACTCTCAATTTGAATAATTTTGAAGCATATTGCTAATCCATTGCTCCATATGTTCGAAAAACGTGTGCTCAGCAACACAAATAACGCAATGAATGTTGTTGAACTGTCAAAATGAAACACATTGCTACTAATAGTGTGTTACGCAATTAGCCTGCAGATGTATGAACGTCAATTAGGCAAAAGGAGTATGTACGGATCGTAGCAGATGGCGTTCTGTAGTTTCTGCTTACCCCCATGGGAAGAAATTGTGAGTTTATGTGTGTATGTATTTTCTTCGGCTCGAAAATGTACTAGGTTTTTTTTTTTATTAAACTCCGTGCGTAATTAAGTAAGTAGTCTATAAGGTGTTACTAAGTAATTATTACAATTTGCGTGTGCATTATAAACTATATTCGTGACCTCTTTAGCCAAATCGTGCAGAAACAACCTTTAATGTTTTTTTGCAACGGCACCTCAAATATAAAATGTAAAGTCATTCAGCAGCGGAAGATGGCTATTAAATTAATATTAATATTGTACTAATGTGCAGCATTGGCAATACATTTCAGATTACCTTCTTGTTTTTTTTTTATTGAAAAAACTTATCATGCTGAAAAAGCAACTTTAAAATCGCAGATTCATTTATATATACAAGGTGTAACTTAAATAAAGCACAACTTCTTAAGGGGTCAATGTACTCATCATTATGAACAACTTTTACTATGGGGCCAAACGCGAAAAAAATCAGCCGTTCCCTACATTTTGACGAGTTATGCGTACATAAATGTAGGGAACAGCTGATTTTATTTTTGGTCCCATAGAAAAAGTTGTTCATAATGACGAGTAAAATGACCCCTTAAGAGGTTGTGCGTTATTTAAGTTTCACCTTGTATACTAGGTACTACTCACTTAGTTAGATAATCATTGTCTGCAATATTATGCATAACATGCATAATCAGCCTATAATTTTCCCATTCCTGGGACACATGCCTCCTCTCTGTGAATGGGAGTGGGCCATAATCCACCACGCGGGCCCAAAGTGGTTTGGTAGATGTCACATGTCTTCGAATTTTTCTCACGATGTTTTCCTTCACCGTTTTTTAGAACAATGGTGATGAAATTAAATACAATACTATTATCTTCATGTATATTATTTGCAACAATTGTTCAACAACTGAACAATTTGTACTCTTATTAATCAATATTTTTATTTTATTTTATTTGTTACGGACAAAATATAAATCTAGTTATCTTCTTATATTGTTTTCATCATATATTATCTGCATTTATTATGCAATTATTAATTGCAACAATTATCCCTCAATTGAACAATTTTTACTGTTATAATCTAACAAAGTCATTAAACATCGTCATAAAAAAATTTACAAAGTTATTAAACATCGATCCATAAAATACTGTTTAACTGCTAAATAGGGCATTAAATTCAGATTCTCTATTTCTTAACGTATACTTAGGAAATCAACAATGATTGAAGTATCTCAATTTACGCAGTGGTGTACAATTAACATGATCATACGATCACGAATGTTTTCCAAAAGTGGTGTTTTGCATACCAGACCATATTAGAAGATAAGTATGGAAACAGTCTATAACATAGCACAATCTAAACTAAGTATGGCATAATAATTGGAAAATATTAGCCTGCCATTACCATGCCTTCTGTAACCGTATTCTGCAGATATATTCTGCGAAAAACTCACCGTGAAAACTTAGGTGAAGTGAGAGATTAGGGAGATTCTAGCTGCGCCCCGCGGTTTCACCCGCATGAGTCTCGATTCCGTAGGAATATCGAGATAAAAAGTATTCTATGTGTTAATCCTGGTTATAAACTATCTATGTGCCAAATTTCGTAGCCGTTTGAGAGTGAAGAAGTAACAAACATACAAACACACACACACACACACACACTCACAAACTTTCGCCTTTATAATAATAGTGTGATAACATAACATCACGCCTTTATTTCTCCGAAGGGTTGAACAGAGATTTGCAGACGCCAGCACATCAAGCTACTACAATTTGTCAAACATTAATACATTTTCAACTTTATCGCTAAAGTATTAGGTTCAATGTTGATTGGGAAAATTTGACAGATTCGGGTAGCTTGATGTACTGGCGTCTGTACTTATAGTATACCTATTTTGCCAGTCATGTTTAAGTCCTATGTAATATGGGGCGAGCCTATCGCCACAACCGGGCACAGATTAACCCTCGAACATTAAGTCCGCCTTTGTACAGTAGTTTTTTTACTTGTGTATAAAGTTTTAATAAATAAAAACCCAAAAAAAGTACAGTAAGTAGGCAAGGAAATTATTATAAAACTGCAAGCAACGTCCACAAAACAACTCAACATTTCACTCTCTCATTATTTTTGAACAAGAAGTCCTCACACACGCTGCAGTCGCCCGACGGTTGCCAGTTGTCATTTTTACATAATAAAAGCTGCGGATGCGGACTTTGGCGTGTCATCTCGGCCTCTCACTTCCTCTACAGAATAACAAGGCACAGAATATCCACTTCTGGCAACACTCTACAAGAATTCACAAAAAAAATTGCTAGGAAATAGGCTACATGGCATTTGAAAGCGTTGCAGTCAGTTTCGAGCGCTTCAGCGATTCTTTTTTGTTTTTTATTTGTCCATATGCCTATTGAGATCTTTTCAATTTGATTTTCAGATCTCGTGTCACGGTTGCTATTCTTATCTTGGTCAGCCAAGCACAACAGTTTACAGCTGTGAAATCTACAGATTTTCTACCAATTAGGGACTTGATCAGGCTTTCCGTATGCGTTGTATGTAAGTAGTAGTGTAGTGCTTCTGTCTACCTATTTATATTGTATTTCCTCTGACGCTTCACAAATCACAGTAACAGTAAGGGCTAGGCAACGACTCAGTTGAGTGCACACTCTATATAAGGAGCTAAATAGCACTGTTAGAGAATTTCCGTGTTCCGTATAAAAAAAATTAGGTGACGTTTCCGCGGTGTGAGGGCTATTAATATTATTAATGGACGTGCTGCAGCTTCGTTATTTTCTCTTCCTTGGTTGATCGTCTTTCAAGCTAGCAATTTTAAAGAAAAACACCTCCACATTTTTTGCGTTTCACTTTCAGACTTCAAAATAAGAGCAATATAAATGAATTTTTTCGTAATCAATATTTTAACTTTTAAAAATTGGAAAGCGTTTATGAGAACAGTGCGAAAATTAGTAAAGTATTAAGCTTCCTCATCTTCTAATGAATTAACAAAATGATAGTTTCATTTAGCCAAAACATCAATAGGTACCTACAACAAATTTAAATGTGATAACAGTCAAATTAAAAGCCCTCCCATATATTTCACGCTGACTGCAAAAACAAAGGATTAACAATGACTAAATTACAATTTGAAATCAAACCGTTGCAGCACTTTCTATCGAACAAAGGATGGTGGGCGAGACAAAAGCTATCTATATCTACCTAGAAAAACGTTTAGCCATCGAGATTTGTCTCGATAACTATACGACGATCGCGATAATCGAGATGTCGTCACAGAGACAGACGTTTAAACGGGGGAAGAAAAAAGGCTAATCTTACAGTGAAAGTGCACGAGTAGCCGAGACATTTTCACTGGCATTATTATAGGCAAAGGCGTTAGGTTGGAAGCACACTGCGTTCAATTGACAGGCTGAATGCCTTGGTGCCATGAAAAGGTGTCAGAATAGAGCTCTATCTGTTCTTTTCGATAGATCTACAGTCTTTTATTGTGTTTGATTTTACCAGCTAGTATAGTATTGTTATTTCATTACTTAATAGTTTAGTTTTTGTAAAAATAAATCAAGAAATATATGTATATATAATAGACATATATTATTATTATGGGAATATATTATTAATTGAATGCATAAAAAGCGGGTATTTTAATATGTAAATAAGATATTCAATACAAATCCTATCTATGACAATTAATTTCAATATCAAAAAAACTTTAATTACCTATCTGTGCGCTTGCTAAAATAAAGATAAAATCAATGTCCAACTACACGTAATAAAATAAATTTAACAGCAAATTGAAGAAAACATTACAACGTATCGCACAGCAGTGAAAAATTGATCGTAATTCTTTACAGTAATGAACGGTAAATATTTTATGTAATAACTTATTATGTTATTTTTATAACTGCGTATTTTATTTGCGAATATTATCGCTCGTTTCCTGATATAAAATTACAGTTGTGACATCCATTACGGAATCACAAACTGCCTTTTTAGCTGTACTTAACCACTAGGCCATTATTTCCAACGTTGCAGTCGATTGTATCTTTTCCTAATAGCGACGGAGGGCCACGAAAGATAATTTTTTCACTAAAGCAGTTAACGTAAACGTTAACGTGCATATCAATGTATGTGATATTATACAACGTATAACGTTAAATGCGCAAAACCTGACACCCCAACTGATTTTTAATTCAATTGACCTATTTCAGAGAGAAAATAAGTCATTAAAAAAATTGTAAAGGTTTTATGTGCTGTTTTAGTTTTACTGGCCATTCTGATCGTTTCTTGCGTCTGCGACGACGCTTTACCGAGGGAGGAGTCGTCACCGGGCCGCTGCGCCGCGCTGACATTGGCTTGCTTGACCTATTAATAAATAGACACGGCAACGTTTTTAATGAAGATTTTTTGAAAAATGTGACCTATATTAAAAAGTGGTTCAATTAATTCTGCTCATTATTCTGATCAAACTATTTTCAGGTTTTGCGCATTTAACGTAACACGTTGTATTGACGTAGGAATGCCACACTCTGTAATAAAAAATGGTTTATTATTCAACAAGTAAATAACTTAATACAACTAGTGATTATTTCTGTATCCAGCCTCTTCCAGTTTGCCTTATCAGGCTATAACGTTCCCACTGCTCGGGCACAGGCCTCTTGTCTATGAGAGGGAATGGGCCTTAATACACCACGCAGGCCCAATGCGTGTGGGTAGATGTCACATGTCTTCGAATGTTTGGTTCTAGGATAAGCCGGTTTCCTCAAGATGTTTTCCTTCACCGTTTCGAGAGCAGGGGATATGAAAAAATTACACAAAGTAAAGCGCCTGTCTGGGTTTGAACCCACGACATACAACTCGTAAGTCGGAGCCCGTTACCATTGGGCCACTACTGTCCACGTTATAGTTACGAAAATTCATCTTCTATTCTCAACTGTTCCTGGAAAACGTTAAGCTATATTCATGTTCAGACAGCGTTTTTATAAAACAGTCATTGTATTTTCTTTTTCGGTTGACTCACGTCTATGAAATTTTAATGTTACCTATTCTTAAAGAACAAACTTTTTAATATTATTTTTTCCTTAGTTTTCCTAATTTCTATTATAAAACGGCGAACACACAATTAATTTTCTAACGAACCAGCCAGTCGATTCTGTAAAAATCTCACCGTGAAATCATAAGTGAAGTGAGCACTTAATAGTGTGCACTTAATACCTAGCGAATGACAGCTCACTCCACGCTCACTTCACCCAAGCTTTCACGGTGAGATGGTTACAGAATCGCACGGCTGTTTATGACAGATGAGCTGTTCAAAATTGATTAGTCACTGCTCACAGATTGTATGACTACGTAGCGGGTACCTATTTGCTTACATCATAGGTAATTACCGAGATATGTGAGTGACATGTAGCCTTTGTAGACTAGACTAGAACATGAAAAAAAGTAGTTTCTAGCCCTTATTCTTTCTTTCTGACCGGCTTATTGGACTTTGCTTAATCTCGTACAAAAATATAATCTGTACATATAATAAAATAGTAAAGAATAATAATAAATAATAATAATGATGTTTATTCACAAGAAAGATGTACATTTTTTATCAAGTAGAGTGCTTAGTCTAAACTTACGGTACACAAAAGTATTAGCATTTGAGGCCGAACTAGGCATAGGCTGTATTTCAGCCCTCAACGCCGATCCCCCTGAGTTACAAATTAATTATCTTTATAACACATTTGCTCGTAAAAGGTCTCTTACTGCACCAATTTCAATATCGTAATGTATCTCATTACGTACTTGTGCGTAATTGTAATGTAAAGCGCACGGTTTATCAAGATGCTCCGTCTAAAACGAACGGTACTTTTTAAAATCTTAGCAAAGAGTTCTTATGTCAGAAAAGTGGTCAACATTTTATGAATAAAATTAACTTTGGGAGTTAAAATATAATAAATAAACATTTAATTCTTTAATTTAATTAATTTTGACAATTAATTACAACCATTTATGTGTAACAAAAACACAAAAGTATTAATTTACTTTATTAGCTTTACTGGCTGTTTTTTGTGCCTTTGCCATAAACAAAAGACGCTGATGCGTGCGCATCGCTAATTTAAAGAATTATTCGTAAAAGATTTATTCGTTTAAGAAAGTCCGAGTTTTATTTATTTCCTCACAAATGTGTTATAAAACGTCGTATGACATACGTGCGGTTTGATAATTACAGCCTCTGCTTTCTTATAGCCCTCACCTACGGCTCGGGCTAGCAATATCGCCTCAGCTGTAATTTTCAACTTACCGCACTTATATCATAATGTACTTTTATTACGAGTATGACAGTACAATGATCAGTAGAATATGTCCGTTTGTCTGTTTGTATGTTCCGGATTGGCGCAAAAACGGCTGACCGGATTTGGATGAAATTTGGCACACAGATAGTTTATAACTTGGATTAACACACAGGGTACTTTTAATGCGGGTAGTACGTTCCCGTGGGATATTTTCCGACATCCGAAAGCTCGTTTACAGGATATGCATTTATGTGTGTACAGACGCCAGCACATCAAGCACATCAAGCAACCCGAAACTGTCAAATTTCCCCAATCAATTTTGAGCCTTATGTTTTGGCGATAAATTTGAAAAATCTATTAAAGAAATTTGACAGATTGTAGTAGCTTGATGTACTGGCGACTGTACTTTATTCCGTCCACCTGAATTATGGTATCATTCTGGACAATTTGCTAAAACAAAGAATAATCATTTCGACTTTCTATACTCTGTGTGTGCCACAACCATCGTTTGCGTTATAGTTTTTATACAATAATAATCAGTTTCAGATTTGTTCACGGCAACCAACACTTACAGGCGTTGAGCAAATTATATCGTGACGGCGTGAGATTATTTATTATGATTGAAACACGCTTTTTGTCTGACATTCTATAGCAAAAGGCTGGCTTTTTCAGTTAATTATGAGACAACGTCATAACAGCTGCTTTATAAAAAAACAAATTAAGTGTTTACGAAATCAAAGATGGCTGCCAACGGTAGCTGTCAATTTTGAGAAATGTCATTTTAAGACTCCGTCCCTGTGTTTCAGATAATAAAACTTTAAAAGAGAAATCTAAAGAAAATACAAAACAAAAAAGTCGCTACTGCCTTTAAAAATTAAATATTTTAACTACCTTAAAATCCCGTACGCATAAAGCCTTCTTACTTTACTGCGTAAACACCAGCCGAGTGGAAATAAGAAAACAACCTAAAGGGGGACCTCGAAGCAAGACCGAAGTGGTTTTAAATATTCAATCCGGCAAAATTTACTTTTATATCGTCTGAAAGAACTGCTGGTCGATTCTGTAAAAATCTCACTGTGAAATCATACGTGAAGTGAACTTCAAGTGAGCACTGTCAATAGTGTTAATCCCCAATGACAGCTCACTCCACGCTCACTTCACCCAAGTTTTCACGGTGAGATGGTTACAGAATCGCACGGGTGTTAAATACTCTGTGCAATGCAACTCAATTGACTTTTTCATTGTATTGAAAAATTTATTCATCCAATACTGGATTGAAAGAGTCCAAAGTTCAAAAGTCAATCTTGTCGAAGATTTGGTCACCTAATAATTTTGTTTTTGTCTTTCAGTTTTTTAAAAGAACACCTATTAAGATTGTGTAAGTAACCTCGTTGTATGCCTAGTGCTTATTTTTATTTTACTGTGACATGATCTAATTCTCCTTTTAAACTTTTACCTCTGTGTCCACAATATGCGCATTGACGTGGAGTTTCAGATTCTGGACTCCCCTGCGTTGAATTTTTTTTCCGGTTATCAGACACAAAATCTGCCGATGAAAAATTTCAACGCAGGCAGCAGGGTCCAGAATCGTGTACTGAATCCATGTAACAGGTTATGCGGCAACGTCCCTGTTTAATATAAAAGCTTTGACCGACACGAGAGAATTGTACCTACCTAAAAGACAGCATCATTATCTCCCACGAACACTTCTGCTTGCAACACAACCAAACAAGCAACCGCCATCCTCAAAGATTTCCTAACGAGACCAAGATGTTACAACTGCAGTCTTTTTATTCGAATCTTCAATAGACACGACACTTTCGACCACTGCAACTTGACCTGTGAGCTTAAATGACATGCCTTTATTCCTTACTAACAAGGCTCAAAATTAATATACTTTGTTTATCACGGAAGCGCTTGGGTCTTTAGTTTCGGGATTACATTACATTTTCTTAGTTACGGCTGCAACTTGTATGAACGTTCTCCGATGCAATGTATAAAGTTACCTTACCTCGCGACAAGGTCACGTCTTGAAAAACGTTTGGAGAAATACAGATATGTGCCATGTCATTGTTCAAAGTTTGTCTATACATTGTACCAGTTTAATGCAGACAACTTGAAGAGACCATTAAGTATAAATTACAATTTTATTTAATTAATAGATATGTCACTGTACGTTTTAATAACTTCTGTAATTTAATTAATTAAGTATTTTAAATAGTAAATTATAAGTAGGAACTTTCATTGATTTATGTATTAATTTAATTATGTATATTATTATCGTAAATGGCTAGCAATAACGGGTTGAAGGGTAAAACCTTTAACACTATGATAAATGTGCTGACAAAAAAAGTAATTACATACCGAAGTATTTGAATAAACCACTTGACATGTGTGGCTAATGTTTTTTTTTTTTTTGTAAAAGAAACCTAACTTTGAAGGTTACACAGTTATAGTCCCCTCGGGTTTATGAAAGGACAATGACCAAATCACATTTGCACTTGGTTTTATACCGCGGCCAACGTTGAAACATTAGTCGGTATACGATAAGCCTATTACAAAAATGAATTAATAAACGATTTTTCTTCGAATGCCGTCCGAGATGATATATTTGAACTTGAATTTTTATGTAAGAAATAATTAAGTCATCTAGATAAACAGATGAAAAGATACCTAAGCCACCATCCATGTTATTGTGTGTTATTCCTCTCCATCCACGGTGGTCTGGAAGAGATCACTTTAAGCTATAAGACTACATTGTGACACATGTAATACCTGTATTTCAGGAGTCAGTTTCTTCTTCCTTAATACGTGCTTCTTATTGTATGCAATTTAATAGAAACACCTAGACTTTTACAATATTAATATTGACATTTATAGTTATAGGTATATTCAAATAAAATTATATTTTAATGATGTAGATACAGATTTCATATTTTTAGTTTAAGATTACATAATTATGACAAAAAAAAAATTAAGAAATTAAAAAACAAAAAAAGGAGTTAAAATTAAGCTGTAACAATGTATGAATTTGAAAACAATTTAAATGACACTGTATAACTGTGGGGGTTATTATGTGATTTATAGCCCTTTCGTTATCGGACTCAGTTACTTCATTAATAATTGTAATAAATACCTAATCAAGAGAGGTGTCGTCGTGGTACGTTGGAACGAAGTTCCATACATTATTGTAAGTAAAATTTTGACTCAAAATGTTACACTTTGTTTAGAATAGCTCACATTCGCCAAATGTTCAGAGTATAATGTGCGATTAAGAACTTCGTTCCAAAAGTTATTTAGTCTTATAGAGACGAGTTGCGAAGAAAGCCTAGCCACGGATGCCTTTTTATCGGCTAGGAAAAGCGTACAGAATGGTTTCTTTTACTTTTCACAAGTTTCAATACAAAGAAAAATCCGAATGTCAGGTAAAGTTGTCCTCACTTTCTTTTGAAACTAGGTAAGTATACGTACTGACTTATTCAGTATTAAACAGTAGATAGTATTTTCTACAAAAATAAATAAGAAGTAGTTTGTAACTTTTCACATTTTTCCATCTCTTTCTCGTAACTTCGAACCTTCATTTTATTATTTTAAACCTTCCAACTTTGAAAAGTAAAGTTTTTGCCGTGCCAAAGTTTTAATGAAAGACGTCTCTATTGTTTGTTAGGACATTATACATTGCCTGATTTATACACATTAAAAAGGCAAAAAAACAGTGAAACTTGTCCATGCTTCGTTCGATATCGTTATTTCCTCGGCTCGATTCTGTAAAAATCTCACCGTGAAATCATAAGTGAAGTGAGCACTTAATAGTGTTAATTCCTAGCGAATGACAGCTCACTCCACGCTCACTTCACCCAAGCTTTCACGGTGAGATGGTTTCAGAATCGCACGGCCTATGTTATGGCGTTCAGATCATATACAGGTTGGCCAAAAATTCGTGGATCAAACGAAATAGGGAGTTAAAGGAGGTTATTTTCAACAAAAAATCAAACGAAGTAGGGAGTTAAAGGAGGTTATTTTCAAGAAAAAGTCTTTCAACAGCATGGCCATAATTCAAAGTTATAATTTTTTTTTTTTGCGTGGAGAGAATACACCCAACCGGAGTATGCAGAAATGCATTATCTCCTATGGCTTTGTTCTGATTCATTATCTAGTAATAAATAATACAACACCGTTTTATTTTTTTTATATCACATTTTTTTTTAAGTGTCTAATTGTATTTTATTTAAAGAAAAAAAAAATATTCAGAACTTTTAGGGCAATTGAATTATGTCCATGCTGTAGAAAGATTTTTTGTTGGAAATGACCTCCTTTATCCACGTTTGATCCACGACTTTTTGGCCACCGTGTATAGCTAAAAGTTCAAAAAAAAATATTCAGGACTTTTAGGGCAATTGAATTATGTCCATGCTGTAGAAAGATTTTTTGTTGGAAATGACCTCCTTTATCTCCCTATTTCGTTTGATCCACGACTTTTTGGCCACCGTGCATAGCTAAAAGTTCACTTAGAAGCAAACATTTGAGATTTCGCTTTCATACAATTTTCAACTTGTTGCGGTTATATGGCTACGGTAACCATGATTTGATATGGTCAACTGAACTTTCTAAACCAACCGCATCTGTTTTTATGAACTAAGAGCAGTTTTATTTTTTTTTTCGTATTAATTCACATACCGACCTACCTATTATAAAAGTGTTGGAGCCTGTAAGGTCTGGTCTAGAAAGTCAGTCATGTTAATAAGGACTGAGTTAGAAAACTTCAGTATTGTGAATCATTAATCGTCATGTAATGTGTGTAAATCATTGTAGCATTGGAAGGCGAATGTTCTAGATACATTAGTCTTCTGATGCTGCAATGATTCTCTCTCAGATCTATCAATCAATCAGAAATCTTTTTGGCTACCTTTGCTTTTTATTTTTCGTTACTCCCCGGTATGAAAGAGCATGGGATTTGTAAATAATGAACTTGCTTTGAAGACAGAAGGATACTCTCTGTAAACCTAATGATCTCTTCTTTCTTTGTCAACACAAATCCATTATTTTCGATGAGTATAAATCAATTGAGTTTTTCAACCCATTGTTTTTCATTTAGTATTGCACGCACACGTACAGAGTGTTGCATTAACTGTATAGTTTCACCCACGTTTATAATCTGTAATCTGCATTATGTAACGTCTTCATGGTGGTATGGTAATAGCACGCAATCAATTGCATTGTTATCAAATTCATTCGACATTCAGCGCAGAGTAAACGAATACAATTGATTCCATTGTTTACAAAATCAAATTACTTTTACTCAATAATTAATTAATTTGTGAAGTTAACAGACTGGCAGTATACAAACGCGACCATATCAATTAAAAAAAACCGGCCATGTGCGTATCGGACCACGCACAATGAAGGGTTAGGTTAGGGTAGTTGGAATTTTATCCCAAGAACCAACTTAACATTATAGTTGAAAATCATGTCTTCATACATTGCAACTGCAAATGTAAATTGGTCGACTATTACTCGTAAACTTAAAGCCTACTTAGCTGTGATAGTTTTCCTTTTAATTTCGTTATATGTACGTGAATTTTTCACATATCCAAAAACAACCATTTAGCTGGCGGGGGGGTGGAAAAAAATTAGCACTTTACAGCCTAATGTTTCACAAACGGATCCCCGAATCGAAAAATTGTTTTCACAAACCCGTTATATTTTTGAAAGACCTACCCAACGATAACTCACACCATGGGGTAGACGAGAAAAAAACATCCCCACTTTACGTGTAGAGGAGGAGGTAGGGTACCCTAATTTTTTTTTTTTAATTATTTTATTTTACTAATTTGTCGGAGTGATTAATATTATATCCACGCTAAATTATATCTTTCTAGTACTAAGATTCATTGAGTTGGACGGACGGACGGACAGGCGGACATGACGAAACTATAAGGGTTCCTTGTTGACTACGGAACCCTAAAAAACAACACTCAGTTTATGCCATAAAAAAGTATTGCATCTTTTTTACTGTCAGCCAGTACCTTTTATGACGATCACTAGGTCTAGCCTTGTAGTGTGGGTCGTGTGGAATAATTACGGAAAAACCTTGCCAAGTACACCAATACCACCACTTATCAGATGACAGATGATAGCCATAATGATTGGGTCACCCATAAACCACGTACTCGTAGTTATGTCATAAATTGATATTATTCTGCGACATGACCTTACTACGGGGTCACTGAATTAGTTTTGGTACCTACCTAATTGTTTATATGTATTTTCTATATGAATAATTTTGGTTTTTCAAGGTTTTTATGTTAATCATTTTACACATTTTTTAGTCGTTTGCTGTAAAGGCATTGGTGAAATATGATTAGAGCCCAGAAAAAGATCTCGGGAAAAAGATCTCGATTGATTTAAAAATTTTCAAAAAGCTGTTTATACTTACTCAAGCTCAAAATGTTTAATCTGTATTAGGCAGCAAAAGTATAGACTTATGAATATCAATCGTTAAAACCGTATATTCCGGTTTCAACGAATGATATTTGTAAGTCTATTATCTCTATCTGGAATTAAATTACCAATGTTATGAAGTCTGATATAAAAACCAATAAACTAATCTTCACCAGCTTGATAAACAACGGAGCATGTAAAAATAATTCAAAATTCAAAAATAATTTATACCTATCAATCCATTTAAGATCATATGTTGTACATTTGAAGTTAAATAAAAAAAAATCAATCACAATAAATATATATGTATAAAAGTAATTAATAAAATAATATAAATTAAATTTATAAAATTAAATTAAAATCATAAAATAAAATAAAAATTATTAATAATACGCCTGCCTCTGAGTCATTTGCCTGGTTGTTTGTCATTACATTAATCATATAACAATGGTTAATGTACTGACAATCAAATCTGTTCGCAAATAAGTTCAGGATGGTGTTGGAGGTGGTCCGGAGCTTGCGACCCAGAGATGTGCACCGCTTTCAAATCATCGTCATCGTGAAGAAACAGTCGACACGGGCGTTGGCGAACATACCCGACGCACTGCAGTGCCGGGCAGACCCAACAACACCCCAAACGCATTATTATACTGAACACAGAGAGCGTTGTACTGTTTCTGGGTATGTGACTCCCACTGGGTGGCTGTGTACAAGGACGTACAAAACGCTCTGAAAAGAGTTATTTTGATGGCCCCCGAGCAACGAAAAAACCTGCTTACGATCATATTGGCCCTCAGAGACAACGCCCTCCGCTCCCTATCGATATCCGCATCGTCCCTCAGGTCAGAGGTCACGATATGCCCGAGATATTTAAACTGTTGAACTCTTTTTAACTTGACACCGTTCAATCTAGTAAGTGGAACAGAACCGGGCACCTCCGACCCCTGGCCCGAAAGACCGTCATTCACTCTTCTTTGCGTTATAGAGCAAACCGTGATACAGCGCGTAACGCTCGCAGATGCCCAGCAACCTGGACAGACCCCATACCTAGGCGCTCAGCGTAACTAATATTGTTGACATAAACACCGTCAATATAGCAGCCGACACAGGTGCTGTTGAGCTCCTCTATAATGGCACGTGTGAATTGTGCACGTGCTAGACACAAAACAACGCCCACGAAAGGATGGGGTTTTAATAATGTGTTTGGTCGATATCTTGAGATCGGACTCGAGTAATGCCGTCTTTTTTCGATCATCTGGCCACTGGGCTAACTTTCCTATTTTTTTTTTGTTTTCGTTTACCAGTTTTACTTATCAATAGTTTTCAGATTATGTTCTTCTGACTTGCAAACTATAGAGATATCTTTTTATGTCAAAATGTTTACCAAGGACCATCATTATATGACTTTTGGGGAACTAACTACGAACTTACTCAACGTAAACGTTGTCTTTGTAAACAAACTTTAAGACTAGTTACATTTAAACCTTTAGGTATAAAAGTTAGTAAGGAAATCTATTCGCAGATATTTATAGACCAACCTAATGTCGTGTGGCTAGATCAGTCGGATCATGACCTTATAGCGACCGGTTCGGCCAACAGCACCGGACCATTAATATTAATAGCAGATAGGATTTAACACGAATCTTTAGTATTGTATGCGATCGAATTGTCTACTTCTTAAATTATCGTGTAGGATGTGAAATTGCGTGTCAAAAAAATTCGCGCCTATTGTTTTTTTTTATCGGTGAGTGGGTTTAGAATATCAGTGTCGAGAACGGGCTATTTTAAAAAGTTTGATTTTCATTTAACGAACTTTTCCTATAGGTACGTCATAGGAAAAGTGTTCGGTTGGTGGATGTTTCAAACATGTACTCCTTAGTAGGTTAGCCTCCTCATGTAATTGAAGGATTTATTGAATTATGACTTTATTGAAAAGTTATAATTAAAATGGCGGTACCATATAATATACTTAACCTCAATAATCACGTAAATTATGAGCTCAATAACAAAAAGTTTCCACAAAGTCAGATCCGTAAATTTGTTGCACAATAAAAATCGAGAAACGACTCAATTAAAACTTCTTACGATGCACTTTTGCAGACATTACCGACAATAATAAAAGTTGAGTTGAAAACATGGATGTTTTTACACCGACTTGTAAATTATCGACCTCGAAAGTTGTGCTAGTCAGCAGATGATTTTATAAGTGATCTGGTTTACTTATTAACATAAATGCAGCTTCCTATATTTCTTGATGCTACTTCTCTTGATTTCAATGCAGTCTGTTAGATAAGAAGACGTTTTCTTAAAATGCATTAATGTAATTCTATAATATGTCTTATGCATTTATGACGTAACAGAATTATAATATCCTAATTCGCTGTTTCGTTTGTTATGTCATACTGCCTGTGTAAAATGAAGTTCGCTTGTCAAATGTCAATTAAGTAGAGACTTCTAATCATAGACATATAGAGGATGGACTGCGCGATCCACTCAGAAAATTGTCCACTTTGTTAGAAAGGGACAGTGCGATGATACTCCCCTGCTCTGTCTCTCTCTGTAGGTTTGTAGTTATGAAAATACCTGCAGAGTTGTGACGTGGACCAATCAGAATTTTAGAAAGAGATAACAACAGGGGAGTATCCGATAGCCGTCTCTCTCACACGTTTTCTGACCATATTTTAGTTACTGCTAGGATAGGGATTGCACAGTCCATCCTCTATGTCTATGCTTCTAACTATGCAGCAGTTTCTAAACAAGTGAACTTCGACGAAATGCTTACAAAAGAGGTTATAGTTATAAGTACCTATTGCTTATAGGGATCTAAAGAAGTGAATACCTCTGAACTTGACCCGGAAGCGTCACACTGACACTGAACGGGACACAATAGAAGTTTTATTGTTATGACGTCTAATGTCCCTCAAAGTGTAACCTAGTGTACCATAAGCAAAAACAGCCTAATGGTCCGTCTGCTAGGACACCGGCCTCCTCCATGATAGATGGAGAGGGCCGTGACCGTAATCCACTACGAGTTCCCAGTGCGGGCGTCTTGGTTGGTAGATGTCACATGTCTTCGAATTTTTAGTTCTAGGACATGCCGGTTTCCTCACGATGGTTTCCTTTACTGTTTTGAAAGCTGTGGTGAAGTAGTGTAGCGAGTCCGAAATCACAAATCATAATAATAATGCTCTAGAGTAGTCAAGTACCAAAAATATCGATTCATTGAAGGTAATTCCAGACCTTGTAAGATGAAAAGGAGGTGGCTGAGTAAATCGAGACCTGAGTGAACCTACTTGAACTCGTCTTAATGATCGTCATTAATAATAGTCTTAAAATATTATATGTATTAGTCTAATCTCTATGTTTTGATAGTCCTATAAAAAAGTCACGCGTCAACTAATTTAGGGTTTTTTTTTTATTTTAAGGAAACTTGTTTTGTGGCTAATAATTTAGTTTTTATTTATAATTTAGCCTTTGCATTCTGTATAATTATAATTAGTTCATTTGGTATGAGATTTTGAATCTAATCAATACATATTGCACTTAATAATTAGCACTCTTTTAGCATTATGATTTCTAGATTACCTTTTTTGCCTCCAAAAAAGGTTACTCCTTAAAGGTTCCCCAGAAATTCAAATATGGAACTCGTTACAGAATTCGCGGGAAAGTCGTCCAAATTATCTCTGGTCTATATTCTAAAAATAAATCATTAGCTGGCCAGTTGGTCAAGTTCGCCGAGATGAGTTACCATTGAGCAAGGGTCGTAATTTTGGACATTCACCTTGCTGCCACCAGTCAGAAGGTTACCCAACTTAGCGCCACAGTGACGTAAATTATCTCTCTTGTACAGACGCCAGCACATCAAGCTACTACAATCTGTCAGATTTCTTTAATAGTTTTTCAACTTTAGCGCTAAAGCATAAGGTTGAAAGTTGATTGGGAAAATCTGACAGTTTCGGGTAGCTTGATGTGCTGGCGTCTGTACCTACATGTTTTACTTGTTATAAAATAAGGAATCGGCCTTGTATGAGTTGTATGTCAGCATAAAGGTTTGTTATGAATACGATGGCGTCATGATAATCGTTTATAAAATAATTAATTGTATTTTTGTATAGATATTGGAATGACTTTTGGATTTATCGAGAATTTCCGCACTTTGTACCTAAATGTAAGACGTATTTTTAATGTCTGAAATGAGGCCCAAAATTAAACTTTGTGAAGAATAAATGAAATTCGTCTCAGAACCATAATTAAAACAAAAATAAAAGTCACGTGTGGAAAATGTCATGTTATGAAAATATCCGTAGTTATCGACGAACACGTGTTTAAAATGAATGACGAATTTAAGAAACGTCCGTTCGAACGTGATATATGTTTTCATAATCAAAATGAAAGAAGTTAGTAACAGTCAACGGAGAACTCATGAATGAATCATAAAGGGAAACATTTAAATAATCTTTTCACAATTTTTGGGCCAGCTTGTTCCCCGAGTCACGGTTTGATTAGGTATGTAGATCAAACTAATCTGTTCTAATTTCAAAGCTGTTCGCCATATTGGTTCGTGTCTATTTTTTTTAATGGCACTCGACGCTACGAAAACTGGTGTTGAGTATAATTCTATAAATCAAGTGATATCTAACGAATCCTACGCAAGAAATAAAATTGTTGTGTTTATTACTAGACATGTAGACCCGTGCTGTTAGTTTATCGAGGATTTTATTAGTCTAAGTAACTTAACTCTTCACTTCATCCATAAAACAGCTATATATGGCCACCACAGTAACTGTGATATGATATCTAAATGTCTTGTGATCAACTGTTGATCACAAGACATTTAGATATAACCATCAGACTCCTCAAAAAATTGAGCTCTTCTATAATCTTGCCTCTGCCTTTATCTACTGCTTTCTGCTTTAGCTACTAAATTAAAAAAAAAAATCAATCTGATTTGTTCATATCAGGTCATATATCTCAGGTTGACACTGGTCATCTCTTAACTGCCAGAGCTTATATTAAACATATATTTTGAATCTTTTCTTCATTATTTTTTTTTTATAATTGTTCTCAGATAATTATAGAAGCAACAAAAATAATGTACACAGGATTTTGTAATAACTATCTTGATTTAAAAGAGTGTCCATGGAGTTTCTTGCCCGTTCTTCTCCATAGAGATCTACGTTTTGGAACGGGCAACTAGCTTCAACTTTCTGACTAACTGACCGATTCTTTGACAGTTGAAAAGTGACTGTAAATAGTTTAGTGTAATAAATGCCTTGAGTTTGAGTATCATACATAGGTATTGTTTGGAAAGCGAGCGACCATATTGGCACGCAAAGTTACAGCTAAGTAAGTTTCCTTTACTCTGATCTTAAACTGGTAGCCTTCATAATATCCTTGTACACAAGACAGTAGGTATGAACGGTGTTTTTATCTTTATCTTTCCTTCGATGTGTTTATTTTACTTCGGAGAAACATCAAACTTAAACAAGCTTTCCGAGTCACTCAAAACTGCTTGAGATTTAAACTGGAAAGTCATTGACAAATATTGTTTATTAATCTTTGCTTCAACTTTACTTATGAAGATTATTTGTGTTTTTTCCTTAATCCTTGTTGCTCTTGAATTTGATAAACAATGTTGTTTCTTTGTTAGTAATCCCACGCTTTGGCAAGGGTCAGACGAAGGAGGCGGAATATAGTTTACTTACTTACGTAGACGGCATTCAGTCTTTTTTGTTTGTAATTAACGTAAACATCAAGAAATACAACTTTCGTTGTTGCTTGTAGTACTCGATTTGGTTTAAAAAAGGATGTAAAAGAGGTAAAAAAAAATGATAATGTAATGTATTTTCTGCAAAAGAAATCTGTATCATGTTATCTAACAAACTGTATCTCAATTCACAATACGAAAAAGTTTTACTTGATTTCATTCTCTCTCCGAATATCAAAATAAATCGAGACCAAAACAGTATCATAAGGATTCATAATATCATATTTCTTTACGAGGCAGCTGCCTGACTGGTTCGAGCGGTGGAAAGGCGCCATGACGCGCCGTCTGACATAATACGACCTTCGACCAATTGTAGCTCCGTAACTAAACTTGTGGCCACACTTTTATCCTTAACTAGATGTTACAATCGGGTTTGTGCGGAAAAAAGGAGGTTGAATGCAGTTTGTTTTTGAATTTGATGATGTTGTTCAGTAATCGACCAAAAAGGTTTTAAGTGAGAGTATGTAAAAACAAAGCAGGCTTTTAGCAAAATGTTTAAGGAAGGAAAACTTGACATCGCCAAGATCCTTTTCTCAACGATGGAACCATTAATGAAAAATAAAACAAATAAAAATCGACATGAAAACGGAATTGCGAGGAAAATCTTGAAAACTTAACGAAAGATCTGGCAAGATCCGTATAAAAATCATGTCTTGTAATTGTAGTGTCTCCTAGCCTGCATGCTGCATACCGTTTTTAACGGACTTTATACCTGCAATAAAGTGCAGACATTACAGAACTAAGTCCATTTAAGAAGACCATACCTAGTTCCTAGTTTCTGTTTTGTTCAAGAAAATGTTTTCCTCCCAAAGAAAGAAAGAAAACAAAACTATTTTATTTGAGACACTCACAGGAAATACAAACAGCAAATAAAAGCGTGTTAAAAAAGGACTATTTCAAACTAACAAAATTACATTAAAAACAATAAGAAAATAAGACCCGTGCGAGGCCAAAAAGACTCCCGGAACAAGTTGATTCGCTTTTATCATTGTAAATAAATGATCCGTTATTGACGTTCCTGTACACAATGGTTCATGTTTAGCGTTCTTCGTGGTTTCTCTTCATCCAGTAATAGACTACTAATTACTTTGACGGACGGCTTGTATACGCAAGAAGAAGGATTAAAGTGTTATTGTGAAATAAAAGACGGACGAAGTGCGTTTAAGTCTGGAAATTAACTAATGTTTTTGAACGGGTGTTGCAAGAATTGGTACCTTAGTGATCAAAATAAGAATAAGATAGCCGTTAATTGACTTACGAGTAGACTATCTTCACACTTATGTATCAAGAAAATCCTAACCCTTCAAGTCTTAGCAAATGAAAAACAGAGGAATACTTAGGTGTCAAATTAGTTCGGTGTTTCGGTTTCATGAATTTTATTTCTCTAAAAGAATTTTACAATATTCACTTACAAGAGAAACAGAACAAAAAAATCTTATTAGTTAATAAAGGTACAACATCAGGAAGAATGACTATTTAAATTAGTTATATCCAATATCACTTACAAGTGTAACAGATTAATTTTCTAAAATGTACTATAATGATCGCTCCACAAGTCTACAGTTTGCAAAATGGCAATAATAATTCCTATTTTATTTTATTTCATTAAAACAGCGGATGCAAAACCAATAACAATTTCATAACCACAGACACACACGACAGCGTTATCACCTTTGTACCTATTTTTCTGTTCTGTTTTTTCTTGTCTGTTTATATACATATGTGTGTACATAAATGGTAAAATAAAATAAATAAATAAATAAATATAAAACGCAACAAATCACGTTTACCTACTTACTTATATAACGGCCATGTTTTATCGCAACTTTTTTAATGCAGTTTACTTTTAACGATCATATTCTAAGATTTTCCGCTCTGATTGATTGAAAAACAGAAACATAAGTGGTCTTTCATCCTGCGATACAACGATACTGGTTAGTAAGTTATCCAAAGGCGATGTTCTAGTAACCTGCCAGGGCTAAAGCATTTTTCCTGTAGGTATTTATTATAAAGTGTGTAAAGAACATCGACCCACAAACTGTTACCATGGATTCAGTCATTAAAAAAAATCCGCTCATACATTTTGGCCGTGCTGGTAGGCATTTAGGCACTTTTGTAGGAAACAGCTGATTTGTTTTTTAATAACTGTCTAAAAATTTCTACTCTGGGGGGTCTAGAGTAATGTGCGGAATTCGTGGTAACGGCTCTTACGTGTCATCGTGTATATGTCAAAGTGAGCTATAATTTTGTAATAGACAAAAGCTCCATGGCCGTAACAATGTAAATCGGGATATTTCACCAATAATTACCTACCTAATCCTACAAAAATATATCGTCTAGATACAACTTGAAGATGCGAGTCATCCATTGTTTACAAATAATTACTTTATTACATAAAATATTGTTGTATTGCTATAATAGCCTTTTAATTGACATTTATTTATGATGCCATGATACTAAAATGGCGTCTGACGACCATAGACAAGGATCTGATATGCGTATTGTCACACATCTAATCGGTTGATCTTTATAACACAACATGTTATTACTCGTAAATACCTACTGTTTTATGATGATCTTGATGCTATTTTTAGCATCTTATGCAGAAAAAGTAACGAGACAGAAAAAGATATAGGAGTAATTGAAATAGCCATAAATGGAAAAGAAATAATGGATAGAATATAATGAAAGACGATATGATTGGTATGGAAATGAAGACTGATATGACGTCTGATAGAGATGTAGGTATAGACTAAAAATTCGTAAAGAACGTCAGAGCAGTAGGAAGATGATGGATCACCTGCATATATGTGTACATAACTCATTATCTCGATAAGAAGCTGCTATCTGCACAGCTCAGACCATGTCTAAAAGAAGCAAAAGGCGATGTTGATGATGCGAACCTTGCTGTCACACTCATACATTTCCTTGACTTTCCTATATCTACGTTAACAAAAGTCACATTGTCTACAGAGGTAGTTCTTGAGATTTGCTTACAAGCCACGTATAAGATGACACGTGCTAAGTTTTTATAATTAATAATGATTATTGTTGATGATGCTATAAATCTTAAGCTGTTATTAATACAACCATGTTAGTGTTAATGAATGTGTTGTGAATTATGGACGGACCAGCGTCCTCTATGTACTAGATAACCTTATTGATGTCCTTGAAAAGGATGATTAGAAAGACTATTTTTAAATGGTAAAATTACGAATTGCAATTTCCGCAATAATGAATTAATTTTTTTTAAACCGGTCAATCGCGAGTCAGACTCGCGCACTGAGGGTTCCGTACTTTGTAGGTATGTAACTACAAATTCACGGTTTTCAGATTGTTTCCTTTTCTTGTGCTACATGATATTTACTTCTTGGCAAATTTCATGATTCTAGGTCAACGGGAAGTACCCTATAGATTTTGATTCCCTTGCGAGTGTCAAAATGTGCGGCATAAACGGAAAATAATTGCCCGTATCTTTTGACTTAGAAGTTTTGGTGTTGAATTTTTCATTGCTTCAAAGAATTGCAGCTCTGAGTATTTGATATTAATTTCAACTTGTTGAGTCCATGCATTTCTGAGAAAACGGGTCTTGACAGACGGACAACGAAGTGATCTTATAAGGGTTCAGTATTTCCTTTTGAGGTACGGAACCCTAAAAAGAAACAGATCAAACCATGGGTTAAGTTTAATCGAAACTAGCATACCTTATTAGCCTACGTACCTAATTAGCCCAATTAAAGTCAAACACTACTATACAGTCACTACTAGTGTACAGCCATCAATGAGTGCCATGTAGATTCTTACATTACCATAAAGCATAGACTGTGACTAAGTTTTCCTGAAATATTGAGAATTAAAAAGAAGAAATAAGCAGTAGCTTTGTGTTCAAATTATAATTATGTCATATCCATATGTATTTTACTGTGTGTACATAAATAATAAAATAAATAAATAAATGAGATTACTCGTAGAAGTGGCTAATTTAAGATTAAACATTGCTCGATTTTTATTGCATAATTAATGCAAGATGGTATTCAGCTGCATCGTTAGACTGAAAGCCGACCGAATTGTTGAGGAAGACTACAGGCTATTATCATCACGCTATGACTCTTAGGAGCTGAGCAAAAATTAAGAAAGTTAAGCGTAAACGAAGTGCTAGCGCGTGTAGATGATGCGAAGTGATGGGGTTAGGGTTTCAAGAAATTTCACGTGAAACGAAGTTACGGGGCGAAGCTAGTCGATTATAATGAAAAAACTAACAAAAACAAGACTACTCAGAATCTTCGACCGCAAGGATGTCAAGTTTTTATACAAATAGCCTTATCATAGAAAATCTATGACCGTTTAATCGGAGAATCAATTTTCAATGTGCACTTCGCCGAAGCAGGTTCTATTGGAATAAAAACTGCAGGCTGATTACAAAAAATATTATTAATATTGATTACACCTTCTTTTAAACGTTGGTCGTGGTTTGAAATGGCTGAGCGTGTTTCTTTATCACGACCACTTCGATACGCTTCCGCGGTGTTACACGGTTACATCTATCTGAGAGTTTGTAACTTAAACTTTGAAATACTCGTTAGGTTTGTACAGACGCCAGCACATCAAGCTACCCGAAACTGTCAAATTTTCCCAATTAACTTTGAACCTTATGCTTTAGCGATAAAGTTGAAAATCTACTAAAGAAATTTGTCAGATTGTAGTAGCTTGATGTGCTGGCGTCTGTACAAAGTTGGAATAGAAAGAATAAAAGTATTTTCCGAGTCTTATTTACTTTCTGAGGTAGTTTTTGTCATGTCAGCTTAAAACTAGGGGATTACAGTAAGCTTGAATAATTTATCTACTGTAGTTGCGTATAAGATGTTAACGATAAAATATGGCCTTACCTCTCGCTACGTATACTTCGATTACTTAACGATTCGGAACATTGGAGAAATGGGTTCATTAGATTAGATACGGAAGGCGGGGGCCAGGGTGTTGTGGCGCAGCCTGGAAGAGGCCTATGTCCAGCAGTGGACTGCAATAGGCCGAGTTTTTTATTAAGAGATTGGATATGAGACTATCTGACCTCCACAACCCCGTTACTGGATAATACGATACCCCTAGGTAAGACTGGTTGTCAGACTTTCGGGCTTCTGACTCTACCCGTAACGACTGTCAAAGATCTACGACCGGGACCAACGGCTTTACGTGCTTTCCGAGGCACGGAGGGGTCTCGGTGTGTAAAGATGGTCACCCATCCACAGCCCAACTGCGGCAAGCGTAGCTTAACCTGGTCGATCGACCTGTGCGGCTGTTATTATTTAGCCACGGGCCCTATATCTCCTATAAAAACAGACTAATCGAATGAAACCAGAGTTAGCCAAGCCAAGATTTTAAGTAAATAAAAACGCAACTATAAAGCATGACGGATTATTTACAAACCACAAACTGGCCACTTATACCACCGTTGCACAATATGATAAGTTTAAAGAGGTGCACGCTGAGAAGGTAAACATTTAGCCATAAATAAATATGAAGTCATTATCTGCTGCTCAAACTCAATTTCGTATGTTATCGCTAAAAGCTAAAGCACTAATCAATCTAACCTTAGAAAACTGTGAGATCTGGAACGCATCCTTAAGATTATCTTACTCACTCGCTCTTATCTTTTTCCCTCTCTCTCTTTCTCTATTTTACATTACTCACAGTGCAGTAATTGAAATAGGAAAACCCCTGCAGCTCAAACAAGGCTGACTCTATACAGACGAAATATCGCACTCAAATATAGATTATACAGACTATTCATGAGAAAGACAAACCAAAAGGAAATAAGACACAACTCTTTGTTAATGTAGATGTTAACAGTACTTTCAATGTACAAATAATTTCTAATGATGAATTAGAAAACAGTAGCGCTGCAATACATAAAAATGATCATTATATTCAAGATTATATGACTATTTTATTTGCTTGTTATTAATACCCACCTAGTAGGAAGAAGAAAGCTCCACACAATTCTTTTCTCTGCTATTCTTGTTGAAACATGGACCTGCAACAATAAAAATATTTGCTTTATTAAGAGTATGTAAAAATATGATCATATATTAGATCATGGTATGAATCAGATTGTAAACGTCGTCGCAACTATTCCATAAAAGGTCTGCTTCTTAACTACATATTAAATTGTTCATTCCTATGTTTTTTTTTTTCAATAGGTAGTCTTTTTTATTAATGTGTTATAAATGTATAATATCAACCATTATTTCTAATTGAAGAGAACTAAGAATGTATTACTAGTAACCTAGTAGTAACTTTCATTATTGATGACTTGCGCAAAAATAAGTGACATAGACGATGCCATTTCTCTCACGTAGGTAAAATGTAATTTCTCTATAACCTGTGCTTACGCACGTGACATTTAGGCACACGAAATTTTGCTACAACCTCATTCTAGGTATAATATTTGTGCACCCTTGAAAACAATCGTTGAAATTAATCTGTTTCACATCGAATCAGATTAATTCTAATTGACATCAGAATAATCAAGTTACCGATTAAATTATAATCGGTAACTTGATTATTCGGATATTGTTTTTGTATCATTTGTTTACTCTTCCACAAACACCAAGTACAAGCTGTGCTTGTTAGTAGTATAGTATCATTACTTCCTTCAGAAAAAGAAACGGCATTTGACATTTGTGCTCTCACATCAAAATAAAACAATTGAATAGCTTGATCGAAAAGGGCAAGTACCAAACTAAATCAAAAGTCATTTATTCAATCTAGGCTGAGAATCAGCACTTTTCGAATGACAAAATCGCAAAAGACAGTCCCCCTAAACGCCCGCCCTGCACCACTTCCTAGTGCTTTCGCTGGGTAGAAGAAGTGGCGCAATAAACTCCCAATGATGAAAATGATGAAAATGAAAATACTTGATTGAATACAATACAAGGTGTGGAAAGTGGACTTCGGCAGGCCTGTTGGTCTAGTGATCAGTGGCCCTGACTACTATACGCTAGGTGGTGGGTTCGATTCCCACCCAGGACAAATGTTTGCGTGATGGGCACGATTTGTTCTTTGTCTGGGTGTAATTTATCTATAATATGTATGTATTTAGAAATATATATGTATGTTTATCAGTTGTCTAGTACTCATAGCACAAGCTCTGCTTAGTTTGGGATTAGATGGCGTTGTGTGAAAGTTGTGGAATATTATTATCACTACATAATATAAAACAAAGTCGCTTCCCTGTCTGTCTGTCCCTATATATGCTTAGCTCTTTAAAACTACGCAACGGATTTTGATGCGGTTTTTTTTAATAGATAGAGTGATTCAAGAGGAAGGTTTTGCATAATATAGTAGAGAAACACTGATAATTTTAGAGGTTTCTAATGTGATGTCGTAAATAAACATATTTTTTTGCGCTTACATTGTAAACGCTGGCTGAACCCGTCGAGACAGATCAAAATAATATACTACAGTATTGTACACCTTAAAAAGGTCTACAAAAAAGTCCGCGATGGTATGTGTCTATCTCTTAGGGATAACCCACAATAACCATTTTTTATCCTATACTTTTTACTAGAAATAGTGGCTCTAAAATTATCAGTTTCTCCATTGCACCCATATATTATAAAGTAATTAACATTACAGGACACAGAACACTAAATTAAATTATTTGCCATATGTCAGCTAGCCACGAGAAATTATAAACCAAAATTAAAAAGGTAAACTAAAACTTACTATCTAAATAAAGCCTCTAAGTATAGGCGTGACCGCTTACATATTTATGCAATGCTGGGTTCAGCCGAGCGATTCTGGAAAAATCTCAACGTGATAACTAAGGTGGAGTGAGCTTAGAGTGAGCTGTGAGTCTTGCTAATGCTAGGGATTGACACTATTGACGACTCACTTCACCTTTGTTTTCACGGTGAGATATTTACAGAATAGATATGCTGTTCACATAACTGTCACTTGAAGTCACAAATGATAGACTAGGACCATCGAAGGAAACTAAATAAACAAGTTAAGTATTACTAATGACAAGAATAAAACTGAATATTATACCGTGTACTAATAACGTCAACAATTCGTAATCGTATGCTATGGTGCAACATGGTCTGTTTTGTGCAACAGCTTTTTATTTGCACAAATATAGTTTAGTTAGCAGCCGATCTGTTCAAATTTTAGGCGTAATTTCTCAACCGGAGCGGTGAAAGGCGAAGCAAGGCCAAGCACACAATAGACTGAATTATAGCCGATACAAATAAGTATACTGTATACAGACAGACAGGCCGGAAAGAGGCTTCCATTCATATAAACGAATACTTTGTTCTCCACACTTCCAATAGAAATTCAAGTTAATCAGTTTTTTGGTGGCCTCGGCATCTGCACAATTACCAGGATTAGCTTACTGGGGCGTTCCTGTCTTCTGTCCACAGCACCGAAAAGTTATTTTAGCCCCCTCCCTGGTTGATTCTGAAGTGCCGTGCTTGACCGACGCGGTAAACGCCTGGAAAATGGCTCGCCTGGACATAGATCGGCCCGTGAACCCATCTTCCCAGAGGCAGTGGGATGAGCCGCTCTCCAGGTTGGTACGGAATAATATTATTAATACGTCCACCAATACTGCCGAGCGTGCCCGTCTACTGGCTGTGGGTGAGTGGGAGTCGGGTCTCTGGCTTCAGGTGCTACCGTCACCCAACATGGCACTTTGCTGGGTGACACTACCTTCCGGCTCGCTACTTGTCTGCGTCTGGGCGCCCTTTGCATGGCTCCGCATCACTGCCAATTCGGTGAAGGTGTCGACTGCCTCGGACACCATTGCTTATCCTGCAGTAAAAGCGCAGGCTGGATAGCACGGCATGCCAGCATCAATGACATCATCCGTCGTGCTCTTGTCACCGGGTGCCAGCTGTTTTAGAACCCAATGGCTTGTCAAGCGACGATGGGAAGAGACCAGACGGAATGACTATAATGCCGTGGAAGGTAGGTAGGTCTTTGGTGTGGGATGCAACGTGTGTCGACACCGTTACACCATCCTATCTTCCAAACACGGTGGGCTGTGCTGAAGCGGCTGCTGCAGGTGCGGAAAACTCAAACGACGCAAATACTCGTATCTCTTTGGAACTTATATGTTCGAGCCGTTTGGGATTGCCCACTCTTGGGTTGGTCGACTCTTCACGTGACCAGAGGGCTCTGGCCTATTTTTTGGCCAAAGAATCAGCATTGCCATACAACGTGGCAACGCTGCCAGCCTATTGGGCACGTTTCATTTGATGCCCTTTGATTATTTCCCTTCCTTTTTATATACTTGTAAAGACGCCAGCACATCAAGCTACCCGAAACTGTCAGATTTTCCCAATCAACTTTGAACCTTATGCTTTAGCGATAAAGTTGAAAATCTACTAAAGAAATCTGACAGATTGTAGTAGCTTGATGTGCTGGCGTCTGTACATATTATTATTATTATTTTATGACTGTTAGCTTTTAGATTATGTTCGTTTACTGGGTGAAATCGCATTTTAAATCAGTTTACATAAATTCTTTGTTCACAAGAAATAATGCAGTTACCGATACTTAAAAATAAATCTCAATGTGCAGATCCAATGTGGATATCAAAATGAGTAGCTAAGTGGCTATTATGTACACATTAAGATGATTTCACTGTTTTCTGATTCACTTATCTACCAACGGAATGTGTACCTGTCAGTCGGACTTTTGAAGACGAAAACAATGCTAAAACTCTTGTTAATTCAAATAACAAAGAAGAAGCTAAATAAATCAATATGAATCCATTTGATGACGAGAACATCGCAATATTTTGTTACTCTAAAATCAGACATCGAAGCACTATGTTCAAATTGTAATAGCAACAAATATAATGACTTGTATCATCTTGACAGTTATGCCCTTGACCCGCAGTCAGACTGCGGTTGCAAGAAGTGGTATAGCGCAATGGTAGCGAAACTATAGAAACACAAAAGTCAAAATAAATATATCCATTTGAGTAGCATCATCATCATGGTCAGTGATCTGTCGTTACATTGTAATAAGATAATAACCGTAATGATAAAAATAAAAGATTTTTGAACTCCTTAACAGATTCTTTAGAAATATGAAATATATACATTTTTAATTGTCATAGAAAAACTAACAAATACATTAAAATAAACTAACTAGTTAGTAGCTGTGTTGCCCACTGTGACCATCTACATCGGCGATCTACGAGGGAGCATGATATTTTTTTCAAGCTGTTAATCATTGTTCTTTAAAATTATATCGTTAAAATGAAACCCAAGCTCTTCCTCTTCCGTAACTTTATTAAGATTTATCTCATGTGCAAATCAGGTTTCGTAACACTGAGTCGGAACAAAACATCGTCGTAATGGACCTTTGTGTTGCATATACTGTGCATATCTTAACTAATATTTTTCAAAAAAGAAGCAATATTTTTATATTTTATGGTACCTGGGCAATCAAAATGTGTGTACCCAATATTATCAGAACGTAAATCATGAAATAAAAAGACCCGTTAAAGATCTTTTATGGGAGTTTTAAATCGTCCCATACAGCTGTTGTTTTGATATTTAATTTGTATCGATTTTTATGTTTCCGTCATTAATATTGACCCTCATTTAATTCTCCCTCGTCATGTGATACGGGTGATGTGGGTTATTAGATACATTTTAAATTAACGATTTTGAAGTAAAACTGTTGATTATTATGTTTATAGACTATATGCATGATCATCAGGCTATTTAGTTAGGCTCGCCCCCTAATAACTGATGAAATGTGGATGTACAGACGCCAGCACATCAAGCTACCCGAAACTGTCAAATTTTCCCAATCAGCTTTGAACATTATACTTTAGCGATAAACTTGAAAATCTATTAAAGGAATTTGACAGATTGTAATAGCTTGATGTGCTGGCGTCTGTACGTGCTAAGGAACACCTCTGCATAACCCTTCGGGGCAATTACAGGCGTGATGTTATGTTATATTGTTGAGTTAATTTTTGCCTAAATTTGTTGTTTATGTCATTTTTATCCGGTCCGTTGCTTGGTAAAAGGATACCAAGAAATTATACATGGTTTACATTCTGTAGAAGAAAAAAAAAATTCGCCTCGTAACCATTTCATACTGTTATATGTATTAAATTTTTACTGTTCATAATCATGCTTATAACCGATGACACACCTTCAGAAGCTAACCGACTTACAGTGTTATTACTTCAGGTAATTCCTATACCTGTGGGGATTTCTACATCATGATATCATTTGAACAGTTTACCTACCCATATTGACCTTTTCTAGTAAACGCCTAGACATCATTAACCATGGTTTTGGTATTAGAAGTATCGCCACTAATCGTCAGGGATAAAACATTTCTGTTAATCGAATAAAGTCATGTGAGCAACGGTCTCATATCAAAAGATAATAAAATGTATGATTTATTTGTTTTTGAATCCCAAGAAACAATTGTAGGTGGTCACGGAGCGAGGAGCATTCACACGATTTAAAAAACAAGGATAACCACTTTCTGCATCGTTTGAACCAGCCAGTGAGAGTTTTTCACGGCGACTGACTTATACAGATTGTCGTGAGCTATTATTATTTGTCTTGAAACCAGTAATTTTATCCAATAGTTACAATTACTGTGAACTCCTTTAAACCTTCGTCCTACCATCCGTCACGACTCGGAATAAAACAATCTAACTTAAGCTCGTGACCACGACGCCCTACTTTTTCGGTTGCTCTAGCTTAATTCTGCAGTCAGACTAATTATTTTTTACCCCTATTGCCAACGAAACATGGTTTAAAATCGTAAAACCTTTGAATAGAACAGAAGTTTTGAATACAACAATTGTTTTACAATGGAGTGCCCAAGGGTTCGATACTTGGGCCACCGCATCAAGAGTTTTTCAATAGCAATCTTAAGTTTGTCTTTTGTCGCTGGAGGCTTTGTGCACCTGATCCCGGCGTAATGTGGCTTACATAAGTAATTCATCTGGTTTCCCGTACTTTAACAGGTTCCTGAGTTTAGAAAGTGAAGAAGAGAAGTTTCCGAGTCGTATATCGAGTAAAATTAGTCCCTTCATAAGACTGGAACAGTTTTTATTCTCCCTTGAATACGTATGTTTTATTATAAATATTATACAACATGTAACGTTAAATGCGCAAAACCTCAGACACCCCAACTGATTTTTAATTCAATTGACCTATTTCAGAGAGAAAATAAGTCATTAAAAAATTGTAAAGGTTTTATGTGCTGTTTTAGTATTATTGGCCATTCTGATCGTTTCTTGCGTCTGCGACGACGCTTTATCAAGGGAGGAGTCGTCACCGGGCCGCTGCTCCGCGCTGACATTGGCTTGCTTGACCTATTAATAAATAGACACGGCAACGTTTTAATGACGATTTTTTGAAAAATGTGACCTATATTAAAAAGTGGTTCAATTAATTCTGCTCGTTATTCTGATCTATTTTCAGGTTTTGCGCATTGAACGTTACACGTTGTATATTATTTTTCATATAATATGCATAATGAAGTTTATATAATAATGTATACAAAGCAATAGGGCACAGAATATTTAACCAGACTTTGTCAAAAATTGTCTCATTTTATATCCAGAAAGTCTTAAATAAGATGATATAATATCTAAAAGCACACAAGATTTACAACCTAATTTGGTATATGGCACACGTGCGGTACAGGTCACATTTTCATAAACATTCACGGTATTAATAGCCCGTAATGTTAGAACACATAAAGGTAATAATAGCATAGCAGTATGAAGACATTTTTAGTTGATCTGTGAACTAAAAAACATATGTAACTTTATTCAAACAATTGCAAAGACAGCAACAATGATAAAGCGATTGGCGAATATCATGACAATGATATTATAAAGTAAATTCGTAGTAATTCTATAATTTGGGTTGATTACTTGTTCAATTCTTTACTCTAAATTCAAGGTGCTAAGGATGAAAGTTGCAGCAACTGTGCTCCAAATAACAACGCATAGAATGGTGAGTTTCTAAACTGAAATGTCTTGAACAACGTGCTCCACCGAGGTGTGACTATTTCGCAAGCAGTTTGTTAATATTATCAAGTAGGTACTTACTTGACCTTATTATGGTTTAAACAAATGTGTAAAAGTTGATGAATATTCATAAGTCACTTTGTTATATACGATAATATATATATTCACCTGTGTTTCTTTGCGCATCTGGGATAAATAGACCAGTATATTATATGTATTATATGTATATGCGTCGACATATATTGAGAACAAATTGAGCAAAACTCCTTTTATTTGGCAACAATGATGGCACATTATTGTGTCACTTTCACAGTGGCTTTCAATCAGATGAAATATTATTATTGTATGTGGTTCCGGACTTTGTTCGTCCGTATGACTTTATAATCCTGTAATCGATTGCAAAAAATGTCTTATGCAAGATGTAATTTCAGGTGTTTTATTATTCATTGTGAAGCTATATAAATTATGAACTTAAAACTTTATAGATCAATGTACTACAAGCTATAAAAATAAATAATTACACCAGTTTCTCTAGAGCTGGATGCTGTAAATAACAGATAAAATAATATTAAGATCGAGATTATTTTAATGGCACCTTTTCAATTATTCATGAGAACATGAAGTTATCTATAACAAGCGTGGTCGCTTGTTAAATTTTATTTCAATCCTTTTGAATTTGCATTTAAGCGAAGTGTAAGATGAAAGTTAATATAAAATGGAATGAATAATTTCTACCGAGTTACGAGTTACGAGATATTATGAGCTTCGTTGATGTAAAAGGAACGTAATATAAGTCTACACATAAGAGTAACCGTTTCAAAAAAACTATTCTACCATATTGCGGTTCTATCAGTATAGAGAGGAAAATGTTATGAAAATTCCGCTAAACGCAATTTTCATAACATTTTCCTCTCTATACTCGTATATATGTATACTATAGCAGCGACCAATGACGCACTCATAAAAGGTATTCTTATGTTCGGCTATGATTGCCTACGGGCTGTTTTGTAACCCAACATATGGTCTAATCTGTATAGGTACAACGAGACTCCCAATATGTGTCTCCAATTTTATCCTACTCCCCTCAAGCAGTAGACAACGTGGTCTTTTATAAACATATCTTCAAAGATACATCCAACGAATGTCCACGTTAATCTTTCAATCCAATTCAAAGCAACGTTTTCGTTTTGTGAGCTTACAGTGCCATCGCACATGTTGCCTCTATCGTGTCAAACGGCTTGTCCATGGCACACAACACAATAGACAAGATAGAGCGAGGCGTGATCGTCTGAACTTTGGCACGGAGTCACGGAGCACCGAGGAAAACCGGTCAAGATAAAATTATTAATTAAAACCTTCGGGCGTGCAACTGCGATGTTGATCAAACTGATTTTGTTTTTTCTTGTTATGTTTATGAAGTAAAGCTGCAAAATTATTGGCTGGTGGACAACACCTGGCGGTTCGAGATTCGTTTCTGGTTCAGTGACTTTTGGTACCTATTGTCTTTAGATATTATATTATGTATGTCAATATCATTTTTGTGGGAAAACCGGCAAAATCTTGCTGTCAGTATGATGATATCCTTTGTTTCTAACATTATATCTAAAATTATTATGTCACTACAAGCGTATGTATCCATATTTTTAACGGGCGGAAAGGAAATACATAATTATATTGATCTACCAATTGATCAATCTGGAACCATAGGGGAACAGTCTATTTCACAATCAGACGAATCGTCACATTAAAATGTTATATAGGTAGGTAGTTCAAGGCCCTCTACCATACAAGCACTACTCATTGTATTTCATTTGATTTCATTGTGTTAAATAAAATATGTTTTTGACAGTCCCGTTTTTTTTTTATTGTCTTCACAAGCTTATGTTTTTCTCATCTTCCTATATCTTCCTAGCATAGTAAACTACTTTTCTTCTACAACCCATAGCCGACCTGAGAAATATACATGTCTGCTTTGCGGTTTGGGTCAACTTGCATCCTTTCTTTCATCTTTGTTACTATCTTATGATGATATTTCTTTCCCAAGTTTCCTGCATTGCGTCGTCTCCAGTTTCCACATACAATCTTCTTATTAACACATTGAACGCCATGGTGGTCACCGATGAGCGACAGCAATTATTTTAGTTAATTCTTTGAATAGTAATAAGAAATAATTATTGAGAGTGGGGTTTTTGACTATTTTGAACCGTATGAGCCAATAAAATATAACGTGTAAAATTTGCCGAAATCGCGAATCAGCGTCAGCCCATATGGAAAGTTCAGTGGTGGTCAGTAGTGGTCACCGGTGACCACCACGGCTTTCAATGTGTTAAATATATTTTGTTGTTGTGTTCATCTCGTCTTGAGTTCGCATGTATTCATACTCGTGACATAAAGACTAACCTTGCAACTTCTATTGTTTCAAAACCGGTTCTAACGAAGTCGAGAACTGAAGTAGCTAAGTTAATTTGTGACCAAACCGCCTTTTGGCAATTTAGCTTCGATTCTTTTTTTGGTTATTGCCAATCTATTATTTTTGACTTGTAAAAGCTATAATGTCATCAAGATCAAATGGTTTGTTGAACTAACCCTTGCAATATAAGGATTAGGTTTATCCAAATTCGTGTAACTTATTAGTTTTGGATCTTTGCTCAATCTGGTTGTGATATCCAAGATTATTAGTTATTTCATATTAACTTTAACTGTGTCGGAATAAAGTTCGGAATTCAAAAATGACTCGATGGCTTAAACCTAGTTCTAAAGATACCTTGTTTCGTAATAAGGCCTTTTTGAACCCGAACAAAAGATGTTATTTTTCATAATCTGCCATGAATACAAAAAATCTGACTGCTGCAATTACCAGACGTTTCAGTTCAATGAACACCGTTTCAATAAGCGCCTCGTTCTTTCAGTCTAGTCCGCAGACTTTTTTTTTCTTGCTTTTAAAAGTTTTTAAGTCATCAATCAAACGTAAATTGGCTTGAAAATTTTATTTTCGAGTTGTTTTAGGGCTGATTTTTCAATCAACAGATAATTTTTATTCGTAGAGTAAAATTGACGTCTGACAGATTTTCCATAGAAGAACTGTCAAAAATTTAAAATAAATTATTCTTCGGATTCGATTTATCTAGCGTTGGAAAAATCAGCCTTTAGAAGAAAATAAAAGCGAAAACATTTCTTTATAAGCATAATTACAGCCGTGGAATAAGTTTTAATTTCTCAAGTTTTCTTTTGTACTACCTACTTTGAGGTATACATACAAAGCAATCAATCCTATATCTTTCATTATCATGTTAAGGATAAAAAAAGTTGCGATAAAAAGGTGTTGAATATTCGAGAAGGCTTCTTTTAAATTTCACACCTTTCAGCCAAACGTGTAGTTTCAAGGGAAACACAGAATGGTAATATCTCCCTGAGACTGCACCTGCTTAAACAATAAAAACACTTGTAAAGGTGTCATTGCTACAACTCAGTCCTACTGTTAACGATGAGCAGCCTCAAATTACAATTACACACAAGTAAGTAAAAATTCAATAAAAGTGATTAGAAAACGAAACGAGAATGTCGTCGTTCGTTGTAATCAGACTCCTTTATATCGAGCCCAAGTTACAGAAATCAGAGCGCTCGGGTGGCGCGTTCCAAAGGGTCGAGTTACACGTGCATCATTTTACTTGTATGTCTTCACGTTCAATTTCTCAGAAGGGTCCCAAGGCAGTCTTCACGACCTATCATAATAAAAAAGCTTCCTATTAGTCAAAGAGATGGCATAATTTGAAACTTACTTCATCATCATCATCATCAATGGCAGCCTTGTACAGACGCCAGCACATCAAGCTACTACAATCTGTCAAATGTCTTTAGTAGATTTTCTACTTTATCGCTAAAGCATAACGTTCAAAGTTGATTGGGAAAATTTGACTGACAGTTTCAGGTAGCTTGATGTGCTGGCGTCTGTACCACTCACCGCTGTATTGGTCTCGTCCCTTTTGAGCCATGCTTCCCTGGTCTGTGCGAGTCTCATTCATCGAGACTTACTAAGTAGACTCAAAATTGATACTAATTCTGAATGAAATCAACTCGGTATATGTTTGCTTGCATTGTATGCCGCTTGTCTTTTAGATTCGGCAGGATTGATTTGGAAAGGAAGATTGTTTTTTACATCTGTAAAAAATATTTATATAAGACCAAGTAGCACAGTTTTATTACTTCAATCCTTATTTTAGTGTGCTTCAAAGCCTTACTTCAGTCGTATTATTCCTTAGAGTTTCTGCTTTGGTCATCTATCAAAATCTCCGCTAAATGTGGATATTAATCTAAACGTGTTTGTTCTCATCATCGAAACTTTTAAAATTTCAACTTATTTATATTTCATAGTCCATTTGTCATATATTTCTAAATCTCTCGTAGCCTGTTTTCACATTTTTTGTGCTCCCTAACGATAGCCCACTTAGCTACGGCAGAGTGCTCATCAAAATTGCATCGCTTCAGGTGCTGACCCACCGAATGTCAATTTGCAGAACAAGAGTTATTGGCAGAAGTAGGTTACTTCACTGGAATTGATATTCTGCATAGGTATAGTACCTATTCGAAACGTGGTCGTGTCATTTATATTTTTCATATATTCTGTAAGTACAGGAAAACTTTCCAGACATACTTCGTTAAGCGTATTTCCTTCGTTTCTTGCGCTTGATATCCTGGAAACACTAACAAGATTTTATATAAATTATGCATTATCTCCGTGTTGAATTGTCAACGTAACAGAACGGATGATAAAAATGTTTCTTACACGATTGTTCGCTAACAAAAAATGGTATTTAAACACCGTGTGCAAACAGCTTGGGAAAATAACTAACCAATTATTTTATTAAGTTTTATTAATTGTCAGATTTATGAAGCGATATAATTCATTAAAATATTTCAGTCTGTCAGCCATTCCATGGGCTTAGTATCAACATGGGTCAATTTGAGCTGCCTGCGGGTAATCATATGAGAAATGGGTCAAATCTAAATAGGGTCAACTGTTTGGGGCTGTATAGGGTGAGTTTCCGTGACCAAAACGCCATGACAGGCCCCGTAGCGCATTAAAAATAATTTGTTTAATCTATGCTCGAAAAGTGGGCGGGAATTTTTACTTGTCATTATTTTTTGTCATGCTTTAGGTAGATCACAATCACGGTTAATGTATTTGAATTTTTTTTAATTAATTAAAATTCATTATGTTTGATGAGCAATATCAATAAATTAGAATTTTTTCGGGTCACCGTCCGGCGTCCACCATAATAACATGCAATACAAAACTAACTAAGTATTGTATTGCATGTTATTTGTTACAATTTTTGTTGCTAGGCCATCAAAGGGGAGATAGACCCTTTAGGTTAGGCCCATTAATAATGTAGTCATTCTACTTTTAAAGTTCGTTGCTGGACTAGGTACGTTGACTGTTCCAAGAATAAGTTAGTAGAACTTTTACCTACAGTTGTTACAACAAACTACCTAGTTCCGAATAGGTAGGCCTACCTAACAATGTATTTTAAAATAAAATACATAAAAACCGTGACGTTATAGATGAAACTACTATATATCAGACGTCGTGGACGAGAAAATTAAACGCATTGATCAATTTAATAATAACGATGGCGATAAATCGAGAATCGATTAATCGCTTCACCGAGCGTACGGTATTGGACTTGTGTTTTTTATTTACCTACATTGTTCAGTTTGTATAAGTACCGTAACTGCACACTGAAGTCTATCGTGTCTCGAGCGACAGGTCGGACGTTGGATAGACAAGAGATAATGAGCAAATAGTAAAAATAGTTGTCATTCTCAGGATTCGATCCTGATTCACTGCAAGCAGCTGACTCACCGGTCCTGCCATCGCCGCGCCGCCTATCTATACACCTATAGCCGGTGACTCACCGAGTCATCGCCGAGCGAGTGCCCAGTTTACCACACCACGTTACCGTCCTGCCCTTGTGTTTCAAACAATACAAACTGGACGCAAACCAGCGCGTTAGCCGCAGCGGTAACCTGGTGACTTGGAGACCGGTTTGGTCTGACTGTCTGATACAAGTTTGCAGTATAAATATCGATAATACGTTGCGCCAGTGCTAATGTTTCGAGTTTTGTGCAACTCTGTGTCCTTATTGGCTCGATTTTGAAGCTCAAATGATCAGTTACGTGCATTGCAATGGCGCTTAAGCGGTGGTTGTCATAACTGCAAAATATGCACTTATGAAGTTTCAAATACTGGCGAATAAACTGGATTATGTAATGTGATCTTAAAATAGTCTTCATGGAAAGCTTATACTCGTTTGAAGACGCGTGTCACATAACACAAAAGAACTTGATCCTATTGAAAGGAAACATCTGCAAAAAAGCTTTTCAAAGCTTCCATCTAACCCAATCGTCCATATGCTATTACTAGCTGTGCTCCGCGGTTTCACCTATGGGCCCTAAGGGGCCTATACATATACGGCATGATTTTTTTACAGACTCCAAATTTTTACAGAGTGAAAACAAAAAAAAAAAACAAACTCTTCAGCTTTATTATTTTATGTATGCTTAGATAGCTAGAAAACCCATAACTTTACAGATTAACATAGTTAATCAAACCAAAAATGTTGCAGACGACACTATAATTTTTACTCATAAATATGAACAACTTTTACTATGGAACCAACTCTGAGATCATGAAAAAAAAATCTGCTGTTTCATACCTTTTGGTCAAGTAGGTATTGAACGTTTGTATTAAACAGCTGATTTTGTTTTCGTGATCTCATAGTTGGTCCCATAGTAAAAGTTGTTCATATGCGTGAGTAGAACACCCTGTAAAAATTTGGAACCTGTAAAAAAAAAGCATCCAGTATAATATAACCTTTTTCAAGAATGGGGCTATCAATATCAAAAAATAAAAAAAATATGTTTTGAAATCCGCCTAGTAGTTACAGAGATCATCACGTTAAAGCAAACTCTTCAGCTTTATTATTTTATGTATACTTAGATAGCTAGAAAACCCATAACTTTACAGATTTACATAGTTAATCAACCCAAAAATGTTGCAGACGACACTATAGACGTAAAATAACGTTGCGAAAACCTCGCAAATCTTAGAATAACAACAAAAACTTGATATCAAGCTATCAAGAACAATCTCCTTCGCGGTCTACACAAGTTCGCATAAGGAAAGTACATGGCGTGGGCGGCCAGTGGGACGATTGTAAAGTTCAACACATATTAGATACCACCATCTTTGCAATCCAGTCTATTTAACAATACCAACGTAAATTAATCTTTACCGTATTTTCCTAAGTTATCTTGTTTATCAAATTTCTGCTTGGCTTATGCACTTCCTGAAAATGGAAGCTCACCTATTGCAAATCAGATATTTTATGAGACAATCGACTCATTTAACTGTTTTTTCAAAGTAGGAGGTTTGCCGTGTTCGGGTTCTGGAAAAACTTTCCAATTATATATTTTATTTCCTATAAGCTTTTTCATACACGGAAAAGTAAAATTTTATTCGCCAATTTCTATAAATTGTATTGTATACTGAATATTGACATTTGGAAGGTTGTTTCGCACTTAACCGTGTATGAAATGTCAGGGTTTATTCTAAATTGGCTTAAGCAACTTCAGATTAGATTCCTCATTCTGTAGAATCACCGAATTGTTACACAATCAATTTTAATTCGTCATTTTCTTGTAAAGTGCTCATGCATCATAAGGCCTCTACATCTATTTTATAATTTGCCAAGAAAAACAAAAAGGTACCTTAAGCATCCTTCTCCGCATCCTAGAAATGTCATAAAGCCCTTCTGTTTTCACAGACATTTCAAATTAAAAACCCGTACCTCCGAAATGAACAAAAGTCACAAATAAAAAAATAATCTGTCACGAAGTTTACAAAAGAGAAACAATCATCCTTGATGAACCACAGACTATAAAAACTCAGCTCACAAAGTAATGACGTCGTCAGTCACCAACATGTATTCACGTGTGCATTTGAACAAACAAGTTTCGTGTTTTTGATGACAAGTCGGTTTTTGAAACATGTTTTAATTCTGTTTTCTGCCTATATTTTTTCTTTTAATCATAGGCTTTTAATCATTTTACATAGATATATAGACTTAGATAAAAGGTTTTATTTGATTAATTCGTAACAAGTTATCATGTGGTTCTTGATCATGGTTCTAATGGATATTGGTTTTATCTAAGTTTTACTTAAGTAATTAACTATACACCGACATGTACAATCACGTTAAGGTTTAGTTTCTTAACTTGTTTTGGGCATAATTTTTTGTCAAGTTTACAGGAGTTTATTACAAGTTTCATAAAACGAGAAAATTATATTCAATTAAGCCAGTCAAACATGTAAATGAAATCCTGGCAAATAAGGAGTAAAAAAGTGTCTGATGCCATTAAATAAAAAGGAAAAAAATAACAATCAAATTTAATGGACTCTCAACATTTTTTGAGCGCAAGTGGTGATGGAAATCAAAAGAGGTTGCATTAGAATATAAAAAACTTAAAACAAATTAATACAAAATAAATCAGACATTTATTATTAAAAATATAGACTAGAGAAAGATTTGTCTTTTTTTAATTCAGGTGAACTAAAAAATGCGCGCCTTCTCTTAAATCAGGATGTAACGTATGGACAGAGTGCTAAAGTATTCGCTTGCAAGCCGGAAGTTCGTAATTAAATACCGACAGGCTGTGATTCTGTTGTTTTAAGCTCGACTGTATTATATTTTCATTTTTTTTTTTTACAGTTTCCCGGGGAAAGTTAACGTGCAAACGTGAAACACTCTGAGAAGACATTTGTTTAAGTCCAAGAAAATTCCACTGTGTGATAAAACTCACTGTGTGGTTCTTGCAATTAAAAATACTTCATGAAAATGCGCGCACTGAACTGATATTTATATCAAAACCTTTTGAATAAGGGGCGGACATAAGCCACAAATCTCCCAGTAAATATGACCATAAGAACACTTAGTAAACAAATGGCCGACCCCTCGCCCTCCCTCCATAAGGAGGCACAATTTACGACGTAATACAGCTACTGAAAACAGCGGTAAATTGCTAAATATGAGTGCTTCGGGAGTTAATAAACTATTCCGTTATTTTTCTGACTTATGAAGGAAATGTTAGAGGAAAATATTGCTTCTTTTTTCGTATCGGCTGAAGTATAAAAATTGCTCTTCTCATACAGAGAAGGCCCATAATATTTCCTAAGTAAATTGGTTATTTTTAGTTTGAATGATATAGTAATATATCTATCTTATCTTCATTGAAAGGAATCAGATTATTAAAAAAAAAAAACGCGGTTTCCGGATCGATAAGGCGTGACTATCAACTTCGAGATAGCTTTAACATGAAGTCCCCTAGCTGTCGACATATCATTGATTCGTACCGTGTTCTTAACTTTCAATTCTCAAATTCCTTAGCCTATTAATGTTCACTATTACCTATAAATACCTCATTTTTATGGTAGAAAAAATATTTGTAAATACAAAACCCCAACTGATTTTTAATTCAATTGACCTATTTCAGAGAGAAAATAAGTCATAGAATAAATTGTATAGGTTTTATGTGCTCTTTTAGTTTTACTGGCCATTCTGATCGTTTCTTGCGTCTGCGACGACGCTTTATCGAGGGAGGAGTCGTCACCGGGCCGCTGCGCCGCGCTGATATTGGGTTGCTTGAACTATTAATAAATAGACACGGCAACGTTTTTAATGAAGATTTTTTGAAAAATATGACCAATATTAAAAAGTGGTTCAATTAATTCTGCTCGTTATTCTGATCAAACTATTTTCAGGTTTTGCGCATTTAACATTACACGTTGTATAACTAAATGTGGCAGGACACAGAGATACATTGTAAAACATACATTGTACCGGTGTTCACAATTTACAGTAGCTATTTAATTTGATTGGATCAATAGCCAAAAAAACATCGTGAGGAAGCCTATATGTCCTAGAACCAAAAACTCGAAGACATGTGCAGCCTCACTGGGCCCGCTTGGTGGATTACGGCCCACTCCCTCTCACTGAACCCCTGTGTCCCAGCAGTGGGAACATTATGGGCTGATTATACTTATTATGATCAATAATTTCTTATTGAGTGTTTATCCTTAGACCTCAGAAGCCAGCATCAGGCAAGTTAGTTACTCATCATCATACTTGAAAATAAGAAAAAGTGTAGATATACAACGTGTAACGTTAAATGCGCAAACCTGAAAATAGTTTGATCAGAATAACGAGCAGAATTAATTGAACCACTTTTTAATATAGGTCATATTTTTCAAATAATCTTCATTAAAAACGCAACCCAATGTCAGCGCGGCGCAGCGACCCGTTGACGACTCCTTCCTCGATAAAGCGTCGTCGCAGACGCAAGAAACGATCAGAATGGCCAGTAAAACTAAAACAGCACATAAAGCCTATACAATTTTTTTATGACTTATTTTCTATCTGAAATAGGTAGGTCAATTGAATTTAAAATCAGTTGGGGTGTCTGAGGTTTTGCGCATTTGACGTTACACTTTGTATATATTTATAATTATGCTTTCTGGAATGACATCAAGACTATTTTGCAAGGTACTCGTATGTTTTATTACTCCTTTGAGGACCTCTTTAGAGCTACAAGACATTGTGTCTACAAACACTTATTTATATAGATTCGTATGTTAATATGTGTATTTCTATTCTTATAGTGTTATGTACAGTCGGTAATGACCGCATAATCATTATTTGCTAAGTAAATGTTTAACCCTTTCCAACCGAGTTGAAGTGATCGTGAGTTTCGAGTTTACAAAATTCTGAGCACGATCAAGCGACTAGCAAATTATTCCTGAACCTCACGTATGTGAGGGTCTGACTGCTGAAGACCAGCTTGCATGAGATTTTTTCAGTATTTTTCCCAAGACCTCTGAATACTTTACAAAGGATTAATAAGTTTTTACTAATCTATGCGAGTTTTTTTACTCCCGGTTGCAAAGGGTTAAGTAGCAATGGCTTACCAAACCAAATAATATAATTCAATACCTACCTATGTACTTAGGGGCTGTTTATTTAGTACGTAAGACGATTTGAGGGGACAGGTCCAAACATGTCTTTTTTTTACATGGGGGGTGGAAGAGGTCCATATTATTCTTACGAAAGATCACAAAAGTAAGCAAAAAATATAAGTTTTATAACATTTTGCTACTTTTTCTTTGCAATTTTGGTAGATACTGGTCTTACGTAAGATTCAAAGGGGAGGGGGGTGGATTGGGCTCATTCAAGTCTTATTTTTTCTGACGTAGGGGGAAGGGGAGTCGGAAATTGGCTAAAATTGTCTTACGTAATAAATGAAAATGTTTTAATGACTTTTTTAAACTATGTAGGGTCTCTACATAGTTTAAAAAGTCATTAAAACTGGTCTCCATTTATTTACACTGACTGATTGATTGAAATGATGACAACGTCAGAAAACATCATTTAACCCTGGAATAAAAATGACGTCTGACAATTTTTGTAGATATGAAAAAACTGTCAAAAATTAAATATTATTCCTTGGATAAAGTCTTCTCGCGTTGGTACGATAAGCCCATAATTAATATTCGACCTGACAATTTGAGTATTTAATACCATACGAAATAATCGTAAATTAGTGACCCGTCACATCATACACAAATTAATACAACAGAATCAAGTTTGTATTATAATTAGACCGTATTTCGCAGAACTCATAAGCTTTTAAGAACATCATACCTATAATGTGCCAATTTAATATCTGATCAACCAATTAATATTTCAAGACTTTTATCAAGAACTTGTTACCTACTTATATCGAAATAATAAAGAATAAGTACTTATGACTTGGTACACTATTTTTCTTTGAAACTTAGGTAGATAGATAACTTTGAATAACAACAACAAAAAAAAAACATTGATTTTAGCAATCAAACAAAGTGACAACCATCATCAATCAGAAGCAACAAATTGGTTAACAAAAAATAAAAATAAAAAATTAAAAAAAAAACTTTTGCGTTGATGTGTGTGTGTAACTGTGTAACTATAGTGTCGTTTTCCGTCGAGTTTCCGACTGATTTGCTATTCAGAGTCCATCGTTTGATTACCATTAACTAGTGTCAGTCGGTCTGTGTGTGTCAACGAACTAATTGGCAAACAAAGGACGCGATGGTAATGACACAACACACCGTGCATCGCTTGCATTTCTTTTTAATTGCGCGGCAAAAATTGGCATCGGATTTCTGCGCAAAATTTTGAACGCAATGGCCGTTTTCTTCTGTAGAATGGTCTTTTCATAAAAAATTATTCATCATTGTAGCCATTATGAATACAATTTCGTATTGTTTTCTATATGCAAAGCATTATACTTAATACCTACAAACGTCTATCCATGTATGTACTGCCTACTTTTCTCGTTTTTCCATGAACTTTTAAGAGTTTATTGTTACAAATCCCACGTTAAAAATTATGTGCTTATAAACAAAGATCTATTGGAGACCTTTGAAACTAAACATCTATTTGACAGTAATATCAGCGCTAAGATATGATCCGTGAATGAACAACTGCAGGAAATACCCGGGCTGTGAAACGTTTAATTAAGTACAAATAAACTAATAGAGTCCAAATTATCAAACATGAGACGTCTTATTGATGTTTTTGGGTTAATATTCTAGATATATTTTATTATAAAGACTTCAATGGCTTTACATAAGTTTTAAGTGTAATATTTTTGAGCAGGGTAATTGCATAACACACTATCAGTAGCAATGGGTTTCTTTTTGACAGTTCAACAACATTCATTGCGTTATTTACGTTGTTGAGCGGACACATTTTTCGAACATATGGAGCAATGGATTAGAAATATGCTTCAAAATGATTGTTACGCAATCATGGTGCAGGTTATTGATTCTATAACTAAACTGCCTGAGTAATCTAACGATTATCTGTAAACAATAAAACATTTTATTACTTGGCAGACAGAAAATAAATATAAACATATCTCCATCTAGGTGAATGGTTTATTATCACCATTACAGCATCAGGTCATCATTATAGTCATTGTATTTACGAAACTCGCCAAAACGCGTTGCATATTCATCATTACAAAACTAAAAGAAAAACTCGAACGCGAAATAATTAGTTTAACGAAATATGCAAATTCAAATGAAAACACTTTATTGCGCTTGTTTGTTTGAAATAAAGCAGAAAAACTAGTTAATGGCTCTTAAGAAATAAGAAGGTAATTAATTCGTTTTTCAGTCATGATGTCATTTCCAAGTTGGTAAGAAGTTTTTTTTTTTTCTAGAGTTTTGAAACTTATCCATTTATTTACTTATATGAAATTATTTTATCAAATAAATTGTCTAATAAAAACCGCATCTTAGATACTTAGTTAAAACGAATTCCAGGTTTTGTTGTTTTTTTCTGTTTCTCAAAACTCCATACCTACCTAATGTCTGAAAAATTCATTCTTAATCCAGACTTTCACCAATCTCTAAGAAAAAACAGCTGATATATGTACTCGTAAAAGAAGAAGCAAAAAGTACCTAATTAAGAACATATATTTACAATCCAAGGACAACAAAATTAAAAAAAAGAAGTTGGTTAATTTACAAAGAAGTCCTCACTGAAACACATGTCCCAAATATTGACAACAATATCGAACGTAACTAGACAAGTCGCCCTGATTCATTCACCTTTCGAATGGCCTAAGCTAAGCCTTCAAAGCTCAGAGCTTTCACTTCAGACAACTAAAATAATTCCAAACGATACTTACAGAAATAAAAATCCAATGTTCTCTTAGAAATTTCTGAAACACAGCACGGTTTTTTCTAAATAAAAAAATTCAACTGTTTTTTTCCGACACTCAGATGCGACGCGAGGGGGCGTGCGCTCCGCACGAGATTTGTGAGAGGACTGAGGGACGCCCTCACTGAGTGAGGGAAGCGGGGCTGAGCGCCTCTGTACCACGAACGATCCTCTAGCGACGCTTACTTAGTTTCTGCGTACATTGCTTGTCTGAGCAACCTTAATTAAACAACAATCTGCGACATTTCCAATGTTTTCGCAGCAAAATATCATTAAAATTCAAAACATGTATATCTCGAATAATAACCGAAGCAAACAACATCAATATCTCCGTACAAATATCATTAAACCAGCAATCTATTCAACCCCTGCGTGCTCATCATTACCGCGGTTGGTTCCTAATACCGGTAGTGTAGAGGTAAGGTCGCCGACTCGTGGTTCGGACCGACTCACCGGCCGAGTTCCGCAACGGTTGCATCTAGGTGATTGCAGCCATGCAGCCATCCTACTCTGATACACGGCTAATACTTTGAGACCAAACCTGACTTTGATACGGCATTACAGACCTATTTTTTTTTTTCTTAGATTTGTTTACGCTTTTTGTCGAAGACAATTCATCAAGTCTTTTTACAAGTTGTCGAAGAAAATCTTGAAAAGACTTATTTATTTTTATCCTCTATAAATTTTCTCGTCTTACGAGTTGAGTGTAAGTACTGTATATGTTAATAATATTACAGAGGTACAGGAACAGCAAAGTGCAATGTAATCAACCCATAAAATTTCAAATGCCAAAGGTGATATCAAAGTTTGCTTCCGCGATCATAAAGACTCTGCTTTGCCTCTTACTGTAATTTACATAATGTTTGTATAGATACTGATTTGAAATAGGATAGCTGACAAAAATTTTAAACTTATAAGTAATCATAATAGTGGCACTGCTAGGGATGATAATTTTGCCCGTTTTGTTTAATCGATGGTTTCTGTGAAAGGTAATATGGCTAGCAAGGAACTAGACTCTGAGATGACGGATATAGAGAAGTATGAGCGGAGTATTCAGCTGCGCCATCGCCAAATAGGTGGAGACAAGGATGTTAAAAGATTCATCCAGGGAAATGGTCGACAGTTGACGCGGCAACAATCAGTGAGATGCATCGATATCAGTTACATTTTTGGGCATCTACTAATTCGAATACAAATCTTGGTCGTTGTGCTTTCAGGCAACTTTTAAATTTGCCTTTTTTTTTAATCTACCTAAAAATATGCCAGATGCAGGTTATTCATTTTTGGGCAGCGTCGAAGTGTCTGCGACCAAGCATCGACTTGAAGACACGGGAGAAGGAACTAACTTTTTGACTAAAGAAACCGCTTCCTACTCGTAAATTCCTGAAGGTCAATTGACGTGGCCCATGCACGGTGGTTATAAAACCGTGCATCATTTTTCTAGCATACGAAAATTTGTTATAATTTTATAAGCGTTCAAATTACGTGTGGAAACATAGCATAGGCCGGCTATGTACTGAAAATGATAGGCGTACAGCAGTGCGATTCTGTAACCATCTACCCGTGAAAACTTAGGTGAAGTGAGCGTGGAGTGAGCTGTCAGTGTCATCCCACCTGATACTTGGGGTTGACCAAGAATACATTTACAATCATAATCGAGATTTTAATAATATTAATTATGCTAATTCTATATATCATTTTAAAGCTAGTATTTTAACAGTCAAAAAATTAGTATTTTGTGGGGTTTTAATCTAGGAAAGAAGACTAGTCCTTTTATAAGGACTAGTTTGAAAATAATACAAAAAATTCAGATTTTCTGTTTTGCTATTTTATTTTAAAAACCCCACAAAATAGTAACGTTTTGACAACTGAAATAGGTACTAGTTTTAGAAATTATATAAAACGATCGATAGAATTAGCTTAAAAAATATTATTAAAATCTCGATTATGATTGTAAATGTATGCTTAGTCAATCCCTAGCATCAGTGGGATGACACTGACAGCTACGAGTTCTCACGGTGAAATTTTTACAGAATCGACATGCAGATCACCAGATAATGACAGGGTTAGCCCATCGCTCCCTATCATCGTTAACTGTTACACTGTAGACCGTAATTATTGCACAATGCGTAACCATCGGGCGCCATTCGCGGCTAAACTATTGACAATTACGAAGTGGCTATGACCCTTACATTATCGTCCGAAATTAACTCGGCGCCATCTTCATTATCTTTGGATTACTACATTCTTACTAATCCTCTTTTTTTTTGTTTTTTTTTTTTTAATCGTTGCCCCACACTAGGAATTTCTCCTGCAGTGGTATTCTGTAAAAATCTCACCGTGAAAACTTAGGTGAAGTGAGCGGAAGTGAGCTCTGTCATTCCCTAATGCTAGGGATTAACAGTATTAAGTGCTCACTTCACTTATGATTTCACGGTGAGATTTTTACAGAATCGACCGGCTGTATTGTGGGTGCGTTTACAAACATTTAAAGTTACATACACAAACAGCCAGACCCGGAACAACTACTTGTAGGTCATACAAATATTTGTTCCGAGCGGGAATCGAACCCGCGACACGCAGCGCAGCAGTCCATCGCTTAACCACTGCGCCAACCGTACCGTCAATTCCGTCTCTTCATTTTACGACACTTCTTTTTCTATGCTAAGGATTATGTTCGGAAATGTCTTTGTCCCCACTTACCTTTTAAAATGATTGCAGGAATAAGAACGTAGTTTCAGGAATTATAATCCGAACTTAATTATTACACTAGCTTCTGTCTGCGACTTCGTCTGAGTGAAGTGTCTTGTTCCCCCGACCCACCCCGTCGCATCGCATCGCCTGCGCACGCCATTACTGGGTTCTTTCTGACTTTTTGTTTTTGCTCGGCTCCTAAGTGGTCTTAACGGGGCGTTAAGTGAGTTTGGCTATAAAAGCAAAAATATTTTTTAAAATCCTCGCGGTAGTTGCAGAGATTAGCGCGTTCAAACAAACACACTCTTCAGCTTTATTGTTAGTAAAGTTAGATATTATTAGTATACAAGCTGTAACTTAAATAAAGCACAACCTCATAAGGGGTCATTGCACCCATCACTATGAACAACTTTTACTATGGGACCGAAACTGAAATCGCGAAAAAAAATCAGCTGTTCCCTACATTTTGACGAGTTATGCGAACATAAATGTAGGGAACAGATGGTTTTTTTTCATGATTTCAGGTTAAGAGTAATATAATAAATAGATTTCATTGTGATACAAGTGAGCTAAGTTTTTCATTGCACTCGAGGCGGGATTGCAGCTATGGAGCCGAGAGTGTAATAGCAAATGCTCACGTGAAACTGTGTCTTAAGCATAAAGGCAATGTACAGACGCCAGCACATCAAGCTACCCGAAACTATCAAATTTTGCTGGCGTCTGTACTCAATTATATACATGTGTTTTATTGTAATTGACATTTCTTATGTCGATTTCACTCTTGTCTGTGGGGTATAGTTGTATGTGTGCTCTAAAAAACATTACAAATTAGTAATACGAACAAATTTGGTAATTTATTAAAACCTTTAACAGAAACACAAACACACGACGTTTTTCAACACATTTGGGAGAGAATAATAAAATACTTTTCATCATTCCCCTCATAAAATAAATAACATTAAATAAATTAGAAAATTGAGCACCAACCCGACCACAACACCGCAGGGAAATATAAAAAGTTAAATAAAACTGCCAATCCGTAAACATTGGTATTATCCTCAGAATACAACTGTCAACATATTAAGGTTAATATCCGTTAATATCGTTTTGGGGGCGAGAACCAACAACATTAAAAAGTAAAACAGTTTATTGACAGTATAAAAGAACAAACCTTACATACAAATTCCAACAATCCTGTAATTTATGTCTGATACATATAAAAAATGTATGATACATATAAAAAAAAATTACAGTAATTATAAATACCTGTGTATTTTATGCGGTTCTTTGAGCTAGATTCACACTGACCTCCGTACTAGTGAATACTTTATCACGGCAGGACAGTCTTCCTCGTTCACAAACACTCACACACTTCTACACAATTACAGAAAGTTTTTACTTGACTGCTAAATAAAATAAAATAAAACACTGATTTAAAAGTATGGCTACAATAATGCAGATATTTAGTGGGTATTAGGTATTTGATAATTTGCTGATTTGATGACAAACATAATGAGGGTAAGTATAAAATATTAAAAGTATAAGCAACTTTTTCAGATAAAAAAAGTTTGGATCTTATGAGTTACGGTTATGACCTTATATTATATAACATTAAAAATCGAGATATAAGAAAAAAAAATAAGTTGTGTCGATAGTGACTAAAACAACAAGAACTACCAAAAACCAAATAATATCATATTGACTTAAGTTTAAGTAATTATTACAACACTGTTATTGTCAGGAATCCAATCCCCATAGCATTAGGTTTAGCCGAACCCACCCACACCATTTGTACATATGTTATTACGTAACATGTGTGTCCAATAATTCCAGGATTATCATATTATTTTACAGTAAGCTCGCCGTAGTATCGCCACTAACCGCCTACTACGTTACAGCTTTAGTTTATAACTAACAGAATTTTTGATCAGAAAATTCGCCGCAGTTAATAGACCACTAAGTATTGTTATGTGCGACTGTCATCAAGCAAACTTATAACAGCCGTGCGATTCTGTAACCATTTCACCGTGAAAACTTGGGTGAAGGGAGCGTGGAGAGAGTCGTCAATAGTGTCAATCCCTAGCATCAACACGGCTCACAACTCACTCTAAGCTCACTTTGCCTTAGTTATCACGGTGAGATTTTTCCAGAATCGACCGGCAGGCGTCTTTTCTTTCAATGATGATCCAGCGTTGGCGTTCGTCAAACGTCTACGCATCGTTAAGGCTTGCGCAGATTAAGGCGGGCCGCGTTGCAACGCAACACTTTGCAAAAATCCTCCTGCATCACTTTCGTACATTTTCTATGAACCATCGCTCACTACAGGCAGGCCGCATCGCACTTTTTTATATCTTTAAAATGCTTCAGCTGCATCGGGCCGCAGCGCAATACGTTTCAATACAAAAAAATGCGGCGCGGCCCGCCCTAATGTGCGCATATGCAGCGCCTGAACATCGCCATCACATCGTCCACACAACGTCTGTTTAATGAATTTACGTAGTCCAGTGTATAGACATACCAAGCTGTAGGTATTATACTAAAATATTCACCTGACAGAATTATTCGACGGACACTTACATTCACGTTTAGTCAAAATAACTTTAATTGAAGTTATATCAAGTCAGCATGAACTTGGACTTTATTGTGATTAATCTGACAACATTTCAAACTCAAACTCAAAGCATTTATCTAAACTAATATTGTAAACAGGAAAGATTTGATTGTTTGTTTGTATTGAATAGGCTCCGAAACTACGGGACGGATTTGAAAAATTGTTTTACCCTTAGAAGCCGACATTATCCTTGATGAACATAGGCTACTTTTTACCGCGGGATAATGCTTCATTCCTACGGGAAAACGGGTAATAGGATTTAAACGGCGGGAATTCCGAATTCTACGCAAACGAAGTTGGGGGCGGATGCTAGTTTCAAATAAACCAATTACAGGCACTTTTGAATTGTCAAGGGGTCGGTCAGTCAGAAAGATGAAGCTAGTTGCCCATTCCAAAGGGTACATAGTTAAGTAACTATAAGATTGAAGAGCAAGGTATTCGTTTAAACCTTAAAATCTAAGGCTAAGTCAAAATTAGATGCAAATAACTTTCAAGGAAATAAAAGCAAGACTAGATGCCTACTTTTAAGATTTATGGTCGATAAATGTTTTTGTCAGTCTATATTGTGTCCTACAGCTGGACAAAAGATTCCCCTTTTTCTCGCCAAACCTCCAAATCTTATCAGATCGTCACACCACCTTCTCTTTGGCCTCATTTACGGAGACGCGGGGCGTCTCGCGTCGCGTGTGGCGTGGCGTCTCGCGGCGCGTCGGACGTTTTTTCTGTTTACGGTGGGGCGGCGCGTGAAGCGGCACGCATCATCGCACGCGTAAACACAAACTTATAGCAATATACGACCATGTTCATAGAGAAGCGAGACGGGAAGCGTGGCGGTGCCCGCCGCGGTGCCCGCCGCGGCGCCCGCGGCGAATCCTCTAGCGTGTAAGCACGCGGCGGGCATCGCGGCGGCGCACGCTCGCCTCGATCAAATCGACTAATTTTATGTTACTTATAAAGAGTTGCATATTACCCAAACTTCTCATGTTCCGTTGATGTAAACACTGGGCCACTTCTTATATTAAATAATTCACTTTTTAACATTGAATTTTCTTCTAAAAAAAAGTCGATCATATCATTCTCCATTGCGACGGTGACTACGTCTGTGTTGCGCGATTTCTAAATAAGACTGACAGAAGATTCCGCCTCGGACATAGCTTCATCGAGAATTGCCGCTGCGTGCGCCGCCGCGATAAACGCCGCGTGGGACGCGTCGGTGCCATCCGCGGGCTCGGCCGCAAAAAACGCCCTAATTCAAACAAACGCGTCTAAAATCGCTTCTCCGTAAACGCACTCATACAACGCCATATATTTGAATTCAGTGCGGGCCGCGCCGCTCAACGCAACGCGCGACGCCCCGCGTCTCCGTAAATGAGGCCTTTGGGTTATCTCGATGGCGAGGTCCTCCATCAGGCGTCCAAGTGACGATCTTTGTCCATCATGTCGAAAAATTCGACAATTTTTGTACGTTTATTTATAGAGATTAATTCCCTTGAGTGTATTTAGTTTTGAAATTAAAAACACGAAGCTATACGCCAGACGTTTTCAGAGCAATTTCGGGCGTTCACTGAGTAAACATTACGTCCCAACTCCCAAGGGTGGTCGGAAATCAATTACTTATCCTCCGATATTATTTTCAATGTCGAAGAAAGAAAGTAATGTCAATAAATCTGGTTTATATTTATATTTTATTGATTTTTTTTTAATTTGACATTTACTTACATTTTTTGTGTTTTTTTTTGTTTCATTTTATAATAATCATATTGGTAACGGATGTAACATTGACATGACATTTTTTATTTTATTTTTTTATTTGTGTGTACTGTGAAATTTAATATTTGCAACCAATTCATTTAAGCGGACATTTGTACGGAATATTAGGACATTTTTAATAATTTAATGTATATGTAAATATTTGCACACCACATGTTATGGTAGAATGTAAATGGGCCACATTTAATCTAAAATCATACTACGTACACCTACATTTTGGCAAATAAAGTATTATTATTATTATAATTTTATACAAAATATATTCATTTCTTGCATGAGTACAATCAGCCAACGAGTATAATGTACAGACGCCAGCACATCAAGCTACTACAATCTGTCAGATTTCTTTAATAGATTTTCAACTTTATCGCTAAAGCATAAGGTTCAAAGTTGATTAGGAAAATCTGACAGTTTCGGGTAGCTTTATGTGCTGACGTCTGTGCCCACTGCTGGGACACAGGCCTCATCTCTGTTAGAGAGAGTAGGCCATAATCCATCACGCGGGTCCAGTGCGGTTGGCGGATATCAAATGTCTTCGAATTTTTGATTCTAGCTCAACATTATTTTAGACTATCATTGTCATCCTCTTGCACTCAACTTTCCCAATTTATCATGGGATCGCCAACTTTCATACATCTCTATTAGCTGTCATCATAGGGTTTACTTGGGTACTTCCCGCCCATTTTCCAGTTCCAATCATTCATCAATCTGCTCTTCTCTTACAGCTATCCGCATCTTTTCAAATTTTGGAAGATAAGTAAAACATACTTAGGTACTTTACTGTTTTTGGTGGTGGTACCTAACTAAACATAATTATTATACGGTTAGTTCATACAGGAGGCTAATTGCGTAACACATTATTAGTAGCAATGGGTTTCATTTTGACAGTTCAACAACATTCATTGCGTTATTTACGTTGTTGCGCAGACACATTTTTCGAACATATGGAGCAATGGATTAGCAATATGCTACAAAATGATTCAAATTGAGAGTAATAGTGTGTTACGCAATTAGGGTGCTGGTTTAAAAAGAACAACATCGTATAAGCAGTAAGTTTAAACTGGCCCAAATTTACTAAATTAAACTTAAAGAAAGTCGTTTAAATCCCGGAAACTTAAACAGTCCATTTTGAAAACTATAAATTTTATGGCGGACTTTTAGTGGGAGAGTAGAAATAAAAGTGTAAATAGAAATGGGTACGTTCTTATTTACGAGTCGACCCTCTTGCTTGGTGCTTTTGTTTCCGTTTCTGTAAGATGGATTAATGCATAAGATATTAATGGTTATGTACCTAAATAAGCTGGACTCCTTCAATACAGATTGGTCCTTGGCAGCTCTGCAGGATAATTGCGTAACACACTATCAGTAGCAATGGGTTTCATTTTGACAGTTCAACAACATTCATTGCGTCATTTGCGTTGTTGAGCAGACAAATTTTTCGAACAGTTGAAGTAATGGATTAGCAATATCCTTCAAAATTATTCAGATTGTGTTTGATGGTGTATTACAAAAGCAAAATACGATGGTGAACACGACGGACGGTTGGTGAACGAGTCTTATCTCTTATCTTCATGCACTTTTTGGCTTCAGCCAGAGCAGAACGGTGACACCACTTGAAGCATGTGCAGCAGTGTTAAAGTGCATATTATTGCGACCACCAGAGGGTGGCAGAGAACGCATCGCGGAGCAGCACATCGCAATTATTGAGATTTGCTGCGAGTGAAAATATTGTCTTCTTTGCCCACGGAGACAATTTTTGAATTGACTAACCGTTTTGTAAATTAGCATGTCCTACAAAGAGAGCCGGCTGATTTGTAACTCAGGACCTTTCTATGATGAACATATGCTACTTTTTACCGCGGGAAAATGCTTCATTCCTACGGGAAAACGGGTAATAGGTCAACGGGTAGTATGAATTATCCCGTACTTATCTTTTTCACATAACTTCTAAACGACTGAACCGATTGGGTTTAAATTTTATATGGGTATTTCATGGTTTCCTGGATTATTTAAAAAATACAATTGGACCCGGTAGGTGGCGCTGCTGTCGGTATGTCAACTACTAAACGGCTTGACCGATTTAAACGGCGGGAATTCCGAATTCTACGCAAAATAAGTTGCGGGCGGATGCTAGTCTTTTAATAAAAACATAAAGGAATTCCATCACAATCTATACATAGGCTTATTTTGATAATAGGTATTACTGGAAGACTCATTCATTAGCTGGCCGGAAGGCAGGTATAAGTAAGATCCGTTGCTAATGAGTCTATTGTTTTGTTATCTGAACGATTTCGATTATTATGGCTTAAAAGTTCGTCAAATTTTGAAAACTACTGGCATGTCGTATACGTAGGTACATCATTTAACTTGCAGTAACTTAATATTCATATTTCATTTATTGCATTCCATAATGTATAAAAGATGTTACAAAGGGCTCAAAGCTAGATACAAGAATATGGACCCTGTAAGGGTGAAAGAGTAAAATTAAGATTACAAAAAAAAACTAAATTTAAACTACAAAGTGCTTAATTAAAAATATATCAAGGTATTTAAAATAATTTAACAATAAAATAAGGATATAAATATATGGTATTATGAAACATGTAATTCCAAACACACATTTTCAAAGTTTTCAAAACACATGAAAATACAGGGAAATGACAAGCTGTTCAGCACCAATTTGATCACCATATTCCGCCCTGACCTTGAGAACATCATACCCATAGCTAAAGCATTCTAAAGTGAAACAAATGCTTTCGCTACGGATTTTGCGGCGGCAACGATGTTCGCAAATCATAATTAGTACCCATAGATCACGAGAGATGGCGTTAGTTGTAGCTACTACTGTAATTAAATTGCAATTTAATTATTTTCGGCAACCGACCGGACAAATATAAATAGATAAAATTAGACAAATATAGAGAACTCCAGGCATATGTACATGATCGTCTTTCATTCGTCCTCGAAGACTTCAGATCAAGGTTTAGTGTCCTGGAGGCACGGTGAACAATCTATGCACACGACACATCAAGTTATACATTTCCAGTTTTAGCTAACCTCACATTGTATAGACTTTTCGTACACTGAGAAGTCAGCTTATACTGGAAATGTATAGCTTGATATGTCGTCGTGCGTACCTATGGTTCGGCCGACAAGAGAATGCGTTCTTCACACCTAAATCACGTCTAAACTTGTCTATGTAGTATCTTAATTTCACAGGACTAAACTAATATTTATCTTCTGTCCTTTTCTTAATGAAATAGAAAGAAAAAGATGCACTGAACTAAAATTTAGTTTAGTTTGTGAACGAGGGAATCGGCGCCACTGTCAGGTGTCAGGAACGCATTCTCTTGACGGCCGCACTGTTTCTATCCAATTTTAATATGAAACTAGTTCTTGGAAGCTTCCAAGAACTAATTACTCATCTCATAATAGGTACCTATTATGAGATGAGTCAGTTTAGTCTCAAGTCATACTAGTAATTGAATTACTGAAGATTTTCCTTGACTTTCGTTGAGGATAACCTCGATTATTGTTGAGACCGACTGTGTTAGAGAAGACGGGGTGGGTTAGACGGATGCATTGATACTGTCTGGTCATAATTTGATTAAAGCCGTTGGAAATCATGTGTTGTTCTGATCAAGGAGTTCGCTGATGTATTGCCAACATAAATTGTTAGCTTCGTTGTTAATTTTATTGTACAGACGCCAGCACATCAAGCTACTACAATCTGTCAGATTTCTTTAATAGATTTTCAAGTTTATTGCTGAAGCATAAGGTTCAAAGTCGATTGGGAAAATCTGACAGATTCGGGTAGCTTGATGTGCTGGCGTCTGTACATCGTGTGGTCTCCTAGAGTAAAGGAGTACACATAATTGGAGTTTGGAGTTTTTTTATTTTTATTAATATGTAGCATGAGCATAATAATCAGTCTATAATGTTCCCACTGCTGGGACACAGGCCTCCTCTCGGTGAGAGGGAATGGGCTTTAATCCACCACGCGGGCCCAGTGCGGGTTGGTAGATGTCACATGTCTTCGAACTTTTGGATCTAACTAAGACATAGGTATCGGTTTCCGCACGATGTTTTGCGCCACCGTTTCGTTCTAATTAATACCTAAATGAAATTCGTTCTACTTAATACCTAGGCCCACAAAACTTTACATTACTGTTTACAAATTTGTAAATTTTACAAGTACGTGTACCATAAAACTCTAAGCCACACGATTGTAACGGAAAAATCTTACAAATACACGGAGAGAAAATTCTTAGAAAAATTACTGTGCTCGTCACCTGTAAAGTGAGTGCAAGTGACATCTACAGAAAATTTTATGAGTGATATTGGGAAAAATTCACTATTTTTCCTATAAATTTTACTGTAAAGCATAAGACTTTTTACTGTGATAGCATGGTAATTTTTCCATTACCACTCAAATGCACTCAGATTATGAGACAGCACAGTAATTTTTCCAAGATTTTCCTCTCCGTGTATGTAAATTGTAGTGACAGACAAGTCTACAATTTGTAAATATGTATAATACCTCATGCTTTGTGTTACGGTTTTAAAAATGCCAAAGTATTGTAGATTGCAACTCTTGCATGTTTATTATTTTTCTGTATTAAGCAATCTTTTCTACAATTTAACAATTTTTTTCAATTGTAGAGTTGTTGTAGAAGTTTTGTGGTATAGGACCCTGATTTAAGTGTCATGTATAATGAATATGTTTTATTGGAAATTCTATTATAAATAAATAAGAAACAATATGCTAAGGTCAGAATACCTTTTAAATTCTTAAGTTGGAATATTGCCCTGCCATACCTACTGCACCCAAATTGCGTAACACACTTTTACTCTCAATTTGAATAATTTTGAAGCATATTGCTAATCCATTGCTCCATATGTTCGACAAATGTGTCTGCTCAACAACGTAAATAACGCAATGAATGTTGTTGAACTGTCAAAATGAAACCCATTGCTACTGATAGTGAGTTACGCAACTACGCAGCTGGTTTGGCAGTAGAAATAGGTAAGTAGTAATCAGAAATAGGTAAGTAGTAATCAAAATATAGTTGTGAGCTGCTGAAGATTGAAAAAACTATCTTTGTATTGTATAAATTCAATCTCTTAATATTGTATAATTGCATAACACACGTGTGAGCACTATGCACCTAAACTCTAAAGCTATCATTTACTGGGTACGTCTTTCATTGACTTGAATGTGCCCTGGCGGCTGAGGGTATGTCATGCTCACTCAAATGTCTCGCTGGTGGTGGCGTGTGTGTTGGATCATTGAGTTCCCTTCAAAATGGTTGAGCTAAATGGTGCTGATCCATACGTCATGTTCGTGAACGGGCGCCGCCAGTAGGGACTGGTCATCTCTTAGCCGCCACGGCTTATTTTAATTTTAATCTAAGTATTTTCATTTCTGAATTGTTATTTTTTTGTTTTTGTTTTTATCTTTTTTAGTACGGACGCTTTTAACGTGCACGTCTTTCTACATCGTTCTCACATGTATAATTTCAACTTGAATGATGTAACCAAAATTTTGTAACAATTTTTATGATTTAAAAGAGTGTCCGTGGAGTTTCTTGCCCGTTCTTCTCCACAGGTACCTACGCTTTGGAATGGGCAACTAGCTTCATCTTTCTGACTGACCGACCCCTTGACAATTCAAAAGTGCCTGTAATTGGTTTACTTGAAATAAATGCTTTCAGTTTGAGTTTGAGTTTGAGTTTGAGTTTCAGTAGTTCCCCGGACGAATTACAGAAGCCCTACTAGTACTAAAAGTTATTTTACATCACATTAACAACACCCATAAACGTAGTAACGATATATCTTTATTCCCTATCCTGTAATCCAGTTCATTGACCCAATATAATCAATTGTAATCGTATTACCAACGCTGATCGCACCCCTGATCCTACTAGCTCCTCCCTCTTTACTTTTATTATTATTACATGTACAACGTGTAACGTTAAATGCGCAAAACCTCAGACACCCCAACTGTTTTTAATTCAATTGACCTATTTCAAAAAGAAAATAAGTCATTAAACATTTTTTAAAGGTTTTGTGTGCTGTTTTAGTTTTACTGGCCATTCTGATAGTTTCTTGCGTCTGCGACGACGCTTTACCGAGTGGGGAGTCGTCACCGGGCCGCTGCGCCGCGCTGACATTGGCTTGCTTGACCTATTAATAAATAGACACGGTAACGTTTTTAATGAAGATTTTTTGAAAAATGTGACCTATATTAAAAAGTGGTTCAATTAATTCTGCTCGTTATTCTGATCAAACTATTTTCAGGTTTTGCGCATTTAACGTTACACGTTGTATAAAATGGTAAACTGACTGACTGACTGGGTGATATATCAACACACAGCACAAACCGGTGGTCCTAGAGACATGAAACTTGGAGGGTGTGCTCTTTGTGAAGAGTAAGTATCCATTAAGAAAGGATTTTTGGGAATTCTACCCCTAAAAGGGTAAAATAGGGGATGGAAGTTTACGGTTATGCGAGAGAGGCTAAAACGGCTGAACGGATTTGGATGATACTTGGCACACAGATAGTTTAAAATTTGGATTAACCTATTGGTTACTTTTTAATCCCGGTAGTACGTTCCCGTCGGATATGTTTCGACATCCACGCGGGCGAAGCCGGGCATAAGCTACTTTTATAATAATATAAATTGAAGACTGCACTTTTAGTCAAAATTCAATATAATTCTGCCTCCTATACATAATAACCATACTAATATTATAAATACGAATGTAACTGTCTTTCTTTCTGTCTGTTGCCTTTTCAAGCCTAACTAAACCATTGAACTGATTTTGACGTTCGGCATCATTGATCTATGGTTCCCATAATATGACATTCTCAAAATACGATAAGTACAATAGATAGGTAGCCTGGGGCCTGGAGAAGGACATAGGCTAGTTTTCATCCTGGGTTATGAAACACGACATAAATGCAGACAAACTCGTGAGCAACAGTTAGTTATAAATCAAGGAAATAAGATATAGCTTTGATAACCGTAACATCAAGCTATTCTCCAAAGGGGTCAGAGGTGTGTATAGGCACCCACATTTTGCTATACATAATAGCTATGCTTAGGTCCCATAATGTAATGTAATGTAATGTTGTTGAGCCAGATAGCCACAAATGCAGACTCCTGAGTCTTCAGACTGAGTTTCTAATGTATGCACCCAATCAATAAACCTGCCCAACGCGTTTGTCGAAGCCCACTTGAAAACAAGAGAGAATATATTCTATTGTTTTCTTTTTCGTAAGTAGTAAGACCCTTGTCATCTTGTGGTTACTCCTTTATTTTCATTTCCACATATTTATAATACTCCCCATTACCTCCCAACCGCCACGAAATAAAGTCCTTCCGTAAGAAGGCACCCTTATAAAATATCCCACTTCATATTTCGTATACTTACTCAAATGAAAAATCATGGTCATCTATTTCTTATTTTCCCGTTTCGAATGTTCCCCTGTAGCGAATATTCCAGGGGTTCTAATGATGTCCGATTCCCCTAATCGTGTTACCATCGATTCATGGGTTTAGCGTCCCTGCCCTGGCATAAAAATGTCATGTCGTTGCTTGCGCTCGGCTCACGTAAAACTCGAGTGTTATTTACGAAGATACTAAAGCTGTCGAGTTCGTTGCGAGAGTAAATTCTTGTTAGGCCTGCTGCCGGTTGGGGAAAGATTCAATGGAGAATTTTTAAGTCTAGGCTCTAGACAGCTCAGTGTGTTTATACAAGGTGGGGACGACCATACGACAATCGATTAAACTTCGTACCTAGTTAGGTATATCTAATCATATTCCCAGTCTGCATACGAAAATTTGACCAAATATATCCTATAGTTTAGTCACTATACTTAGGCTCATCATAACTAGGTATTTAGTGCGTTTGAAAAAAAAAAAAAAAAAACACTTTTTATGATTCGAAAATGTTGCGTTTTTATTTAGTCGGATTGTCGTATTTTCGACTCCAAATTGTATGAAAATTACTACAGTGTTTATGAAAATTACTTAAAATGGTATGTTTAATTCAATTTAAAACTACTCAACTACTTTTGTTTTGACTCATGGTTCTTTGTGAACGTTCAGTCAAAACAGTTTTGGCCTGTTTTTTAGTCTTCTCTCGTATCACACTAACTAATAAAAGAATATAATTATCTTGTCACCAGCCAGCAAGGTTGTACCTAGAGAGTTCCACCGGTATAGAGCCGTAAGCCGGACAGCACAATAATAACTGTAGGTATCGTGAAAAAGCTCAGAACAGGGAATTTCTGACTGGATTTTAAGCATTTGCCATCACTACCTTGCTTATCAGGACCAAACGAAATGAGCATAATTTCCTGCGCATGATGAAATTATTCAAAATTGTGAGAACTTAATTTAAAATGATCTTTTAATACTTAAATCATTTATTACAAGTAGGGTAGGTCCATAATTTTATAATGTGCTTCAAATGTATTGGAAGCAAGCGTATGTTTTCTTAATATAACTGTAACCTTAGTTGACATTTGCCATTATTGTATTGTTGTGACATTTTTCCTATAATTCAAACAATTTGACATTAATTTGTATTATTTTATTCTCATAATTGTTATTTAAAATTAATTACAATATCTTTAAATTTGTGTAAATTCAATAATAATATGTTTTGCATGACGGTAGAACATGGAGGACTCTTATAATAAAACATCTAATCTATGTGTATGTAAGTACTACCTACTCGTAAATAGGTACCCATGTTTGCAAACCTATAAATGATTTGATTTGATTTAATTTGTTTACAGTAATATATAAAAACAACTGATTGTAAAAACATCTGAAAACCACCACTTGGGTTACAGATGCAAAGCAATAAATCATTGTCATTTTATCAATTATGTATTTCATTCCAGCGTTATCTAACAAGCAATCCGTATGCTCCCAAGTTCCTGACCAAAAAAAGGGGCATCTATCACTATCATTTATTTCTCCGGCATTCTTCCCGACCTTAGACAAAAGTCGGTCATGTCAGTCGACACCGGATATCCACCGATGCAGGGCAAATGTTGACACTACTTTATCACCCCAAACTTCCCTTTACACTCTTCTGCAAACACAAGGTATTTTCAACCTTCTTCCCCTGTCATAAGAAAGCTAATCTTATGTCGAACATGTACAAAAGCTATGGTATAATTAAGGGGTGACTGTGAAAACAATGCTGTATCGTAGGGTGGGTCTTATAAAACTCAAAATAAACTTGGGGGCAACGAAAATATTATTTCTTGATAAAACCTCGAAGGGTTTCAGAACTAGAAAGGTGTCAAAGTGAGTGTTTCACACTAGCGGAAGAGATTAAAGTATGAGTGATGATGTACTACATCGCCCTAGTTTGTTTAGCAGAAGATTACCAAGATCTTCAAAAAACAAAAAATGTGGACGCGAGGAAAGCTGTTTTGAGTTTTGTTTCCGCCAGTTTCAGGGGTCATATTAATAGTCTGTCTGATCAAACTAGACCGAGAATCTAGACTACATCAACTTAGACCTTAATACACGGAGAGAAAATTCTTAGAAAAATTACTGTGCTCGTCACTGTAAAGTGAGTGCAAGTGACACCTACAGAAAATTTTCTGAGTGAGATTGGGAAAAATTCACTATTTGTCCAATAAATTTTACTGTATAGCATAAGAATTTTTATCGTGCTAGCATGGTAATTTTTCCATTACCACTCAAATGCACTCAGATTATGAGACAGCACAGTATTTTTTCTAAGATTTTTCTCTCCGTGTAAGTATTGAAGCTTTGGAATTGAAGCTTTCTGATAGTACTTAGGTACTTTTATCTGTTCATATGCAGATGCCACAACCTGAGATAAGAAATCACGACAGGACCTTGAAACCCTTTTCAATGACTATTGAGGTAGGTACCTACCATAGGACTGAATGGTGTTTTCGGCAAACTAAAACTCAATTGAACGGGCCCCCGCTCAAACCTTTGGAGACATCCCACTTTATTTGAGGTCGGCACAACATGTCTTTTTAGTTAACCGACTTCAAAAAACAACCTCTTCGATTTTTTTTTGTTTGTTACCTCAGAGATCCGTTATTTATAAGCCGATTTGCATTTTTTTTTAATTTTTTTTTTATGGATTAGGTATGCCTCAGGGGTGGTCTCATATAAATGTGATTAACTTTTCTTGGGTAGTTTTTGAGTTAGTTTCAATAATACGATTTTTTTCCACTTAGTTTATATTGATGATGTTTTAATAACTTCCTGTCACTGATATTTACCTAGCAAGTAGTGTTATACGAGTTTTTGTGGCGTAGGTACAACAAAAAGTCAAAAATAAAAACTTTTTCACAAAAAAAAAATCGACTTCCAAAAATAAACACTAAAAATTGAAAAATAACTTTAATTTCGGAAGTTGCTGTCAAAAAACGGAAATGCGAAACCAACGACACTGACCTCCGAAATTAAAGTTATTTTTCACTTTGTAGTTTTTTTTTTTGGAAGTCGGTTTTTTTTTTTGTTTTCGTATACAAGTTTTTCTTCCATACTTCTTTACTAGTCGTCATCTCGGTAGTCCCTACCTGGATAAACTTTTGACACCTTGAAACAATTTAAATCATAGTAATACTAAGACTTATAAATTCTTAACCAAAAATGCCATAACAATGTGCCTAACAAGGAAATATTCTTTGGCACCGTGTGTTTTAACAAGCGTATAATTGTCCGTATCAAAGGCGTTGTCTCCAGATATATAAATATAAACAAGACGACAGTTTCAGCCATTGTTCAGTGCTTCGTTTAGTAGATAAACATGTACAATTTTAAGTTCTTCGTGTCCGTTGGCGCAGTGGTGGTAAGAATTGTCAAAATTTTAGTTTGTGAGCTTTCTGTTTTCGCCATAACTTATTCTAAAATTAATAATGAACATTATTGGATAGTTTACCAAATTATTTGTTCTTCGATCAAGCAAGATCGAGATCATAAGCGGCACCCCAATTACGTAACACAGTACTTATTACTCTCAATTTGAATCATCTTGAAGCATATTGCTAATCCATTGCTCCATATGTTCGAAAAATGTGTCTGTTCAACAACTTAAATAACGCAATGTATGTTGTTGAACTGTCAAAATGAAACCCATTGCTACTGATAGTGTGTTATGCAATTACCCTGCGGGTGCCGAGTTTTATTTTACTAGATAACGAAATAGGCACAATATTTAGCAGCCTAAGATTGCTAGATATTGTGCCTGTTTAAACTATGGACAATACGCAATCCTACACCAAGCGACCAAAAGAACTCAATGATATAAGTAACTTCAACCTTCCACGTAACTTATAATTTCTACTATTACTTTAATTAATTTATAACTTAACTTTTCAGGTTTTAATCTTCCCTACGCACAGTGAAGGTGAGACACCAAGTTAACAAGAGAATTCATAAACAATTTGCTTTTATTGAGTTACCACGCCCGCCTCATTTGTATTCTGCGAGCAATGAATTCGTGGCAGATTATTTTCCCCGTTTTATAAGTTAACTTCAATGAAAGACGAGGGGTCACAAGTTGCAGTGAGTCAACAAACAGTATAACAAATGATCGGCATGACCGCATGACATATCCTCTATCGATAGGTGTAGGTAACAAGTCATTCTTCGAAGATTCTACGAATATTCAATGAGTGCGTCGAAGGGAGAGTCAAGGGTTGTAGGAGCTGTCTTTCCAAAATACAGCTCTTTTTTTAAATGCTGATTTCTTTAATAGCAAAATCAGACTTTAATGTTCCCAACTTCCCACTGCTGGGACACAGGCCTGAGATCTCCTCTCGCGGGACCAGTGAAAATGCAGACCTATTTCTTTATTTAGTACTTCAAGAACATAAATGTACAGAGGCGGACTTAATGCCATAGGCATTTTCTACCAGTCAACCTTTGGGTGATGCAGAGACAAACAGCCGTGCGATTCTGTAACCATCTCACCGTGAAAGCTTGGGTGAAGTGAGCGTGGAGTGAGCTGTCATTCGCTAGGGATTAACACTATTAAGTGCTCACTTCACTTACGATTTCACGGTGAGATTTTTACAGAATCGACCGGCTGTAGTAGGTGCAATCATGAAAATTGAGGAATAAATATTTTAAATATAATAAGATACGCATAAACCTATTAAAACTATAAATATAATATATACCTAATAGTATATAGAATAGAATAGAATAGAATACTCTTTATTATGTACACGATATAAATTACAGATATAGGTACATATAGAGTTTTTACAAAGGATGATACAATGGGCAGTCTTATCGCTAAGAGCGATCTTTTAAAGACAACTTTTGGATGGATTGAAAAGGGAAGGAGAGACAAATACTGTAGGTAGTCTGTCATATAAATGAAAGCCCAAATAAATATATTGTAAATACATGAATATACTAAAAAGAAATAAGACAAACAATGAGAAAATTTTGTCGTTGTGATGATACTGCCAGCTTCTTGCGAATGTGCTCGCGAACCTTAACTTTAAAGGATAATCGGTTGGTTGCCATCCTGATTTTCTGACTGATTTATCTTATTCTACTTAGTCATTTAACTTGGAGAAGGTAGTAAGGACTATTATTTAGCTTTATTTCAGCAGTGGGTGAAGTCGGGCTGAGGATGATGACGATGAAGATGGCTACATATCTAAAGCAACTGGCGGCATTCGAATTCAACGTTTCCCGACCAAGCCGAAAATTGATGTCCCTAAATTTTCATCTTCACAGTAACGGCTGCACCTTCCCCGCACCCTTGTCTATGGCTGCTGGATTATGAACATGGCCATCCAGAGCCAACCATGACAACTACAGCCAAGCCTGGTCTAATGGAGGACTTCGCCAAATTGACGAACAAGAAAACCAATCAGCTGGAGAAACGTATGTAGCATTTTTTAAACAACTTTATGGCAGGGATTCTTTTAACAAGGATAAATATCTCTTGGCATAAGTTATAATGACGATAATCCCGATTTTTTCGACTACTTATTTACATGTTAAAACAGCTATTTCAAAAGCAGGAAATTCAAAATTCTGTGCAAGCCCTTGAGGTGAACATGTTGGATGTTTGTTTGTTTTGGAGTTTAGGTAAGTAGGTTTATCACAGGACTTTTCCTCTGATATTAAATAATTCTGTTGACTAGAATAATGTTTATTATAATACACACTATTGTTGGACTCAAATCGTGTCTTTTGTAAACCCTCCCCCTTTCTTGGGGACCTTCTGTAGTCAATTGTTCCTATTGTTTATTCTCAATGGGTAGATAGACATAGGTACTCTTTACAATTTGGGCTTCAGTTATTTAAGGGGTCATGGGTCCCTACGGTTATGGGTACCTACTGCCTCAATCTTAACATATTAAACACAATGGAACACAAACCGAGCCGGAACCTCCCAGCCTGAATATTTAACTGAAATTCCCATTTTTACGTCACCCGAATGGAGGTACCAGACATGTATGCCTCTATTCAACTTTCTATTAATATAATGTAACTAGTAACGTTGTATTATAATCTAAGTAATTATTTTTGTTTCAGTTATCACCGATTGGAGTAAGTCTAAATAAAGTTAAAACTTGGAATGAAAATTCGCTTTTGAGCTTAGACTTAATATATAGCAGCTGACAATAGATGGCGCTACTGGAAGCCGACCCTAACATAGTTGGTAAAAAGCTAGGCAGGTGATAATGGTGCAGATTCCCTTGTTCACAAACTAAACTAAATTTAAGGTCAGTCAATCTTTTTCTTTCTACTTCTTTAAGAAAAGGACAAAAGATAAATATTAGTTTAGTCCTGTCAAATTAATATACTCCATAGAAAGGTTTAGACGTCATTAAAAAATTTGGCTACTAAAAATACGTCAATTTACGTCAGGCGCCGCCTAATTTAACAGGACTAAACTAATATTTATGTTCTGTCCTTTTCTTAATGAAATAGAAAGAAAAAGATTAAAGATGCACTGAACTTAAATTTAGTTTAGGAACTTAAATTTAGTTAGTTCAGGTTGTTTACCAAGGAATTGCCGCCAATGATGATGAACAATAGATGGCGATAATCACCGATATACTAATCATTAATTTTGCGACATCTCGTAGAAAATTGGTGAACTAAGATGACTGAAAAGAGTGGGCTACTTCGAGAGTACTGAAACAGACGTTGGAATGAAAACAAGAGAAAATCTGAACAATCGTAAATAATTTTAATTTTTAGGGTTCCGTAGTCAACAAGGAGCCCTTATAGTTTCGCCATGTCCGTCCGTCCGTCCGTAGCTTAGCTCAGAGACTCTTAGTACTAGACAGCTATAATTTGGCATGGATATAAATATTAATCACGCCGACAAAGTGATAAAATAAAATCATGGAAAAAAAACTTTTTTTTCTCGTCTACTCCATGGAGTGGGGTATCTTTGGATAGGTCTTTCAAAAATATTGCGTATTTGTAAAAACCATTTTTCGATCCAGGGATCCGTTGGTGAAAATATTAAGCTTTAAAGTGCTAATTTTTGTTAGTCAAGTGCCGCCCGCCAGGTAAATGGTTTTTAGTAGATATGTAAAAAAAAACTCGGTAGTAGTATATATAGGGTGAAAAAAAAATCAGCTGTTCCCTACATTTTGAAGACTCGTACGAACATAAATGTAGGGAACAGCTGATTTTTTTTGGTCCGATAGTAAAAGTTGTTTGTAATGATGAGTAGAATCATGTGTTTAAGTATCGGTCACTAATTACCAGTCACCCTATATAACGAAGTTAAAAGGAAAACTATCACAGCTAAGTAGACTTTACAAGTTTAAAAGTAATAGTCGACCAACTTACATTTACAGTTGCAATATATGGGAGAACATGATTTTCAACTAAGACAATGTTAAGTTTGTTCTTGGGATAAATTCATTCTATGGAAACCTTCATTGTGCATCGTCCGACACGCACTTGAGCGGTTTTTTTTTATTTATACTGATTGCGTGTCATCTCTTCCAAACAGTGCTGTGGGGGCCGAGCAACGAGGAGCAGAAGCCACGCTCTAGGAACGCACTGGAAAGAATGATTTCTGGCTATATGAAGTTCCTATCAAATATACTCAACATGTTTTAAAATATACTTGTTTGAAATTGTATCAAATCATTTTGCACATGTCGGTTTAGAAAATGTAAATATTTTACTATTCTTCGTCGGTTTACCTCATAGTCAGCTGTTATTGTTGTTTAATTATAGACAAGATTGATTAAAATGTTAAGTTTATTAGAGTAAAACCTGGGCACGTTTAAGTACAAAACTGTTTCAAATAAATCTTATGATAAGAACTTAATAAATATTTTATTAGGAGGGTAGTTTATTTATATAACACGCGCTCATCATTCATCAAACTTTTATTCATAATAATTTTAGGAAAAAATAGTACTCCTTGGTGTGGGCTACAGCAGGTTTTCTGAGCCAAAGTAACTCACACCAGCTTTCAATGACTTGAAAAACTTGAGTACCAAGATTCATCCGATACTCCAATCGTCCAATTCTGTACCAAAACAAAAATAAAACCAAAAATAAATTTAATATATTAATTTTAATCAGACTCGTTTCACAACATAAATGAGAAACTTTCACTCACAGATTTATTCTACAACATTAGTCAAATTCTTACAAAAAAATTTAGGCTAGAGCAACTAACACTGTACAATAAATCCCTGCACTCGACGACACACAGTGCCGTATTAACATTAATACAATAAAATCTGAGCGTGATTGCAATGTTTATACAAAATTAAGAGTTTGTTGGGTGCGCAAAAATAAATATTAATAACCCCAACTTGGAATATTTCGAGCCAGCACACGCATTGTAAGATAAATATTATAATGAATTAAATTTTACAGCTAGGTATTTATCATACATCTTGTATAGAAGAAGACTGGAACAGACACACTATAATGCACTATGATGAACTAAGGGTTCTTCAAGTTTTTGGAACTACAGCATGCGCACAGACATGCCCCGCGCTAACACGCTCACGTATGTATCCGACGATACTTTTTGTCTTTAAACACACATTGACACAGTTTACAGCTCATCATGGTCCTCCTGTAACAAAGACGGTTCCTAATTAGAATGGAGGTCAACAATAAAATAAGACGTGTTACGTCTTCAAACTTTGTAAATAATTCTAATTATAAGCACAACAAAGGCGATTTATAATGCCAAGAATTCAAGTACAAAAAATGTACATCTAAATTCGTCAGTAAAGCTACTTTGTTGTAACTACTTCCTTTTCAAGGTAAGCGTGTTTTCATGATTTTTATCTTTGAATCACTTGACTTTGGCAACAAAACCCAACTGCGACAATCATCTAGCTAGGCTAAAATATAGCAAGTGGATTGTTGTGCCGGTCTAATATAATAATATTCTTAATTTAGGCTTCCACAAAAATCCCGTTGTATTATTGCACCTTCTTGGTAGCAGTAAACAGGTTGGTTGAAAATAAAAAGTAAGTCAACTCACCATAGGCGCAGCTTCACCAGCCTCGTCATCGAGATCTTCATCATCGAGATCCTCATCATCAGGCTTCTCAGCCTTTTCCTTCTCCCTCTCAACCTCATCCTGCTCACTCTTCATCTTCTTTTCACCTTCTAGCCTCTTCTTAATGGCCTCACCACGTTCTGCGGCCTCTGCAACGTCATCTCCGAAGTAGAAGTTGTCGAAGATGGTGCCTGCCTTGACCTGCCATAAGTCGAGACCGACGGCGCAAAGTTCGTCGCGTTTGTAGAGGTTGGGGTCTGATACGTATTCAGGGTTGTCGATCTCCGGGTGCACCCATGGTCCCTTGTAGGCGGGGTTGTCGATCTGTGAATAGGGAATTTTGTAATGAGTTTATGTTGATAGGTATTTAGGAGTAATTGTTTGTAAGGTCAAGTGGTGGTGAACCTACAAACGCTTTAGTTCTAGAAAATATGTCGCTATTTATTAATACTTAGGTTGTAATTCAATGTGAATGATTCGCATGAAAACTTGAAAATCCCGATACATTCATCATTCGGCTTACTAAGCAAATAATTCAAGTGTATAGAACTATTACTGCTGAATACTAGTAACACCGGCTTACACCGCCACGCCAGTCAATGAGACGTTCGATTTTCACATTATAACGGTAACGCGGGTCAATATACGTTATGAACGTTATGCTAACAGCCACGCGCGACTTCTAAGGAAACTGACGTCATCAAATGACTCAATGATGCTTTCTTTAGTTTTAAATAGATTCTACACGCTCCCACTGCGAAATTAAACGTTTCGGGTGTAAATGTGTTTAATGCAGTTTTTAGATAAGAGAAATTGTGTAGAAAGGGGACCGTTTCTAATTGATTAAAATACTCTTGTTGAAATTGGAGCGTGTCGACTTCTTATTTTTAACTCATAAGTCGACAAGATGATTTGGAACTTCGTTATTTCCGTGTCATTGCTCCGGATTTTCAGTGTTTTGTTGAACCTAATTTTGGCTTATGAGCATTGCCTTCTTTCTGGCCTTAATTGCCGAAAAATGCAAATTTGAACAACACAGAAATACTACATTGTAACCTTTGATGATGCTACAGTAAAAGTAAAGTTCGTTCGTTCGTAGTCTCGTCAAACTCTGCCCTATTGCATGACCTTTCAATGTTAAAATTATGTCGCCCCTGCTCAAGCTATATACCAAGTGACACATTTCCGATGACGCCACTTCGCACGAACCGGTTTCAACAATGACCGACGAATCTAAAATCCAAAACGTGATACAAAATTCACAAATTACCTGCTTAGGTGCCCAAACTCCCTTGTAGTCAGGGTTGTCAATCATGGGAGGTTCCCATTCGCCGTCCATCTCATCATCCCAGTCCTCGGGCTTGGTGGCATCAGGGTCGGGAATGTGCTCAGGTTTGTCCCAGTCTTCGGGTTTCTTGTCATCAGGGTCGGCGATGGTGGCCCTCTCGTCCCAGTCTTCGGGTTTCTTGGCTTCGGGGTCCTATATGGGGAAAGAAAGTTAGAGAATATGAAGAACGCTATTAAAACTAATGTTTTTGGCAAAGTTCTGTTAATGCTTATACCATGGTATGGTTTCATTATTTGTTAACACTGGTTTTTATGTTATTAAATTCCGTAAACAGAAACCTCCAAATAAAATCTTCAGCCAATTTTGCGCGAATCACTAGTTGCAAAATTGTGACATGTCTAGCGCGAAATTAAGTCTTCATTCAAAATGGTTTCTTACCTTGATCTTCTTGGGCGGCAGGAAGTCCCAGTCAGCCTCAAGTTCTCCAGACTCGACCTTCTCATTGTCGATGAGCACCTCATAAGTGTTGTCAGGCTTCACAATCAGAGTGTACAAGTGGGTGTACACGTCGTCCTTGCAACGGATGTCCTTCTTGATCAAATGGTTCTTGCCCTTGTAGCTGAAGATCACGTGAACCTGAGGGAGAAGGAAGATCTAGTTAGCACTAAGGATCGAAAGAGATATGGATGTTTGTCAAACGTGTTTGAGGTTGACGAACTATGAGGTTCCATCGAACTTTTTGGTATAGGTGATAATTTATTTATTTGCATATTTTATTAGACGGGAGCTAGCCGTGCAAGTTTTGTTTCCAAATTGGTCAGTGACCCTAAAATTGTCTAGATTTTGTTAATAATATCTATTATACGGCATGATTTCTTTTACAAGCTCCAAATTTTTACAGGGTGTTCTACTCATGAATATGAACAAGTTTCACTATGGAACCAACTGTGTGAGATCACCAAAAAAATCTGCTGTTTCATACATTTTGGTCAAGTAGGTATTGAACTTTTGTATTAAACGGTTGATTTTGTTTTCGTGATTTCAGAGTTTGTCCCATAGTGAAAGTTGTTCATATTCATGAGTAGAACACCCTGTAAAAATTTGGAGCCTGTAAAAAAAGCATCCAGTATAATCAAGACATATAAAAATCCCATCTAAGAAACTTAACAATTAACAAATAATAAGTACCTCATTACATCAGCAAATGAGTAAGTACTAAATTAGTGAGGCCAACTAATTGTTACAGACAGACAATATCGGCTGCGTGAAATCGCCGGTTGGAAACCAATGTTATGCAACATCCTAGCTGTTCAATACTTCATTGAACATTTGTTATAAAACGTAACGCTGGGGGCGGTGTACATATATACATATATCGATACCTAAAACACTGTGATAATCAATAATGCTAGAGGCTGTATGCACTCGAAAACATTGCCACGTGTCGCCATAAGGCCGCATAAATTTTTAATGAAGACATGTCACTAATGTTAAAAGGTTTTTTTTTATTTTTTATGAACTAGGTGTTAATATATCGATACCTATAGCAGTAACGAGCCTGGGATAATCGATAATGCTAGAGGCTGCATGCACTCGACCACTCGTCCCATAAGGTCACATGAATTTTTAATGAAGACTGATCAATAATGTTGACATGATTTTTTTTTTATGAGCTACTTGCACGCGTATAGTAAAATTAAAAACATTCGCGAAAACGATGAAATTATGACGAAACTGCATCAGATTCTGTTGTTTTTCGATATCAACTATTACCTACATCAAAACCTGTCGAGTATTTTACGAGAACAAGTACGATAACTTTCATACGATAAAAAACGTAAGCACTGATCTATCAATTGATAATTTAATGTGACGAGAAGTAGATCAATACTTTCATTTTGCCATTACTCATGTGTGACGGAAAGCAAGAGTAAATGGGTAGGTACATGTTTTCTGACCTCGGACTTTATTAATATCCGTAAAATATTGATAATATCTTAATGCTGTTTATTCAGCTTTCACGATATAGCGATAATATAGAACCGGCGCATTTTTAATTATTTACTAACTAATTAATATTCCGAAGGTCAATTTCACTTAATTCATTATTACGTCCTAAAAACTATGATAGAGTGATTAATTGAACAATGCCTGGGCCGTAATTCTCTGACACATGAACGAACCCGCGCGAAATCATCGCGAGATTGGCGGGATAAGCTAAGGAATTGACGTGGTTTCGAAGTAAGGTACCTAATCGTTAAGTGGTGTATAGTGACTTAGGCTGCCTGACTCGGAGCGAGACTGCGGAGCGGAGAAACGGAGAAATATTAACCAATAGAAAAATGACATTGAGATTTTATGCAATCCTATTGGTTAATATTTCTCCGTTTCTCCGCTCCGCAGCCTCACTCCGCGTCAATAGACAGGCAGCCTAAGGGCTCTGAATAGTTTCGGAAAATAAATTATGCTAGAATGAAAGTCAAGTAGGTACCTCGGTAAACAATATTTTATATCATTATGGTTCATCAATAATGCGAGATGTTCGAAAGACTAATCGGATCTAAACTACCAATGTTTTTGTCATTTGAATGATTCATTGGAACATGGAATTGTATTATTTATAAATTATTAATGCCTTTGACTTAGGTGTAGGTTGGTAAGGTTTAATAAAATTCAAAATTGTTTAGTTATAATAATTAAAATAGGTGCGCTCCGCAGTTTCACTCGTAAGTCTCGATAGATCGGGAATATTGGGATAAAAAGTATCCTATGTCCTAATCCAGGCCATGGTCTACCCATTTGCCTGTCATCCAAATCCGTTCTGCCGTTTTAGCGTGAAAGCGTAACAAACAAACATAGGTACAAAAAAAAATCAAATCTTTTCTCTTTATTAATTATAATATTAGTTTAGATAAAAAGGTCGCAATCGTGCGAAAATGTGTGTGAACTATAAAGTTCACACACATTTTCGCATGATTGCTTCTAAGTTTACCTAGATACCTAGTACAAGAGAATGTTTGTATTTATTCAAGTCTAAGAGCCCAAATAAACGAATTAGCTGTTTTCCATTGGGCTCTCATTACTATAGAAACCTATCTCAGCCAGCTACTAAATTGTTTATACCAATGCTAAATGAAAAAATAACTATTATTCACCATGAAAACTAGCTAATTGAAAGCCAATGTCCTAATCAGATAAGAACATTTTAAATCCATCAGTTGTAATGTCATATTAGTAGGTACCTACCTACCTGATAATAAAAAGTGAAAACTGTTATACATTCCGTACCTACACCATGAATATTTCATTATTATTATTTCCTGTAACTGAAAACAATTACATACCTACAATAGGATTTATGTACCTATTTTCCAATGGAAACATAGACTATTCTAAAATTATACCTAAACAAGTATTTATGTTAAAAAAAAAAACTTTTTGATATTACATCTTAGGTATATACTTAGTCAACTTTAATGATCATGAGATTGAAACTGGTTATTCTAGTTTAGTGGGCCATTCATTTTTGCATATTACCTAACATTATCATATACTTAGTTATTTAAGCCAATTCATAAAAAGAAAAGTAATAAATGTATGGATTATTTCTGTAGCTTTATACTTTTTATAAAGACATTATGAGCTCCATGTTTGTCATTGCTTTCAAAATGCTCAATCAGTTTATATGAAAAAGTTTGTTCTTACCTTCTTGGTACCAGGACCGCAAATGTCAGGGCCGAACATAATCTCATAGGGGGACTCTCCATGCATGTCAGTCTGCTGCAACTTGCAGTCGAAGACCTTCAGGTAGCCACCTCCGCAGTCAATGTCTTGCTCATGCTTCACAGAGAACTGCACAACCAGGGGCTTTCCTTCATTGCTGAATGGCTCGAACTTGCGCGACAATGCGTAGAACCTCGCGTCCTCAGACGTCTGCAGACCTGACAAGTACCAGGAGAATAGGAATGTACAGGAGATGCAGTGAGAGTGGCGTGTTGTGACGCTGACGCCCGGCCTATTGTTAATATTTGCTGTGTGTAATTGAGTTCAGTGCCCTTTGCACGCTCATAGTATTGGGTAATTTACTACATATATGTATACATACATACATGGTTACTTATATGCATTGATCTACACACAACAATTAATTCATCACTCAAACGTGAATGTTACATAGTAAGGGGCATTTTAGAAGGGGACCGGTCTCCACCTACCTTTATCTTCCTCCGGTTCGTTGTAGAACTTTCCAGCAGTCAGCTTGAACTTGCCGAACTCTTTGCCAGGGTGTTCACTGTAAACCCAGTTGGATTCCCATGAGTCTGAAATGAAAAACATACTGTTTTAACACATTACTCCCCAAAATAAACCGGCTGCCGATAATCTTGGAGACGATCGATAGCACACGCGGCATACCGGCACCAGATAAAAAATTAGGGTTTTTGAATAAAATGCTTAAGCTTACCATCGGGGAATGTCTCCTCGAAGAACACTTCACAATTTATTGATGAAATCGCCAGTAAACTGACAACAGCTAGCACTAAAGACTTCATTTTGATTCACACAAGCACCTCGACGTTCAAAGGACTGGCCACGAATAACTTCAAAAATTGGCGAATTCTCTATTATTACTTCGACCGGTTTGTAAGCCTCAGCAGTGTTTTATTTCGCTCTGTCAAACACAAATATGTGAAGTGGGAATGAGATGGGCATAAACGTCAATGTATTGGGTAATGCGGAAGCGAGGCAGAGATACTTTTGAATTTGGTGAATTCGTATGGGAGTGAGAGAGTAGGAGCAAAATGACGTTTTACGTTAAATTACGACAGACAGATGGAAAGCTGCTATTGGCTGGGCGTTAGCAAATAGGAATTGAACACACTACATGTAGTTAATGATTCAGACGGCGGGAAATTATGAACACCGGTTGTTACATTTCAGCACTCACACATTTCTGGTTTTTCGTTAATGTTACAAACTATATTTTTTAATTGTTCAGTAACTAAAGCTTAAAAATTATTATCTGAATGATGACCATAGTTTATTATGCGTAAATACTATTGCTGTTCGATAATCGAGAAAGTTCATTCATAGTATTAATGATAATGTAAATGTAGCCGCCAATCACTACCGCACAGAGCATAAGAGAGGGATAAAAATACATCACATCGTTAGTTGGAAAGAGAGGTACTTGTCTAGTACGACGTGGATTCGTCGTGGGCTCTTCACATTAGTTCACAGACTACAATATTTATTTTATGTGATGTGGCCTTCAATTATGTTTATACTATTTGAACAATTCATAATTAAGTTGAATATTTATATTATGCAGGAAAATACCAAATACCTTTTGGGTAACTACCTACCACAGTAGACCAGCGTGTATATTACTATATCTACCTAGAAAGTGAGGTACCTGTGATCCGCGTACCTACCAACTTTTCTAATCGGTTTACGCGATTAGACAAAAACCTTGAAATAATTCCCAATCGGAATATCGTACAGTGACCAGATCTAAAAAGGTCACGCCAGATCGATTTAGGTGGGTCATTTTCTGATCAGTTAGGTACTAACTACCCACCTGCATCCAGGCGAGCCATCCTATCCTCCAGAGTAATTGCGTAACACACAATGGGTTTAATTTTGACAGTTCAACAACATTCATTGCGTTATTTACATTGCTGAGCAGACACATTTTTCGAACATTGGAGCAATGGATTAGCAATGTGCTTCGAAATTATTCAAATTGAGAGTTTTGTTACACAATTAGGGAGCTGATCTGTGATATTTCATATTCCTGCGTGCTTTTCAATAGCATTGCGGAATTCAGAATTGATTTTCAATTAAATATGCTGCATAGCCCCAAACTGCTATGTTGTCTGTCGGTTGATGCACGGATTATCTAGATCTATTCCGTAGGTTTCATGACCATTCGCCCATTTGGAATACCTGCAATAACAATCGGTAAGTATAAGTTACCTACTATCCAATAAAATAATTAGGTGAGTCCGGTCTAAGGGCCCTTTCCCACGGCAAGATCCCGTTTTTTGCAGTTACGGTTTTTGCAGGATCCCGTTTAGTACAAGTATATCAAATATACATATTCAAACAAGCATCCGGTTTGCCGGATACTGGGAAAGGGCCCTAACATTTCTTTTACTTTTTTTATTGCTGAATGAGCCTGCACTTGACATATTATGTTTTTGATATCGCATAATAAGTATTATAGACGTTGCATACCTACCTACATAGATTAGATCGATAGATTAATTTTATGTGTCAGTGTTTTGAAATGGTTTATTTTCATATAGTGGGTACTTATATGGAAACCAGATTATATCTAGTTACATACATAGGGTCGTGGAACGCTGCCCGGCAAATTCTTCTTTCATACCCACTTACTATGATACTTGTCAGACAGATTCAGATTCAAATTCAAATTCTTTATTGCATTCATGTGTACATATTATAGTTACACTATAGGTAAGTTTAATTTTAACATAAAAACAATAGAGCGCGCGTACGTTTTTTTTTTTGTTAATAATAGACCTGCCGTGCGATTCTGTAACCATCTCACCGTGAAAACTTGGATGAAGTGAGCGTGGAGTGAGCTGTCATTAGGGATTAACACTTGACACTGCTCACTTCACTTATGATTTCACGGTAAGATTCTTACAGAATCGACTGGCAGGTAAGGTATGTAATTATTTATGTAGCTATTATTTATACTTTACTTTTATTGGACTGAAACATGTTGTGGAGAGGTAGGTACCGTGCAGGCTGCATCTTTAGGTAATCCCTTTATGAATTTTATGAAACCCACCGCTTAGTGCCAGGTTAAGCTAATAAAGTTACAATGCTAGTCATTAGTAGCTAGCCTAGAAGGCTGAGTGTAACGACAACGTGTCCTTTCTTATTTTTCAGAAAAAAGTAGTAGGGATTTGGGAATGATCGGGTGACTTCGGTAGTGAAACCTTGAAAGATAAGCCTTTTCACATGCGATAAGGAAAGAACTTAGTAACTAGGTAGCCATTATTATTAGGTAATGTGTAGGTGTTTTTCACGGTCTTCGTCGATTTTGGGACTGTCCCAACTTTTTTCATCATCATCGGACAATCCTGTGAGGGGCCCGTGGCTAAATAATAACAGTCGCACAGGTCGATCGACCAGGTTAAGCTACGCTTGCCGCGGTTGGTCTGTGGATGGGTGACCATCTTTACATACCGAGACCCCTCCGTGCCTCGGAAAGCACGTTAAGCCGTTGGTCCCGGCTGTCATTCATAGATCTTTGACAGTCCTTACGGGTATAGTCAGAAGCTCGAAAGTTTGACAACCAGTCTTACCAAGGGGTATCGTATTACCCAGTAACTGGGTTGTGGAGGTCAGATAGGCAGTCGCTCCATGTAAAATACTGGTATTCAGCTGCATCCGGTTAGACTGGAAGCTGACCCCAACGTAGTTGGGAAAAGGCTAGGCAGATGATGATCGGACAATCCTGTGACAAGTGGACGACCACTTGAAAGCGTAAACAATCATACAGATACCCACATCCTTATAACCAAGATCTAGGTACCTATGTGGATAGTAGGAGTCCAAGGTAGGTAGGTACTCTACCCAAAACCATTTACAGGGGGCGTTATTGGTAAGTAGGGAAATATTTGTCGACGTTATATTTTTTTTTTTTCAAAATTCTATTGAAAATCAAGATGGCGGCGTTAGTTCCGATTTTAACCACGCGCCAAATTAACTTTGTAGTGCTTTATACATAAGTTTTATTAATTTGTTGTCCCCAGTCGTAAGCAGTGGTACTACGTACTTTCCTTACCAGCCAGTCCGTACGAATCTTCTAGATCAGCGAACGATGTATCTGATAAAACAATGAGCGACATTATTGTTACATTATTGCTGTTTCCGGTATTAATACGGACAACTGGACAATCGGACACTGCAACGAGCTAAGATTGGTGACGTAAAATGTTGTTGGTAGGTACTTGAAAATGTGTAGGAGATGCAGGTAGGGCATATAGGTACCTTGCTCATAATTTGACAGAAAAAGTATTTAACATTGGTGCCGATTCTGTTCACAAACTAAACTAAATTTAAGTTCAATGCATCTTTTTCTTTCTATATTTCATTAGCTAATATTTCATAAATTGTTTCCTGTATTCCATGAAACGTAGTATGTAGGCAAAAATAAATATCATTTAGTTACTAACAGGACAGAACCACGTTAGAAAATATTCATTTGGCTGATAATAACGTAATTAACTCGTATATTATTGTAGTTTTGCCGTCACGCATGCCTTTGATAATTTCAATGGTAGCCAGAGATAGTGGGCAGTTGGCTGGCGTGTTCCAATTGAATAGTTTTTTTTTTGTGCCTATAGAACGTTACACTAGTTACATGATTCCATGCAGTAGCGTTATTATTATAAATAATGGTGCCGATTCTGTCGTTCACAAACTAAACTAAATTTAAGTTCAGTGCATCTTTTTCTTTCTATTTCATTATTTCATTAAGAAAAGGACAGAAGATGAAGAACTAATAGTTTAGTCCTGTCAAATTAAGATACTCCATAGACAAGCTTAGACGTGATTAAAACATTGGCTACTAAAAATACGTCAATTTACGTCAGGCGCTGACTAATTTGACAGGACTAAACCTATGGACTAAACTAATATTTATCTTCTCTCCTTATCGAAAGAAAAAATGCACTGAACTTAAATTTAGTTTAGTTTGTGAACAAAAGAATCGGCCCCATTGTCCTCAGCAAATCCCCACAATGATCACAAATCATCATTCGAATCCCCTACCCTTATCCCAATTTATTTGGGTTCGGCGCAACATGTATTTTTCATCCGTACATCTATTAGTCTTCAACTCGGTGGTCACAATTATCACAAATAGGTACTAATAGATGAATGGTTATCGTTACACCCCACTAGCTTGTTTCTCTGCGGCTTCCACCCGCACGGAGGTCGGAAATCATCCCACGGAAATACTCCCAGAATGAAAAGTATTAAAATATGTCCTATCTCAGGTCTATCCGTTTGGCCAATTGCATCCAAATCCGTTTAACCGTCAACGCGTGAATAGGTAACAGACAGGTAGAGTTACTTTCGCATTTATAAAACCTATATTAACTATGTATAAATCACCACGCAGGCAGGCTTTCCTTGCAAACCAAAAATCAAAAGTCATTTATACAAATTAGGCTGAGAATCAGCACTTTTCGAACGTCAAAATTACAACAGCCGTGCGATTCTGTAACCATCTCACCGTGAAAGCTTGGGTGAAGTGAGCTCATTCGCTAGGGATTAACACTATTAAGTGCTCACTTCACTTATGATTTCATGGTGAGATTTTTACAAAATCGACCGGCAGTCCCGCAAAACGCCCGCCCTTCACCACTTCCTAGTGCTTTCGCTGGGATGTGTGCTTTTGATGGGGGTTACGCAGGTGCTCGCAAGGGCATGATCCGCGCGCTGGGTGGGAACCAAGCCTTATGGCTCATTTACTTCCTTTGGCAAGAAAAAGTGTTTGGAGTATTCGAAGACAGCGCATTCTAGGTACAACGTGGATGGTAAGTGTATAGATGGATCCTCCATCATAGTGAATCCTCCTCATGCAGGGTTTTGAGTCAGGCAAGCTAGAGCTCAACCGCGAAAAGAATCCTTACAGAACAAAGATAGTACCTACTTGTAAAGGTATTCATTTATTTCTATATCGCTAACTAGAACGTGAATTTTCTATTATCTTTTAGGATGCGATTTAATCATCAGCAGAATAGTTTTCTATACTATATTGTCCTAATTGCATACAATCAGTCAACAAATTAGCCAGAAAATACCAAAAATATATTAAAACCCCAATTTATATGTAAACGTCTTTAATTACTCAACAAGTTTACAGATAACCTTCGCAAGTACTTGAGTAAATACCGTTCAAGGTAATGTAGGTCTTATTACAATGACAATAGTTTTGCACTTATTTTATTGTCCTTGAAAAACAGCTCGACAAATAGCGTAGTACCACATGTACTTCAAACATTATTTAATAACTAATATGACGTGGCTGTAGGGAAGCTCTTGATTGGCCAGCGAAATTCTAGTTTCTCATGATGATGTAGTTTACATAACGTAAACGAAGAAAAAGGAGTACCTACATAAGGATCGTAGCAGGTGCCTTTCTGTAGGTTCTGCCTACACCCATAGAAAGAGGCGTGAGTTTATGTATGTATATACATTGACAAAGATTAAGCATTTTTATTAATATGCAAATGTTAGCTTTTGGTACAATATTATGCATTTGTTAATCCACCTTCAAATACGTTTAGTTATCAGTCAATAAGCCTTATTTTCTGTCACCAAATTGTTTTTTTTAAAACTTCGTGTTTTTCAATAACTATTCGCCAACCTTATTGCGTTAGATGCAAAAGTAGAGAAGCCTGAACAATCCCGAATAACAACAACATATTACATCTCAAAAGCGATCCTAAATACAACAGACGCGAAAAAAACTAGAATTTCGAGTGCCAACCGAACACAACCAACTTAAAGCGAAAAGTCTTCTTTAAAATCATAATCATCCTTCTTCTTATAACTCGTAATAGTCACATTTTCTAGAACATCAGCTAATTGGATGGCTTGCTTCTCATTTTTCGCTTTTTTCTTTTTATCTTTCTTAAATTGTTGTTTCCTTAGCTGGTTCAGTTTGGTGTTTCCTTCGATGAGCATTTCTGGGTCTGCTTTTGTTTTTTCGTTTGATCTGGTTCTCTTGTCCTGTTTGTTCGCTCGTATGTTCACTGATTTTGGGAGCAGACTTGAATCTTCTTCGTCTACTTGCATGTCATTTTGTAAAGCTGCTTTTACTGGGCCCGTGCTTGAAATCTGCGGATGAAATATATTGGTGTTATGTGTCAGTTGTCAATAATGGAAGATATATTTTTTTGATTAAGGCCAAGACATTCTCTTTGAAGACATCATCGTAAATTCATCGACATTAAAATTGCAGGGATAGTTAAAATTTCGAAAAGTAAGGTAAATTATAAACTTGCACCATTTTGGAGATTAGTCAGATAAGAGAAGGCCCTTTGAACCTAGATCTCAAAAACGACAGGGCATGTTTTTAATCATAATTTTGGAACAAACATGTTGGTGTTCCCGTTGACCTTGAAGAGTGTATACTTTAATCACCCCTTAGTCTAATAATGTCAACAGTATTGTTGACAACACTACAATAAGGGACCATAATCTCTAATATGACACAATGAACGAAACCGCGCGAAATGAACGTGAGATTGGCGGAAATAGCTAAGGAATTTCCGTGGTTTCGAAGTAAGGAATCGTTAATTGGTCATCGTGAATAAGGTCTACTTTGCCATGATCCGTTTAACTCCTCTATCCTCGTAACGCCCAATGTACAATGTATTGAACAAAGTGACATACAGTATTACACATTGCAAACATGCATTTAAATTAATTAATGTACATTGTAATATACATTGGGCGTTTAGGAGAAGGTTTTGTTTTTAGTCTGGGCCGGAATGCCGTATGTAGCTTTGTTCAATACATTATACATTGAGCGTTTAGCTCATCTTGCGAAATTTTGCTTGGGCGTTACGAGGCTATTATTGTCGACACAATCTCTGTGCTATGCACAACAAACTTTTAATAAACAACAAGATTTTTACCGTAATCCCTTCGACTCCGGTATCGTGCGAGGCTAGTTCGTTGATCGCTTCGGTCTCCATTGCTTCGAACGCGTTGATGTCAAATTCTGCGGCGATTGTTGATACAATCTTCGCGTCTACGTGGATATCTGAATCGAGAGTCTCTGGTGGCAGGGTGAAGTATCTGACCTGATGATGGAAAAAGGCATATGTATATTGAATTGTGCTAATGAAGGAAACAGATTGATGGTCTTGCAAATAGAAAAGCTGTTGGGGACCAGTCGCCACCATGACAACTATAATTACATTATTTTGTTTATGAACTTAAAAATATGGCTGCTGGAAAAACGATGTTATTCTATAAATTAATTTATAAATAATGTTAAATAATTTGTTTGAAATTAATGTGATGATGATTAAGAGGGTTCATCCGTTAGAGCCATGTTGGAGATTCATAATTGATGATTTCCGACGGACAATAAAACCATTTTTCGTATAGTTTTCTCATCAGAACCGTTTTTATGCAAGCCTTTTTTTAAACTAGCGATCGACGGTCTAAGCAGATGCGAGATATTAGTAAAACCATATACGACAAACTTATAACAACATTACTTAATAAAAAATAATAACATTTATTAGTGCATGGCTGAAAAAAAAACACGATTACTGTAAGTTTTCATGCAAGAAAAGTATATTCAAAAGTGTCAATTGTAGCCACTTTTCGAGATATTAAACTTGTTAGTTTAGGATGAAATCTGAAATATTTATATTTTCTTTTAGACCTAGTAAATTAAGACATTTATGTTCTAAAACATGGTTCAAATATTTTTTTAATAACTTATATGTTTATTTTACTATGAATTATTTAGTATTGCTATATAATGGTAACGCTCTTATGGAATGTATTAAAAAAAAATCATGAATAATAGAAAACTAGCAGACTAGTATTTACAGCATACCATTGGACATAAATATTATACTCTAACGTTAAATACATTGTAATGATTTGCACATCAAAATGTCTGACTTTGTATTAGGAACTTAATTACTGACTTTTAGACCAACGCTGTACCAATACCTATTGCAAATAAATGATTATGATTACAACGGAAACTATAATTCACAAATTTCAAATCATATTATATAAATACTTTGGAAGTCGTTGTGTATAGTGAATAAGCCGAATTGTTGAGCACCTAACCTGTTCATGTTTGGGATATCAGCGTTCTATTTCTTAGTAATTGATGAAAATGTTCATTACTACTATACAAGAAAAAAAAACAATAGGTACACAAAAATATGTTGCTGTATACAACGTGTAACGTTAAATGCACAAAACCTGAAAATAGTTTGATCAGAATTAATTGAACCACTTTTTAATATAGGTCACATTTTTCAAAAAATCTTCATTAATAACGTTGCCGTGTCTATTTATTAATAGGTCAAGCAAGCCAATGTCAGCGCGGCGCAGCGGCCCGGTGACGACTCCTCCCTCGATAAAGCGTCGTCGCAGACGCAAGAAACGATCAGAATGGCCAGTAAAACTAAAAAAATTGTAAAGGTTTTATGTGCTATAAAACCTTTACAATTTTTTAAATGACTTAATTTCTCTCTGAAATAGGTCAATTGAATTAAAAATCAGTTGGGGTGTCTGAGGTTTTGCGCATTTAACGTTACAAGTTGTATAAGCCTATTTTTGGGAACTGTATATAGCCGAAAGGTCTTTAGTTAGATACAAGTCTTACCTTGCCGGTATTCCAGTCGTTTAGTAGTATCCTGGCAGCAGATTCCTGATCAGGCACACCACCCTTCTTAAACCTACCCATTCGAGATGCCAGGTGTGCGAAGAATTCCTGAAATAAATTATTCATAATTTATATTCAATCCAATAGAATAAAACATTTTTATTAGATATGCTTCTAGATTTTAAAATCTGTATGATAAGTCCACTTCTTTAATTATTCTAAACTGTTTTTTAACAAACACAACGTCGATGTCTTAGTCGCGTCGCGCTATGGAGCGAGCTATGCTCGGAGTTTCTTTGAAGGATAAAATCAGGAATGAAATTATCCGGAAAAGAACTGGAGTAACCGACATAGCTTGCAGAGTAAGCAAACTGAAGTGGCAGTGGGCTGGCCATGTCTGTCGAAGGGCCGATGGCCGGTGGAGCAGACGAGTCCTGGAGATAGGCTGAGTTGATTGATTGATTGAACGTCGATGTTTATTTAGCACTGAAAACCTACATCTTCTTAAACTAATAGAATAGCTTACCTGTGGCGTAGCAAAGTCTGGTATACAATAAAGCTCGGTCAGTGTTTGTTTGTTGGCTCTCTGCAAGATGGCAGCCGCGGGTGTGACAGGGTCCTTCAAGCTGCCCACGCGCACCGCGTTCTTTAGCGCCACGGACGAGTCACTCTCTGGTCCGGAGTGGAACACTATGCCGGGACTGTCAAGGATCTTGATCTTGGAGTCTAGCTGGACTGTCTGCATTTGTCTGGAACGTTTTGAGGATGAGTTAGTCGTTTATTGGCTGAAAGGTTTGTTTTATTCCACACTACCGCCCCTACTTCGTACTATTATTACGACTTGGCAAAACATAGACATTATTTATGTAAGTATGTGAGTATAATACACATAAACATTCCGGAATAAATTCTCTAAATGATGGTGAAAATCGCATCAAAATCCATTACGTAGTTTAGAGGAACAACGCGGTCTCACTGACGGACACGAAAAGCAACATTAATTTCTAATATGTATGGATTTCAAATAATAAAGCTGACAAGAAAATGGATGGAACTTTAATTTGCAGATGTGACTTGATTAAACTTTCAGAAACCATGTTTAGGAATAAGAAATCTACATATCTAAACATACAAGTAATTGACAACACAATTTCTTTAATAATATTTGTAATAATATAAAGACAATGAGATAACAAGGGCAAAAAGTAGGCTGTTTCTACTGTTCATGTGTTTGCTTTGTCAAAAAAAGGGTTGAGAAATGTGTTATTACAGAGTTTGGATTTGTGCCGGTTAATGGGCTAGCCCCCACTACAAGAAACATAAATATAATACCTCTCTGATAATCTAATACCTCTTCTAATAACTTGCGTATTTGTTATAAACAAACACATTCATAAGAAATTAGCTCCTAAAGAAACAAACAATACTTACTTGGTAACCCCTGGTGTGCTTCCAACATTGCAAGCTTTAGACCTGTTGAGACTGTTGATGATGGAGCTCTTTCCCACATTGGGCAGACCGACCACACCCACTGTGATGGACGTCTTAATGCCCTTGTTGCGGCAGTAGTTGCCTAGCAGGCTCATTATTAACTCTGCGCCCACGCATGCTGAGCCTGGGAATGGAGAATAAGGTATTATGAATGTTCTTGTGAAAGGTAGACCGTTGAGTTATCGAGTATTGCACAACTGAACTACATAAGTATTATAACAAACAGTCTGAATGACAGCTCTAATCTTAAGTTGCAAAATTCAAGTCGATCTGATAGTGTCTTTATTGACCACTTATACAAACTTACTCCAGGTTTTCAATATAGTTGATAATGGAGTAGAAGTTGTTGTTTTGTAAAAAAAAAAACCTGCTCTGCAGTGTCCTGACATCCCAGATACAGTCTGATTCAAGCTTTATTGCGGCTCGGAAGATGAGGCTAGTCGCTGCGCAGTTAGAAATTCACCTGTCAGTGGGGGGTGAAGGGTGAGGTACTGCGCAGCGCACTTAAAGAGTTGCCATAAAGATTGAAGCGAACTATACATAAAATTACACAAAATATCTGGCCGAGGAACCCTTTGATTAACTGGATTAACAACTTGTGAAATTATAAGCATAAAAACCAGTTAAATTATCTAAAAAAAATGTATCTGTATTTCAAACTACAACATATTAACAAATTTAATAATTACCTTTCATCTGCTTCTCCTTAACAACATGTTTCATCTTCCTCGTCCCAAGATTATGCTGTTGGTCTTGAGTAGAAGCCTTGAACGGTACTGCGGGGGCCGTCCGACGCAAGTATTTGAGCCAAGCTTCGAGGTTGGAGCGGGGAACCAAGTCTGCTTTGTTCAGAACTAGAACTAGACGCTTGCCTGACTCATGGACAGCTTCTTCTACTTGAGAACAGCGTGTGCCTGAAGATTTTAGGTTTAACTGTTAATAGATGGGACCATAGATATGAATAACTAATAACACACTAAAATTCCTGTTAACCCTACAGAGCATGTTTTTCTTATCGGCTTAAAAAAATTACACTAGCCTGCAAATATAATGCCATTTCTTGAAAAATATTTACAAAAATCATAACTCAATAGAAACATTTGTTTTTGGTGTATGACCCATATATGGCATCACGCATTATAATGTGAATTTGTGTTACGTAGTATCAATGAAATTACAAGATTAGATGTAAAATGACAAATTTAATATAAACATGACAAATTTAATAGGAACACCTCTAAGTACTAATTATTTCGAAGCTGAAAAATTCAATTTTATCAATTTTTTGCTACGCCGCTCGTTAATCGTATTCAAAGTACACTCCTACCAAGAAGAAAACATAAATAGTTAAATGTTTATTCAGATCTATCCAAAATATTTGGTACTAAATTCAAAACTCAAATACATAACAGTTAATCTTGTCAACACTAGATTACGCTACTTGGATCGATTTTTGAAATATGAGACATTTATCGGTACGTCCCATATGTGGGACACTATACAACGTGTAACGTTAAATGCGCAAAACCTGAAAATAGTTTGATCAGAATAACGAGCAGAATTAAATGAAACACTTTTTAATATTGGTCATATTTTTCAAAAAATCTTCATTAAAAACGTTGCCGTATCTATTAATTAATAGTTCAAGCAACCCAATGTCAGCGCGGCGCAGCGGCCCGGTGACGACTCCTCCCTCGGTAAAGCGTCGTCGCAGACGCAAGAAACGATCAGAATGGCCAGTAAAACTAAAATAGCACATAAAACCTTTACAATTTTTTTTTATGACTTATTTTCTCTCTGAAATAGGTCAATTGAATTAAAAATCAGTTGGGGTGTCTGAGGTTTTGCGCATTTAACGTTACACGTTGTATATGGAAATTCTAAAATTGGAGAAAATATTGACTTATTGGCAGCAACCTTTTTTTTTTTTTTCTTTAATGTGCTATATGAGAAAATCTGGCCTTGGTTGACTACCTATTTTCGACTAACCTATCCCTACTAAACACGGGCTCCGAACCAACGTTCGTAACCAGACGAAGCCGCACAATCATAGACCTCACTCTAGCAACAGAGGGAGCGGCGGAAACTATCACTGGGTGGCAGGTCTCAAGGGAGGCCTCCTGCTCAGATCACAGGTGGATCCGCTTCGACATCCAGGTTTGCGTTTCACCCACACAACCACGGCGTAATCCGCGCAACACGGATCGGGCCACCTATACACGCAGTCTTGAATCAATGCTGGCGACTTCAAACGAGCCGACAACATATGCGGATACGACACAGATTGAGGTACAAGTAAGTCACCTTACTAAATCGTTGATAGACAGCTACCTAACTGCCTGCCCAGAGACCACCCCGCGCAGCACACCGGGAAAACAACCCTGGTGGGGCGCTGATCTGGAGCGCAAACGCAGTAAAGTAAGGAAAGCTCTGAATAGGGCCATGAATACTTGTGCGGATGAGGACTGGGATGAGTATTACGCAGCCAAATCCAGCTACAAAAAATGCATCAGGTTCAGAAGTACCGCAGGATGGCGCAAATTCTGTGGTAACATTGAATCTTGTCAGCAAGCTAACAGGGTAAGGAAGGTACTAGCGCAACAGTATACACCTGGGCCCGCTACCCTCCGGAAACCTGACAACACATTAACATCCTCGCCAGAAGAAACGAGACGCGTCCTTATTGAAACTCACTTCCCGGGATGTATCTTCGCACAGGTATTTGACTGGCAAGATGTAATTCAGACACCATCAGACAACGATTGGCTCTACGTTAGCAGGGTAGTCACGTTGGAAAAACTCCAATGGGCCATCCGGAGCTTCCATCCTTTTAAGGCAGCTGGTCCTGATGGAGTGTTCCCCGCCCTACTGCAGTGGGGTGGCACCTCTGTCGCCAGTAGACTGCTGCCCTTAATGAAAGCGTGCCTGGCCTTCAGATACGTTCCTAAAGGATGGAGGGAAGTGAAAGTAATATTCATCCCTAAGCCAGGTAAGGGTGACTATACAAACGCCAAGTCCTACCGACCAATCAGCCTGACCTCCTTTCTTCTGAAAACTCTGGAAAGGCTGTGTGATAGGGAACTGAGGGATGGCGCTCTGAAGACTTTACCGTTACACGATAACCAACACGCATACAGTTCAGGTAAGTCGACTGAATCTGCCCTTCATATGGTAGTTAGCCAGATAGAGGCAGCGATTCATCAGAAAGGCACCTGTCTGGGTACTTTCATAGACATCGAAGGAGCCTTCGACAAAACCAACTTCTCCAGCATCAACAGCGCCCTCTCCAGACATGGAGTAGAACAGGTACTAACGGACTGGATTACAAACATGTTAAGTAAACGAGTGGTTCGCCTTGAGGGCGAGCAGCAGAGGGCCATGATAGCCAGAGGCTGCCCCCAGGGTGGGGTTCTGTCTCCCCTTTTGTGGAATCTGGTGGTTAATGACCTCATCACTAAACTCAACGCCAACCGCTATTACACAGTAGGTTATGCCGACGACCTCGCAATCCTGGTTTCGGGGAAGGTGACGGACACGATATGCAACCTCACTCAGCAAGCACTACGTATCGTAGAGAGATGGTGCAGGGATTTTGACCTAACAGTGAACCCCACTAAAACTGAATTAGTCATGTTTACCCATAAACGAGCTTTAGGCCATTTTCGCCTACCAAAACTGTTCGATACTGAACTCCAGGTGGCCAACGAAGTCAAATACCTCGGGGTCACACTAGACAGTAAGTTGAACTGGAGTAGTCATCTGGACAATAAACTTAACAGGGCTTGCATAACCTTTTGGCAATGCAGGAAAATGATAGGTAAGAAGTGGGGCCTATCCCCTAAAATTACACTTTGGCTGTACACTGCAGTGATCCGGCCCATGATCACCTACGGGGCTGTGGTCTGGTGGCCCCGCACCAAGCTGGTTACAGCCTCCAGCAAACTACAACGCGTACAGAGACTGGCCTGCATGGCGACTACGGGCTGCATGAGGACCACTCCGACTGCGGCAGTGGAAGCCATCCTGGGACTTCCACCGCTCCACCTGTTCATACAACAGGAAGCGACGTTGGCGGCAGTACGTCTCAACACACTAAACCTCTGGGGTAAGAGTTATACACCACACGCTGCCCTGCTTGAGGGACTCCACAAGGAGTTCCCCATCACGAAGGCCACCAATGACCGGGTACCCAAACAATTTATCTTTGATAAAAAATACAAGATCCAACTTCACGAGGATCGCCGCTGCGAGGGGCTGCGCCCTGCAGAGCTGCGAATCTTCACAGACGGATCCAAAACAGGTAGTGGTACAGGTGCTGGAATCTTCTCGGAGGACTTCAACATACACATAGCCACACCATTGGGCGTCCACAACACAGTGTTCCAGGCCGAATGCATGGGCATCTCTCTGGCCGCTTCAGCCATCATGGCCAGGGAAGTGAAGGATCACTCAATTCGCATACTCTCAGACAGCATGGCTGTACTGCAAGCGCTGAATAGTAATACAGTCGACTCTGGGCTAATATACGAGTGCCACCAGCGCCTCAACCAGGTGGGTAACTTCAATAAAATAACCATTCAATGGATAAAAGGACACAGCGGTTCGCTAGGCAACGATGCAGCCGACGAGCTTGCCAGAAGGGGGTCGAGCATGGCACCAGTGGGACCTGAGCCCATCGTGCCACTCCCCTTCAGGTATCTACGCACTCTGGTAAGGAAACGCACCAGAGATCAACATGACAAACTTTGGACGGAACAAGGCGAGTGCAGGCAGGCTAAGGAAGCACTTCCCGCAATGGATGGCCGCCTCACGAAACAGGTTCTCCGTCTAACTAGACAAAAGCTGCGTACGGTGACTGCAGCTTTAACTGGCCACGGGTCATTTAATAAACACCTCTTTGTCATAGGAGTAACAGACAGTCCGCTGTGCAGGGCCTGCATGGAGGATGACGAGACAGCGGCACATGTGCTTCTAAGCTGCCCGGTGGTCGCCACTTACAGGGCAAAATACTTCGGTAACCCAGGTACCCTACGTGAGACGGTCAGTAACATCAAGGCGTTGCTGGCCTTCCTTGAGGAGCTGGGGTGGATCGAATGATCGATTTTCCCACCCGTACGCAAAATACGCGCATTGACGTGGAGTTGCGGACACCAGCCCGTGTTACCTATTACCTATTACCTATGAGAAAATCTGATTATCTAATTCTGTTTGACAGGAGATTTAAGGTACACCATCTCCTTTGAAGAGAAGAGAAAGTGAGTTAAGGGTAAATGTATTTAAATTATTGTTTGAAAGATGACTAGAAAGGTGTAACTACCGAGATAATGAATAACAGAGAAGTGTGGAAGCAAAAGACATGTTGCATCGACTCCAAATAAATTGGGAGAGAATGAAGATTTAATTTTCTTTTCTCAGAATTAACAAAATAACAAATTAACCAAAACACATATGTCAATAATTTCCTTACCTAAAGGATCTCTGGCATCAACAACTTCTAAGATGACTTCAGCTTCAGATATAACCTTCTTAAACTCTCTGTAGTAAGTCTTGAGTGAGTTCTCCTTTTTTCTGTCTTTGCCAAACTCTATGTCATCTGTGGGCTCATCACCTTTGAACGCATCATGGACTTTGCCTCTGGCCTGTGCATTTTCTACCTATAAATTATGAAAAGGGAAATTAAGTTACAATAATGAAAAAAAGTTGGAAAAGTAAACTTTTATGTTCAGCAGAAATAAAATGCACAAGAAATTATACACAACTGTCAATAGTCTGGACAATTTAGAGACTGGGCAATCAGTACAACTGGGCACTAGTTAATCAGGCAGGCCTGTTGGTCTAGTGGTCAGTGGCCCTGGCTACTATATGCAAGGTTGTGGGTTTGATTCAAAATCAAAATCAAAATCAAAAGTCATTTATTCAAACTAGGCTGAGAATCAGCACTTTTCGAACGTCAAAATTACAAAAGACAGTCCCCCAAAACGCCCGCCCTTCACCACTTCCTAGTGCTTTCGCTGGGAAGAAGAAGTGGCGCAACAAACTCCCCAGCAGCACAGCTGTCTGTTCAGTTAGAAAATATAATTGACTGAATACAATACAAGGTATGCAAAGCAATTAACATTACAAGACACAGAACGCTAAATTAAATGATTTGCCATATGTCAGCTAGCAACGCCAATATACCAAGAAATACAATAAAAAACTATACGTACTCAAGCAAAAATTAATAAATGGAAATTAAATAAAAGCCTCCAGGTATAAAGGGCGTGACCGCTAACATATTTATGCAATGCTGGGTTCAGTTTACATAGCTGTCGCTTGAAGTCATAAATGATAAACTTTCCCACCCTGGACAAATGTTTGTGTGATGAGCATGATCATTTGCTCTTTGTCTGGGTGTAATTTATCTATAATATGTATGTATTTCAAAATATATATGTATGTTTATCAGTTGTCTAGTACTCATAGCACAAGCTCTGCTTAGTTTGGGACTAGATGGCGTTGTGTGTTAGTTGTGGAATGTTATTATTATTATTAATCTTTTAACTGCAGCAGTCATGTATAGTCACAACTACATGATAGACTTTTGTAGGTAATTTGTAGCTTGGCGCCGAGGGCATGTTTTTGCTTTTTTGACATGGCAGTAAAACGGGGGTGTATCATGTTACCCAGTAACTAGGTTATTAAGGTCAGATAGGAAGTCCGTCCAAGTAAAATACTAGTATTCAGCTGCATCTCCAGCTGAGCCCAACATAGTGGGAAAAGGCTAGGCAGATCATCAGTACCTACACTAAAATATGTTTTCTTAACGTGAAAATACAGAAATTAATTAATAACTTACCAATGTTCCCATGCTAACATTTCCACCCTTCTTTTCTTCCTTTTTCCTTTGTTTCTCTTGTTTAGCTAGTTCTCGCTTTTTCTGTCTCTCTTCTTCCTTATGCTTTTTGACAGCTTCTACTTCCTTTAATATGTCATCTTTGAACGGGCAACCATTAGGAATCTGTATGGGCTTGGCTTTCTTTGATTTTGGATTCTTCTTTGCTTCTTTCTTTAATTTTCTGTTGTGATCTTTTACTTTCTTTTCTATTTTGTAGCGGAGGCGGGCCGGCTGCCTCTTTGATGGTTTCTCTGAGGGACAAAATTATTTAAGTTTCATTCATGAGTTATCCTTTGAATAGAGACGGTTTCAGTAAACACACGGTGCAAACTTATTGAAAACATTAATATTTTTCATTAAATTAAATAGTCAGCACGCATAATGATACAGAACTTTGCTTGATGTTACTGTTATTGTGAAATATTGACCACCTTCTACCTCTATTCAGATAAAAGTTTTTGCTAGTAAATGATACAGTTGATATAATATACGCTACATTTAATCAACTATGCTGGATATTGGGTAGTAAAAGCATGAAGTTGTTTTAAATTATCATCATCAACATTTCAATGTCGCATGCTCTTTCGAGTTATGACTTACAATAAAGGGTCAACCGTCAACTGGCAATTTAATGCTTTACTTACTCAATTTAAACTTGGCCATCGTACTAGATATATGTTTCTTCTTATTATTAACACTACACTAAGTTTCAATCTTTAAAAACGATTTATTTGAAATAATTTGCAGTTCACTTTACCGAACCTAACCAAGTTATTTCAAAATGACATTGACATTATTGATAACAAAAGTAATTAAACGTTTTAAAACACTTTAAGTATGGGTTGTCTCTCCTTTTTTGCGGTATTACTAATATGCTGGCTCTTTCTCTCGGAAAAAATATGCTTCATTACATGTCATTTCCTAGTTTGGGAATGGAACGTATGAAGCATGGAGCTGTCATCGTAATGTCAAAATAAAAACACGTGCTTGTCAATGTTCCATAGAGTAAAAAATGTTTGCTCGGAAATCAATATTTTTTTATTTTAGGAGACTACGGATTACGTTAACAAATGTAAACTTTAGATAAAATTACTAAGATTGACGTTTACGTTTATAACATAGCATGCCTGTATTCTCCCGACGGTAAAAGTCGCTTATGATCGGGGTACCCCTACTTTCCTAGATAGGCTTAGCTTAGCATCTGAATCCACATACTCATAACTAGAGCAAGCCCTCTGTAGTTCTGTACCCCAAAACATGCAGTTAAAGTGACCTCTGTGCTAGTCTGCACTGCCACCGATAACGCCGTGGAAGTGGTGAAGTGAAGTTTTAGGCCAACAAAATATGAATTAATGTCGTGCCAGCGACACGAAGAAGAAGACCTCAAATAAATAAGAAGAGAAATAATTATAAGCTACCTGAGCATCACCATGAAAATTCTTAGACAGTTCGATATCCAAAATTTTAAATAATATTTGCCGATACTTCAAAACGATATTTGCCGACTGTCTCGTTTATCTTGTGATCGCAGACGCGACTGAGCTCAGTTGTGGTCCTGGGTTCGATTCCCAGATACATGCAGCTGTGATTTCGCATACCCTGTGCTCTATAATATAAATAATAATTCAAATTCTAATTCTTTATTGCGGTTCTTATAATAACATCGGTATATCTTAACTATCTAGGCTAGGTAGGTACTTAGTAGAAATACTACGTTAACGTAACCCAAACAACAACTAAACAGAGTTTTGCAGACGTAACGGTTATTGTTTGGTTGAGGTGCGTTATTGAAACTGTTCCAATGAATGTATTCTAATATTATAAAGACAATAGTCCGTGATTTGCATCATTTCAAATTCCATGCCACTCCGGAATCCAGCCAAGAGACATTAATTAAAAGGTAAACCACAATGATGTTAACATTTTGATAAGCTAGAATAAAATGATGCCTACAGAACCAAGTTACGAACATTAACTTAGAGTCCATTCCACAATAACACAGTACAAATCGAGATTGGATTGGAAGCTATATGAACCAAATAAGTAAACATTGAACATTTGGTAAACAAAACACGTCGTGGTTCATTCATCGTTGGATATCGTGAATGAATTTCCTTGCGGGGTTATGTGAGGCGGCTAGCGACGGCCACGCCATATGACGGCTTTGTTCACGGCCTCACGGGCAGCAGCTGCGCCTAGCTCGCGAAACGGTCGCTTGTACCTGAACAGGTAACAGAAGCAACAGGTCATTTCTCCGGGCGAGGGGAGCGCGGCTACCACCGGCCGCCGCGAAACAGTCGCGTTCTGTTCTCCGCGGTGACAGCACGTCGGTACTCGCGCCCGCGCGCTCCACAAACCGCGATATATTTCGATTATATCGCGCAAGTAATGTGCGCGAACGCACAACTCGAGAATCCGTTTGTCGGCAGCCAGTCGTGACAGTGCAAATGTCTCCCAGTTTAGAAGGGATCATGTTTAACAGAAACGCGAACCTGTCGGCGCGCCGGCCGTTGTTGGCGGAACCGCAAAAGGCTCTAATGGTACCACCACGCGCGCCTCCCCGCGATACTGGCCCGCACAGGCCCTTGCCCGCACCCAGGAACCTGCCTACAGATTATTCCTACGAATACCGACCAGATTATTGGAAACCATCGAACGTCGAACTCGAAAGACGACTGCAGGAGACAAGGGCACGCGAGAAAGTTGGATACTTTCAAGATAAAGTTACGCCTCCAGAAATAAGTTTGGATCGGAGGGAAGCGGAACTAGTGTTCAGGTTCGATCCGCAGGCGTCTGACGAATACCTTTCCAGTCAGTACCGTGCCCCGGTAGTGCATTATGCGAAGCCCCCGACTCCGGCGAACGGGTTCGCTGCCCGTGTACCCGAGAGAGACGGGCCGTTCGTGTTCGGAGTGCACAGTCCGAGCCAGTTCCCGATCTCGCGGCGGGACGACGATGACTACGACTACTCGGAGGTAGCCGAAGAGAACGGCCGCACTGTGATACGAGACGATGTGTCGGAGGACTTGAACTGCTGTGATAAAGTGAACGAGTGGGCGGTGAGGGATAAGAAGAGCAGGCGGACTTTGAACCGAATGTTTCAGATCAAAGATAGGAGGAAGGTAAAAGGTGGAAAGAAGGAGAAGATAAAGTGTGTGTTGGTGGGTGATGGAGCTGTAGGGAAGAGCTCGCTGATAGCGGCGTACGCGCAGGACACGTTCCGGGAGGATTACCAGCCTACAGCTTACGACACATTCAATGGTGAGTTTACTTGTAAATGCCCTAAGATTAAGTAGAAACAATGCATTCTCCAGGAAACATAAAAGAAAAAAGAGATAAAAACAAAGACATGATCGCTCCGCGGGCGCCGGGCGGCCAGTTGCGTGACTTATCGCGAACGACCCTGATTTGTGGAGATAATGAGTGATTACCTCTAGAATTATCGTCTGGCGAGCGATCGTAAGCTGCATTTACGATAGCAACGTGTGTTGTTATTACTGGCGCCACAAACAATTTCTACAAGATAACAATATAATCCGAAAATGTTTAAATAAACATAAAAACTCCTTTGAATTGGCTTTACCTAGAATTTGGAAAAGCCAATCAGTACAAACAGCTCTTATAAAAATCATGTTAACTATAAGTTGTGATTGGCTGACTGAAATAACAACAGCCAATCAAATCAGGGAGAGCAGTGGTATAGGGCTAGCGGCCCCGACTTACGAGTTGTGTGGTCGTGAGTTCGACCCCAAGTATGGACTTTACTTTGAATAGGTATTTAATTTAAATTACCTCTACTCTCAAAACGGTGAAGGACATCAAAACGTCGTGTAGGCATGTCCTTGAACCAAAAATTCGAAGACGTTTTACCAACCCGCACTGGGGACGCGTGGTGGATTACTGCCTACCCCTCTCACAGAGAAGAGGACTGTGTCCCGACAGTGGGAACATTATAGACTGCAATTTATGTTATGCACTCTTTCAGAAACCGAATGTTAGGGTGCGTTTCCACAGAAGCGGAGCTGGGCGAAGCGGAGCAGAGACGTGCAGGAATCGACTAATCACAATGGTTGAAATCCTCATCGCGTCACTCGTCTCGTCTGTGATTGGACGATTCCTACACGTATCCGCTCCGCTCCGCCCAGCTCCGCTTCTGTGGAAACGCACCCTTATGCACTTAGGCACGGGCAGCCTATTTCCTACGGAAAAACAAAGAACCGATTTTTTTAAAACCCATCGAAAATCTGCTTTGCATTAACTGCCTTCGAAAGCTGTAAGCAAATGTTGGTCTATTCTGTGAAAATCTCGCCGTGAAAACTTAGGTGAAGCGAGCTGTCACCCCACCTGATGCTAGGGATTGACACTATTGACAGCTGACTTCACCTAAGTTTTACACACGGTGAGATTTATACTGAATATATCGGCTGCAATCGTCATTGTTCAATTTCAGACTCCCTATACGGCTATACTCCTATAATTAAAACAATTCATGTAAACTGAACGCTTTGTCTATCTTTCAAGATCATCAGAAATCATCGAGCTAAGCAAAAGCAGTGATGCAGTACACATCATAACTGAATCAAGACTTCTTTACTTCCACGCTCTGGTTGGCTACGATTAACTCGTTCGTTCCAATTAAAAATCTTATTCTTTTTCTAACCATAAAGAAACATCAAAGAAAAGGCATACCTTATTATAATGTAATACGTCACGTTATTGATAAGGAAAAGTGTATGCACAAGCTGCTATACATATAAACACGGGAACTTATAAATAAATTGAGCCTTTCTAATTACGAGATTACATTACAAAGGAAACTTCCATGCGCGGTAATCCCTGTCGCTACTGCGCTATCAAAATAGGAAAGGATTGACCATGACCGAGACCGTACGAACTTCACTTTGATGAGTTAACACAAAGAGACTGTGAAAATGTTGTGGACCTCTGAAAAAAGACTAAGTAATTTCGCATTCAGTGAAGTTTATGCAAGATTGTTTAACATCTGCCAAACATGCAGGCGAATGGTGATCTTTGGACTTTATAATGCGATGCATAATATAGGCAATACACCATATAATATTCATACATAAATGTATAAAATAAAAATACACAGCAGGAGTCAATGACTCGTCCAGACATTTTCTGTTGGCTTATCAACAAAAGAAACTTGTTTTAAACACACGTAGCAATAACACAGTGGTCGGTTTGTTATTTAAAATTCTTGTTACGCTTTCTCATTTCAATTTATAACTGGCATTCAGAATCATTTTTTTCATATTACATAATTTAAATTGTATCATTGTTATTTTTATGGACCTTGGGAAAGTAAGTGGCCCGTTTCGCTATAACCACTATACTCCATTTATAATAAGATGACACAACTGACAGGTGTCAGAAATAAAGTTACTTATAAAACATCAATTAAAAAGTCGGATTTTTAAAACAAAACAAAGAATAATTATACAAATCAATAACAATACATATCTACCCACACAAAGATTTGAATGAACACGATAATTAATTATGTCAGCTCCTTTCAATAGATTAGCTGGTGTCATTCTAGTCAAGCTTTATTTTACACAGTATACAGTACCTACATGTATAAGATCTTCGTAATAAAATGACTATTTCCAAGATGTATGTTAGTAGAAAGTAAGCTACAGAACATCTGGCTAATTTTCCAGACTGGAATAGTGTTCTGCATAATGTAATCCCAGAAATGATGACATAGAATATGATTTAGCCAGAACTCGTATGCTAGATTCATTTACAAATAAATCTATTTTACTGTTTCTTGTTCTTGTTTCATGTTATACTATACATAGGTACCTACATACATACTATAAATATTTCTATCAACTACTACGGGTGATCGAAGATACGTACTCAATAATGAAGCACCGATTCGAAATTTCTGCGATCCGTTTCTACCTTATGTAAATAATGATTATTCATGACGTGAGGTCTATAAATAAATTAAAGTACTTTTCCTACCTACTACTTTTCCGAAAATACAATTCAAAATAAATGGAAGATTTTCCTCAAGCACTCAGCCATTTTCTGAGCATAAATAAATCAAAGACACGGAATTCAATTAAAAAAACCAAAGTTATTAATAAATAAAAAAAAATAAAAAAAGTTGTACTAATTAGATACCTAAGCGCTACGTGTAGGTAAACATTTATAAGTAAGTAGTAAACAATAAAAATAACTATCTATGTATGTAGGCTATATACCGTAATTCTAATTAACTAATTGCTGCAAAACCTCGTAAAATAGAATAGTCAAAGGTTTTGAAACATTAGGTAACTACATTCAAATTAACTAAACAACATAAACAAATGAATGATTCTAAACTACGAGTCTATGACCGACCTTGTGAAAATAACAATAACAAGCTCCAACCACAAGTTCTTCGAAAATGTATTCTAGGATTGAATTCAGAAATTCATCATCTATTATTTCGAATATAAGCCGAATTCTGCTGTTTAGACTTTCGTACAAATCTGACATTTTGAAAGTGTCATTTGTATCAGTCATCCTTGAAGTAACAATATCAGCATGTAAACTTCCACCATTGGCCAAAAGAAAAAAATCTTCCACCGCTGAACATGGCCTTCCAAAGATAAACACTGGACTGTTAAAAAAGGATGCAGACAAATGTGGTCAGGTTTAGTACTTTCACCCTGGCATTTGACTCTCCCTGGGGTGGTCAACCTTTTAATCGAAATCATACAAAAAAAAAAAAAAAAACTAACAGCTTCGCCGGTAATTTTCTCGTACAAATTATTACATTTTTAATAACACGTTACTTAGGTAGGTACTCGTGACGTGTAATCTCAGCCATTACATCTGTATTTACTTTGGTTTACCTCCACCGTTGACACTTGAATTTTATAAAATGCGATAGGTGCGTTTCTTGTTAAATTAACTTTTATCTATGACATAACAAGCATCAAGGTTTTGATAGGTATTTTTAGTAATTCGCAGAACGAATTATTTGATGTACAGAGCATTTTCGCGATAAGTGTTGTTGATTGTTCAGTGGCAGTAAGTACAAGCACTTGGCAAGTTTCCAAGGATATTGTAACGAGACATAAGATGGGATCTCCTTTCTCGCTTTTCTTCCGAAGCATGCAACAACAGCCTTCATTCCTATTCTTGCATGAAGATTTTCTAGTGTTAATTCCATGACTTGAAACCATCACTCACACATTCATCACACAAGTATCGAACAGCCGGTCGATTCTGGAAAAATCTCACCGTGATAACTAAGGTGAAGTGAGCTTAGAGTTGGCTGTGAGTCATGCTGATGCTAGGGATTGACGCTATTGGCGACTCACTCCACGCTCACTTCACCCAAGTTTTCACGGTGAGATGGTTACATAATCGCACGACAGAAGTGGGAAGATGCAACACCAACCTGGTAAAGTAGGGCTACCTCGACGGAACGGCATTTGGGTGTGGTTGTGGAGCTATGTCGCAAACCATGATCCAACTCCTAAATTGCCCTCTGTGTCAGAAAACATGCAGTGACCTCTGCGCTACCACCGACGAAGCCGTGGAAGTAGCGAAGTTTTGGGCCAAAAAGATCTATCTGGTTGGCCCAAAACTTCGCTACTTCTGTACTACGACTGTATCATAGATGATACAGTCCTACCATCAAACACGAAGAAGACATAAGTACCTATTGCTTAAGTTTCCAAGTAAGCTACTTGTCGCAGTCCAAGTCATCATACATGAAGTCATCGCAACCTCTATTGCTAATCCATTGCTTCATAAATGTTCGAAAAAATGGTCTGCTCAACAACGTAAATAACGCAATGTATGTTGTTGAACTGTCAAAATTGAATGCCATTCCCACTGTTAGTGTGCTACGCTATTACCCCGCAGGTTAACATTTCCCGAACCACTCAACCAGATAAAATAAAAAATAACTTCTCTTCAGCTACTGAAACACAGGACTAAACTTACTGCGACTGCAGACAGACAGTAACAAAAGAGTTCCGAAGTAAGGAGTCTCATACCTAATAATGAAAGGCTCAGTTTCATCGTGTTATCCCAGTGTACTTAAGTCGTGTGAAGCCAAGCCGGCACGTCATAAAAGTGATAACGTATCGAGTGAGACATAACACTTCTGTGAACTGGATATAAACGCATCCTTGAATCGAATGTCTAGATAACTGAATGATTAACAAACGGAACTCTTTTATTAAATGCAGTATGGAGGAATTACAATTGCAATTTAGTCCTTTTTATTTATTAGTTATGCAGAAACTATGTACAGTCGCCAGCACATCAAGCTACTACATTCTGTCAAGTTTCTTTAATAGATTTTCAACTTTATTGTCAAAGCATAAGGTTCAAAGTTGATTGGGAAAATTTGCCAGTTTCGGGTAGCTTGATGTGCTGGCATCTGTACATATAGAACCAGTTACTGTTATTGGAGACTGTTATCAATTATTCGCGGCGTACGATTTCGATATCGTTTCGTCAATTTCCTAGAAATCGACTTAAAATTACTTGTGGAAATGGAAAAATAAATATTCCAGGTGCGGCATAGTCTTAGTAAACTTATTGAGGTCCTATAGGATCCAAGATATCTGCGTTCATTCATGTTGGTGCTGATTCTATAGTTCACAAACAAAACTAAATTTAAGTTCAGTGCATCTTTTTCTTTCTATTTCATTAAGAAAAGGACAGAAGAAAAATTTTGGTTTAGTCCTGTCAATTAATCAGTGCCTGACTTAATTTTAGTAGGCAAGTTTTTTATCACGTCTAAACTTGTATGGAGTAGTGTCAGGTGCTGATTAATTTGACAGGGCTAAACTAATATTTATCTTCTGGGCTTTTCTTAATCAAACAGTAAAAAAAAGATGCACTGAACTTAAATTTAGTTCAGTTAGTGAACAAAAGAATCGCCACCATTATGTCTCTTGTACACCAATGTTGCCAGTGGCGCTAGCGCTACCTATTTCTATTGTTTTGATAAACATGCCCAGAATAAATTAGCAACAATTCTATACAACAAATTTGCTCCAAGGATTAATTTAAATGCAATAATAGAGCCATCAACATCTATTGTGACATTTAAGCACTAATTTATTGATATCTAACAAAGAAAATTAATAGACAGCCTCGCAATATGCCGAATATAATCTGTTCGAAATTCAAATCACGTGCGAACTTCGTATGACAATAGAATATTATTACCAAAAAGTAAAAAACAAAAAAAAAAAAATAGACGATTCTCACCATACCTGCACGTAAGATAGGGTTGTTGAACCTTTTTAATATGTATTATCTAATACCGAGACCAATTAATGTTACACCGCCTTTGAGATCTGAATACATAGTGGAACAAAGAGTTTCATTAATCAAGAGGATGTATGGAAGGACCAGACTTGAATATTTTGTAAAAAGACTAATTAATTGCGACAATAGGGCTCGAATTAAAGTAACGTAGCACTCAAGGAATAAAAATGTAATTTACTTGCGTTACGTTAATTGGCAGTTTGGCTCTTTATTTTTGTGAAGAAGGATTATGAAGTTTGAAAATAAAAATTACTTATTCGCTTGTTTCACTCATTTTCGGTGTCATTCGATAGCGCGCACCTAATTACGTTATGGCACTCTTATTTATGCGAAACGCGTATTTTATGACAATTTGTAAGTACGCAATTCTTTAAAAAAGTCAACACATATTTAACTCGTAGCATGTTTCATTGCCTTTGAACTGGGAGAAAAAGGAAAAAGATAAAAAGCACATTATGCCCGTGTCATCCCACGCCAGTCCCAAGTCGTTAACATCGTAACTCGTATGGGTTACTTTTGTACTTATAGATGGACGAGGGACGGACCTCCTCTGTACTTGGAAACCATTTAAGTAGTAGATACTGACTGTTGCTAAGTATTGATTGCGGATTTCGACTGCCGCAACAAACACTATCGAAACTGCAAATCACGTACTTCAAAGGAGAGCAATTCAAAGTTGTAATCCGATGCAAAATATCAGATAAAAATAGATAGAAATGGAATATAATATACTTCAGTAAAATTATATACTATATAATTTTACTGAAGTTAATAATACAAAATATTTTGCATCGAATTACAACTTTGAATTGCTCTCCTTTGAAGTACGTGATTTGCAGTTTCGATAGTGTTTGTTGCGGCAGTCGATTTGCGGCTATATCGAAGTCACCCGAAATGTTAAATTGCTCCCTAATTGCGTAACACCTTTTCAATCACAATCTGAATCATTTTGAAGTATATTGCTAATCCATTGCTTCATATGTTCGAAAAATGTGTCTGCTCAACAACGTAAATAACGTAATGAATGTTGTTAAACTGTCAAAATTAAAGCTGTTGCTTCTGTTAGTGTGTTACACAATTACCCCGCTTATAGTAAACTCAATTTTCCTTGAAACTCGGAAATAAAAAACTAAAGTTTACCTACTTGGCAGCAAATTCTTAGCCAAGGCGCTGTAAGAAGAATATTTGCTACTTATCTCAATGCAGTCATCAGCTAGTATGAACTTCTCAAAAAGTTGGGTGATGGTGAAATCAAAATGTTTGCCATGTTTCCTCGGAAAACTTCCTAATAAATTACTTGGGTATTCCAGTAGTGAACAGCTTTAGAATTGCTGTCGTTTAGGTGACCAATAACATGCACATAATTCCTTTTACACATAATAATAATAATAATATTCCACAACTTTCACACAACGCCATCTAGTCCCAAACTAAGCAGAGCTTGTGCTATGAATACTAGACAACTGATAAACATACATATATATTTCTAAATACATACATATTATACATAGATAAATTACACCCAGACAAAGAACAAATGATCGTGCTCATCACACAAACATTTGTCCTAGGTGGGAATCGAATCCACGACTTTGGGCATAGCAGTCAGGGCCACTGACCACTAGACCAACAGGCCTGTCAAACACATTTTTCCTACGACCATCAAAAACTAAATCTAGCTCTAAATCCTCCCAATAGTTTTCCGCGTTCGTTTTCTGTCCACTTTTATTTTCCGAGGCCATTTTGTTGCTATTGCCAGTTGCCCGCAGATTGGGGCAGGTCGCGCCGCAACGCAACGTTGTGCAAAAATCATCCTTTATAAGGCTGCCTGTCCACTGACGCGGAGCGAGGCTGCGGAGCGGAGAAACGGAGAAATATTAACCAATAGAATTGCATAAAATCTCAATATCATTTTTCTATTGGTTAATATTTCTCCGTTTCTCCGCTCCGCAGCCTCGCTCCGCGTCAATGGACAGGCAGCCTAATGGTGGGTCCACACGATACAGACTTCTATAGAATTTTCGTTTTAACACACCGACATTTGTCCGTACTGCTTTGTTGCACAGACAAAATTCTATAGAAGTGTCTGTATCGTGTGGACCCACCATTACTTTCGTTCATTTTCTATAGCAATTGTATCGCAATTGTTGAGAGTTGGTTCCTGGGATCAATTCCCAGGTCGAGCAAAGTGTTATTGGGTTTTTTCCATTAGGAATTTCTTAGTAACAGCCCGGAGCTTGGAAGTTGGCGTTGTGATAAATCCGTGCCTCGGAAAGAACGTTATGCAGTTGGTCCTGTGCCTGATCTCTCTCCGGTCGTGTCGTATTGCCGTCTCATCGGACTATGAGAGTGAGGGAAGAGTGAGTGCACCTGTGTCTGCGCACACACTTGTGCACTGTAATCTCTCGCGCCGAAAACTAGTCTCCGTTGAGATTGACCACCATGGCCAAACTACGCACGCTCTGGAGGACTATATTACATTTCTTGAACCAAATCATACTAAAACTACAGTCGGGCCGCACCACACAATTTTGGTTGAAAATGTTTTGCGCTGAGGCCCGTTGCGGTTGTAATGTGCGCTTGACTTAAAGAGGAAAAGTTCTGAGGAAGTACCTACTTGTCGTCAAGTCCTTGTCCGATTACACTGCGGTACCTTCCTACTAAATATATTTAATTGGTTTTTGTTTACATTATTTTGTTCCAGTTTTCCTGTAGAGATCTTCGCCACAATATTGATGAATGATGACAAGATCCGCTTTCTGATTTATCTTGTGATTTCTCCGCTTTTAATGTATTTGAAATGATTAATGTAATTTAGATAAGTAAGGCGTTTAGTTAGAAATGTGACACACGTACGTAATCGGCTAATTGGTAGAGAATTATCAATAGATGTCATTTGACTAAAATTGATGAAAGTCTTAACAAAATTCTCTTCTTTAATTAAGCCAATAAATTAAATAGTTAAAGAAAGGTCTCAAAATATTTCCCCATAAAAATAATTACAAGTCTGAAGTTCGCCGTAATTCGTCCTCTCCAAACTAAATTAAAGCGTTCAAAAAACTATTAAGTCGACGTCTATTGTGTCTGTCTTTGACAAAGAACTTGCTCCGTAGAGAAACCCATAAAAGACAATCCCTTTAACGGCATTTTGTTCAGAAGCCACAGAATGACAACATTAACATTTTTAGTAGCCAATTTTTTAATCACGTCTAAACTTGTCTATGGGGTATATAGACAAGTTTAGACGTGATATAAAAATTGGCTACTAAAAATACGTCAATTTACGTCAGGCGCTGACTAATTTGACAGGACTAAACTAATATTTATCTTCCGTCCTTTTCTTAATGAAATAGAAAGAATAAGATGCACTGAAAATAAATTTAGTTTAGCTTGTGAACAAGAGAATCGGCGCCAATGTTCGTTTATGGCGCCTTTGACTTTGACGATAAGTGTTGTTTTAGGTAATAATTAGGTAAAAACTAATAATTATAATAAAAATCTTACTATACCTCGGTAAGCAATAATCAGCCTTATCATAATCATGATTAGTTTCGTCAATTACAGATAAAAACTAATCTTGGTTGTGAGTTATGACAAGAAATGTCAATGACATTCCGAACACCAAATAGCCCAAATTTTAACAAACTCTAAGAGTTCCACTCTGTCCATTCGTTTGCAAGACTTTCATATAAACATTCTTACTCTCGTATGACGCATTGTGTGACGAGGGCCATTAAAAAATTCTTTCGTATCTACACAATATGCTGAACTTATTTAAAAGTGTGGTAACGCTCTGTCGTAAGTTTGGTAATGGCATGACGTTGGCATGATGATTATCTGATGCTAATGACTTGACGCGAATTGAGTTTGCAAGCGTAATAGACTATGGCATAATTGGATTGACCTGAGGGGCAATTCTCGTAATATTAAGAACGTTCATAGTCTGATCTCAGTCTCAATCTGTCAAAAATACCTCTAATTTCCCTACATTTTAACAAGTTTTTGACATTGTTTTATCACCGAGATGAGACTCCGACTACATTTTGAACGTTTTAAATCACGAGAATTGGCCTACTGGCATCGCAAATTGCTGCAGCACAGCATTGAGGTAATATGTACTACGTAGTACATATTACCTCAATGCAGCACAGAAAATGTAACAAAACCATTATCATTATAGTAGAAAAAGATAAATGTTGCCCACGACTCCATTTGACTCGCGAAGGAGAGAAGTTTTTGATAGAGCTTCATCATAGAACAGCTCTAAGGAATATTATACATATTATACAACGTGTAACGATAAATGCGCAAAACCTGAAAATAGTTTGATCAGAATAACGAACAGAACTAATTGAACCACTTTTTAATATAGGTCACATTTTTTAAAAAATCTTCACTAAAAACGTTGCCGTGTCTATTTATTAATAGGTCAAGCAACCTAATGTCAGCGCGGCGCAGCCGCCCGGTGACGACTCCTCCCTCGATAAAGCGTCGTCGCAGACGCAAGAAACGATCAGAATGGCTAGTAAAACTAAAACAGCACATGAAACCTATACAATTTTTTTAATGACTTATTTTCTCTCTGAAATAAGTCAATTGAATTAAAAATCAGTTGGGGTGTCTGAGGTTTTGCGCTTTTAACGTTACACGTTGTATACTATTTTTAAATTTTCAAATTTAGAAAGGTTTTTATTTTTTAATCTACAATGAGAGCAGTGGTGGCCCAGTGGGAACCGGTCCCAACTTACCGAATGGTCGTGAGTTCAGACCCAGCCAGGCAGGTGCTTTACCTGGTGTAAATAATTTCATCACCACTGCTCTCAATAACGGCGAAGGAAAACATCTTGAGGAACCAGAACTAACAGGTGAAGACATGTGACATCTACCAACCCACACTGGGCCCGCGTGGTAGATTACAGCCCACTCCCTCTCAAAGAGAGGAGGCCTGTCTCCCAGACTCCCAGCAGTGGGAACTTTATGAATACAGTGGTTTAGGCTATACCTCGCGTCGTCTTACAGCCAGTCAAAACAGCTCCTAAACTCCTCTACCATTATTTTGAAATAAACCATTGCCGGAACTTACAATAGCGTGACCAGGCATGAAGTAACAGCGAAGATCTTCCGCGTACAGACAATACGTTCATAAAAAACATTGCCTATGCTAAACACACAGTTATAACTTAACGTGATAGTTTCCAGGAACCCGTACGAAGGTATTATGTCTGCATGTTAATATGAAAGTGTCAAGACAATGTACTTTCGCCGGCTGCGACATTAGCATGCGTATAATCTTGGGTTTAAAGAACTGTGGACGTTGGAATTGGCTGAACGTGGCTAAGCTTAATGACACGGTAATGAAAAGGTTGGACTATGACACCTTGGTCTGCGATTACTGTGAATGGTCTTTGGCAAAAGCTTCGAAGGTTGAAGATCTCTGGTTGTTGACGTTTGATTTAATAGGGAAGCGTCAGGGTTAGTCCGCGGAATTCCATTGAAATAAACAATACAACCCTCTTTTAAGTTCATATCGACGCTTGAAAGGCAAAATTGACTAAGCGACATAGCTAACTTTATAGGAGAAAAATTAAACTTTTCAGAAAAAAAAAATCATATGAATTCTTATAATCATCATAAAGGCGCAATTCTTACTGTTTTGGAAATCTTATTTTATCTGAATCAAAATTTATATGATTTTTTTAAAATGAAAAGTTAACTGTAAAGTTAGCCCTATGTTGCTTAGTCAATTTTGCCTTTCAAGCGTTGATATAATCATATTGAATGACTATTTCATGAACTATAAATCAATAGGATTATACAACGTGTAACGTTAAATGCGCAAAACCTCTTAAGGGGTCATTGTACTCATCATTATGAACAACTTTTACTATGGGACCAAACCTGAAATCGCGAAAAAAAAATCAGCTGTTCCCTACATTTATGTTCGCATAACTCGTCAAATTGTAGGGAACAGCTGATTTTTTTTTCGCGATTTCCGGTTTGGTCCCATAGTAAAAGTTGTTCATAATGATGAGTACAATGACCCCTTAAGAGGTTTTGCGCATTCAACGTTACACGTTGTATATATGATCTCAACCCTGGCGTTTCCTCCTCAAACAGTGACTGAGAGACTTAACGTTGTTGATGGATCACAAGACATGGCCAAAAATAACTTTAGTGTTACCTACGCTTAAATCACTAAATTGTACAGTCATCGTAGCTGATGTAAGCTCGCCATGACCGTATCGGCCGGTGTAACATCGATTATATTATTATCAAAATAGCAACCGACGACGTCGATAGCCGAAACATCTTAAATTTCCATAAGTACTCCATAGTTCATAGAGCGCTAGATATTGAGGACGTGGACGCCGGCATCGCGATAACACAGGGAAGTAAAATGTTTGAAGAACATATACAGTGTGAGTCTTTATAAAGTGCACATATTAAAAAGGGTGAAAATATAAACAATTTTATCGACGGAAAAAATGTCAAATTTTTTTTTTTTAAATGGTAAAAAATGGTAAAAATGGTAAATTTTCTTAAAAAATCATGAATAATTAATTTATGAGGTTTCTTTTTCAAAAAATTATGGCTTTATTAGCTTGGCCTATTATTAGAGATCATTATTAATTTTGTTTTGTTTTAATATGACATTTAGTTTAAAAGTAGTAACAGTTTGTTTGCATGGGGTACCCAGACGAGAGTAAAAAAAATGAAAAATTTAAATTTTTTTAGATTTTTTTTTACATTTTTTCCGTCGATAAAACTGTTTATATTTTCACCCTTTTTAATATGTGCACTTTATAAAGACTCACACTGTATGAAGACGCTTTTAAACCGTCCACGAGAACGTTATAAAGGACACGTATTTCCATACATTTCATGGACATGAAAGTCCACGATAATATCGTTCCGTGTGAAATTATAAAATTACAAATATGAATTTCCAAACATACGTTTTATTTCGCAAACCGAAATCGCGACTTCGCGTATTGCAATATTCTTTATTGGCGTCCATACGTGCGCGCGCAATAACTTCCATTGAGTTACAAAATAAAATAATCTTGTTGCAATATAATCGTTACGTTTAGAAATAATGTATGTGAATGGGAAGAATTGTCTAATCGCGTTTCCTGTTAGGTTTGGCGTAGTTTGCTTGCAAATCAATGTCATCATAATTAATTCTACGTGATGTCAGGAAGCAGAGAACGTGCGAAATTAATGATGATAAGGTACTTACTATTATGTCTATAATTGATAGAAAACAATGGATGGATTGTGTGAAAGATGATATGGCTAGAATGAAAAAAGAAAGATAGAAAATTAATTTAAACTCACACAAAACAGAAAAAAAAACTTAAAATAGTGTTATGTGCCTCACGGCTGCACCAAATAGGCCCAGCCGGTCGATTCTGTAAAAATCTCACCGTGAAATCATAAGTGAAGTGAGCAGTGTCAATAGTGTTAATCCCTAATGACAGCTCACTCCACGCTCACTTCACCCAAGTTTTCACGGTGAGATGGTTACAGAATCGCACGGCAGTTCAGCATGCATGGCAGCCAACTAGTGCCTGAAGCTGGTTTTACTAAACTTACATTTGCCAATCCCTAATAAAATTATATGCCTCAACATACGTTCAAGAAACAAGATTACTTTAGTTCGACACATTGTATATATTTTCATACACGAGTACATTGCTCAAGCGAAGACATTGTGTATAACAAAAAGCAGTAAGTAATAAAAATCGAAAGTTTTCACAATGTTTATTCGAGGTAGGTACATTACGACACATCGGCCTATATTCCTCTGATAAACTTAGGGTCTAAACAGACGGACCGCATTTCAACTGCAAATTTGCAGTTCGGATGCAGTTTGAATGCAGTTGACACGACTGCAATAGAACTGCAAACCAACCGTGCGGTCCAATTGCAGTCGGCGTGCAGTCGTGTGAACTGCACACCGACTGCAATCGAACTGCATCCGAACTGCACCATACCCACCCGCCCGCACTACTTGGACGCTCCGCCCCCCCGCGCATAGAACCTTGTTTCTACGACTGATTCTATGCGTGGGGGGGGGGGGGGGTGCGGAGCGTTAAAGTAGTAATAGGAAGTAGGAAGGAAGGTAGGAAGTAGTAGTAGTAGTAGTAAGGGAGAGACCAAAGAAACAATGGATGGATGAAAGATGATATGTCTAGAAACGGGGTGACTACCGAGATAACGACTAAGGGCCTGTTCATTTATTACGTAAGACAATTTCAACTAATTTCTAACCCCGCTCCCCCACACGAAAAAATAAGACTTGAATGAACTCCTCCCCCCCTTAGAATCTTACGTAAGATTAGTATCTAGAATAATCTAGACCCTCCCACCCCCAGGTAAGAAGAAATAAGACTTGTTCGGACCCCCCCCTCCTCAAATTGTCTTACGTAATAAATGAACAGCCCCTAATAGAGAAGTATGAAAGAAAAATACAATACAACGTGTAACGTTAAATGCGCAAAACATCAGACATCCCAACTGATTTTTAATTCAATTGACCTATTTCAGAGAGAAAATAAGTCATTAAAAAAAATTGTAAAGGTTATATGTGCTGTTTTAGTTTTACTGGCCATTCTGATCGTTTATCGAGGGAGGAGTCGTCACCGGGCCGCTGCACTGCGCTGACATTGGTTTGCTTGACCTATTAATAAATAGACACGGCAACGTTTTTAATGAAGCTTTTTTTAAAAATGTGACCTATATTAAAAAGTGGTTCAATTAATTCTGCTCGTTATTCTGATCAAACTATTTTCAGGTTTTGCGCATTTAACGTTACACGTTGTATATTGCGCCAAACCCAAATAAATGGGGGTATGTAAGGAGAACTCAGACAGGCACTTTTCTTTGCGTATTTAATTTCATCGCCACTGCTCTCAAAACGGTGAAAGGAAACATCGTCAGGTAGACGGCATGTCTTAGAACCAAAAATTCGAAGACGTGTGGCATCCACCAACACGCACTGGGTCCGCCTGGTGGATTACGTTACGGCCGTCTCACAGAGAGGAGGCTTGGGTAGGGGACACAGTATAGTTATTGGTCATTTAATTTTAGTTATTGGCACTAGTTTTATCTCACTCTAAGTCACGTCATTTCCATTTACTATGCCAATTACTATGAGGAGGCCAACAACTGTATGGTTTCCCCTATTAGTCAGGAGAAAGATGATGAAAGTTTTCACAATGTTTATTTGTAGGTACATTACGACAGATCGGCCTATATTCCTCCGATAAACTTCAGGGAGAGTGATGCAACGGAATAAGGTCACACAACTCACAAATTAACAGAACGGTTTTAAAAACACTTGTGCTATTAATCCAGTTACTATGATAGCATTTAAATGTTTTAACATATGCTATTTAGATATTCAATCATTTAAATTAAATGAACAGAAAGTCTTTGTGATAATGAGAAAGATTCGGGTCGTGTGATTACACTTTATTAAGTAGTTATTGCAACTTATACTGTTCATATAAATTCATCATTTATCACAACTATCAATGAATATTGAATATTTGTATTTTACATGGAGCGACTGCCTATCTGACCTTCACAGACAAGTTACTGGATAATACGTCTCCTTGGTAAGACTGTTTGTCAGACTTGTAGACTACTGACGACCCGTAACGACTGTCAATGATCCAGGAATGACAGCTGGGACCAACTACTTAACGTGCTTTCCAAGGCACGGAGGGGTCTCGGTATGTAAAGATGGTTACCCATCCACGGACCAACCGCGGCAAGCGTAGCTTAACTTGATCTATCGATCCGTGCAGCTGTTACTACGCAGCTACGCATATTGACATAGTGTACGTTGCTAAAATATACAACGTGTAACGTTAAATGCGCAAAACCTGAAAATAGTTTGATCAGAATAACGAGCAGAATTAATTGAACCACTTTTTAATATAGATCACATTTTTCAAAAAATCTTCATTAAAAACGTTGCCGTGTCTATTTATTAATAGGTCAAGCAAACCAATGTCAGCGCGGTGCAGCGGCCCGGTGACGACTCCTCCCTCGATAAAGCGTCGTCGCAGACGCAAGAAACGATCAGAATGGCCAGTAAAACTAAAACAGCACATATAACCTTTACAATTTTTTTAATGACTTATTTTTTCTCTGAAATAGGTCAATTGAATTAAAAATAAAATCAGTTGGGGTGTCTGAGGTTTTGCGCATTTAACATAACACGTTGTATAGGTGTTTGATTGGGGGGCTACTTGACATACTAGAGTTGTACCAAAAACAAAACACATATGAACATCACCTATCGTGGAATTTAATTTAATGAAGCCCAACTATATGCCAAAATTGAGACTTACCAATAGGACACAAATAACTACGATCGCCGATAAATAATTTAGGATATCGTAGTCGGCTGAGCGCAATCCCCGTGGCCATACCGGACTAAAATATTGAAGGAGGATAGATTGTTAGAACGGCTGCATTTTCCGAATAATACAGCGTGTAACGGAAAGGGGGTATCAACCCTGAAGGAGGTGAATGTGCTCATGAAACTCAACAACTTTCCCCAAAGAACATAGGTCGAAATATGAAAAAATAAATTTGGCTCTCCCATAGTAAATCAATCAGCTGGTAGTCAGTTTTGTAAGGGAGGGCCAAATTTTTTTTTCATATTTCGACCTATGCTCTTTGGGGAAAGTTGTTGAGTTTCATGAGCACATTCACCTCCTTCAGGGTTGATACCCCCCTTCCGTTACACGCTGTATAATACTTACTGTAGGACTGTCAAACATCCCCCATTTCGAACACTAGTTACACAAACAGAATATTCTGAGAACGAATTCTGATGACTGTCTTGTTGGTCTCGCGGTCGCAAGCGCTATTGCTGAGCACGAAGTCCTGGGTTCGATTCCCAGGTCGTGCAAATCGTTATTGGGTTTTTCTATCTGAAATTTCTCAGTAGCAGCCCTGGGTCTGGATTTGTTCCCCTTTTTTTTATTACATGTCACTTAAACAAAACTGCACCGTAATTGCGTAAAGCACTATTACTCTCAATTTGAATCATTTTGAAGCATATTGCTAATCCATTGCTCCATATGTTCGAAAAAAGTGTCTGTTTAACAACGTAAATAACGCAATGAATGTTGTTCAACTGTCAAAATGTAACCCATCGCTACTGATAGTGTCTGCTGGAGAAATCTGATTGTACGATAGATACAGCTCTGCCTAACCTCCTAACCCTTCGGGGGGGACACGATACAGGCGTGGTGTTATGTTATGTTTTCAAAATATGTCTTCAGCGTGTCACGTCACTCAGAAACGTTTTGTTAATGTTAAACAATATAATTATTTATTGTAACACTTTATGAACGTTATTTATACAGTACGGAAACCACATATAATTATGCAATAAATTATACCACATACATAATTATATACCTACAACAAATGAACGAAATTGATCTCGAAAAAAAATCAGCTGTTCCCTACATTTTGTTGAGTTATGCGAACATAAATGTAGGGAACAACTGATGGTTTTTCGTGACAGATTTCTTTAATTTTTTTTGTATATCATCAGAAAAGGAGTACAAGTATGTAGTATAATTTATTGCATATATGTGGTTTCCATACTGTATGTAACAATAATGATAAAACGATTATCTAGGAGGAAATGTGATTCTGAATTACTGACACGTTTCGCCGCTGACGTCGAGTGCATACATACTTGGATTTCGAAGAATTGCTAAGTGTTTACTTAGAGTAGGTAATAGTCATATAGATCGTCATTGGCGTCGATTCTCTTCTTCACAACCTAAACTAAATTCAAGTTCAGTGCATCTTTTTCTTTCTATTTCATTAAGAAAAGGACAGAAGATAAATAGAATAATAGAAGAAGATAAATGTATTAGTTTAGTCCTGTCAAATTAGTTAGCGCCTGACGTAAAATAACGTATTTTTATTTTTTACTAGCCAATTTTTTAATCACGTCTAAACTTGTCCGTGGAGTATCTTAATTTGACAGGCCTAAATTAATATTTATCATCTGTCCTTTTCTTAACGAAATAGAAAGAAAAAGATGCACTGAACTTTAGGTTAGTTTCTGAACAACAGAATCGTCACCATTGTCAAACAACTTAGATAGGCTTCGATTTTGATGAGACAGTTTTTTGAATCACATTTTAGTCATATTTTCCGCGTATTTCTAGTGTAGATACCTATAATACTCAAGAAGGTTTTCCGATTTTGCCTCGGATATCGAAATATCTCGGTTGGTTTTAGTAATTTACTCGCAGCCCGCCCGTGGCATGGTGTGAATATTTCAATTCGATCCATACGTATGCTGATTTCATGCTGTGCAACCACGAATGTACTTAAATGGTGTACCAGCCAATAAATTATTTACATTGCAAATACAAGCAATCGATGATATCTTTCATTTTACGATTATTATGAAAGAGAAGAAAAAGTCACGTCGGTATGGATGAAAAAAGAACGAACCTAACGTTCAATTCTACAAATAAAAATCTAATTTTAACCTCTACATGCAGTCATATTCTTTCAAACATGCGCGTTTACGTCGATAGAGCGCATAAAGAGTAGTATTCACCAGCGGAGTCCGCCCTTTGTGCGACTAATCCGTCATATTGTTGAGGCAGTGGACAATGCAGCGTTTTCAAGTATAGTGGGTCAAGGAAACAAGAAAGTATTGTCGGTGTAACCAAACGTTTACAGATGCATTCAGTGAAGTGTTTATATAAATTGTATATCGAAGTAGGGAGGCGCCAACACTTGTCTTGTCTTTTGATTTTATCATTGTTACTCAAGTAAATAAGGAAAGTAAATTCTCGGTTTTCCAATACATACTCGAATTTATAGGCTGTAATGACGACTTTTGTTATATTTTTAAACCGTGTTTTTCTGTTGTCTCACATAAACTCTTTTCATACAAGAAATTTAAATACTCTTTCGGCATTTCAAAGCTTGTTCTTCGCGGAAGTAAATTATGCATTGCTTGCAGAAAACATAATTTACGTATAAATTGACAATGTAATGAGTGTCGAGTTTCCGTACAAGGTTTTTATTAGCATTGTGATTTATGTTTCTACTGGAGCACAAAACCGACGTACGGAACTTTGTTTTAGTCCCATCTCGGCATCTTCCCATAATCATGAATTTATTTATCATGGCCACGAAACATTCCCATGTTTCGTGGCCATGATACATAAATTCATGGGTGCCGAGATGGGACTAAACCGTAACTTTTACACTTCCTAGAATGTTCTCAACGTAGAATAAATGTTGCAAAAGATTTTTCTTTTACACATATAATTGCAATACTTTTTAAAACCTCTATAAATGCATTTCCATTAATCTTAAGTCACTTGGCGCTATCTCCAGGTGACATTTAAAAAACATAAAGATAGATCAACCAGCCAGCTGTATCGGCAGCTGCCTCAACTCTTTGTGCCCTCGCCTTCTACGAAAAAAAAAAAAAAAACTAAACCTCCGAGCGATTACCTTTTAGAAAAGGCACCCGGTGCCTTCGGGACGTACCTTCATACCTTACAATTTTTTGTAGATGGGCCCCGTCTAAAGCCATTATGGCCGGCACATTTGATGTTGAAAAAAGTAACATTGATTTTAAAGTAATGTAGTCTTGGAATGTTAATTACTGTACTGATTTTAAGGCTGTGTAGAAACTACGAGAAGGACGATGGACTTTTACTTAAGTATACACTTTTGGAATAAGACAGAAACCTCTCTTGTTAGTCTAACTTTGTTTACCTGTGTTTATGACCTGTAACACTCTATCTCAATCTGAATCATTTTGAAGGATACTGGTAATCCATTGCCTCATAATGAAAAAATTGCCTGCTCAACAACGTAAATAACGCAACGAATGTGGTTGAACTGTTAAAATGAAACCCATTGCTACTGATAGTGTGTTACGCAATTACCCTGATGAGTCTTCCTTAACAATAAAATCGGTGTCTCCTTACTCCAAGTAAATAAATGTGAAGTATGTCACACGTTTACATAGAAATCCTGTGCCCCAGCCGTCCTTGTGCCGTCTGTCTCGGAGATAACAGGTAATGCCTCAGAGTTTATTGCATCTGTATTAACGCAGAATTATTGCTTCCAATGCTCGTTATAAAATGTAAAATATTTACCTACCGATCATTTCCTGAGTTCATTTAGAAAGCAAGAAAGAATAACGTCAGGCGCGCCGCGACGATGCGACGTGTTTCTGGTTGAACAATTTCCATGAAGTTTTCATAGAAATCATTATACTAAGAGTCGTGTCCCGCCTGTCTGCGCACAGTTCGTGAAATACAAAATAAAAAGTAAAAATAATGTTTTAACTACAATAGTGTGTAATTAAAATTATAACTACATAATTTAAATGTAGAACTGTGTTGTAGGACAAGCAGCCTTCACGAACTATGCTGTCTGGGAGAGTCATCAAACTTTTATGTGGGACCCCGAAGACCCGAACATAAAATACTTGAATATTGGCTACAATACAACAGAAAAAGATACGCTTACGGCGCTTGTATACGGTAAGAAAATTTACCGTGTCTGCGGCAGACAAGACAAATTCTTCGTGTACACGACAAGAATTTAGTCTGTTCTACACACGAAACAACGTTCTCCACAACAACGTTCGCCGCGTCGTGTCTTGCGCAGACAAGTATTTTTTCGTGCACCGCTGCGAGCAGTGTACACAGTTATTTTCTACTTACGACACGAATTTTTGCGTAGGCCCGGCGTATTTTCTTACCGTGTACAAGCGCCCTTAGGGTTCAAATAGAAGACGTTTTATGGCAATCGCTGTATGTAGGCAATAGGCACCTAGGAATGAAACTAAAATTGATTTAGCTATAATCCCCACGGATACCCAATTTGAGTCACTATCTACTTGATTTCTTTAAAGAAACTATCGAGAGAAACTAAGAGAATAAAGTTTTATTATTTTAAAACAATCCAGGCGAAATCACTATTTTGCAAAGGCGAATTTTCAATACGTCTTTGCAACGTATCATTTAATGATGACCGCACTGTGATATGAAGATGATATTGATAATATTATAATAATAGTACAGGTAGGTGCACGCAGCTCTGCACGCTGCCTATCTGCCGATAATGCTTGTGGCGGTGGGAAGGTTAAAGAGAAACAGTGTTTCCATACGTATAACATCATTTTATTATTATATTATGAAATAAAGTCTCATAAAATGGTAATTTTACAACGAGAAAGGAATATTTTGAACTAGCTTTTGCCCGCGGCTTCGCTCGCGTTCATTTAGAATTTGACAATCAATTCGGGTTGTACTCTGCTTGTTGTTTGGCCGTTGCAACCATGGGCTCAGAACGGAACATTATTCTAGGACGCTCCTATACACAATGCTGTATGTCCTTCTATTTGGCGCTAATACGTACAAATTCTGGGCATTGGACACACGCGAACATGCTACATATAGCTGGCCATGGGAAAAACATGGCTTTTCCAAATGCACACCTGCTACCCGCAATGTTTGCCCTTGTCTATAATATTACAGTTAGGAGGATGACAAACCGGTCTATCGACACTCGACTCACAAAATAGGCTTAAATTAAAAAAAAAAAACTAAACTGTAAAGTTTCTAATATAATCCAATCATTATTCGAAAGACACGTGGCGCCATCTATTATCATAATAACGTTATTATTGTTTTCCTCGGGAACAGCATTTTTTTTCGGGATGAAAGGTATCCTATATCCGTTTCGAAAAGGACAACACCTGACAACGTATATGCAAAATTTCAGGATGATCGGTTCAGTAGTTTAGGCGTGAAAGGTAACAAACAAACAAACAAACTTACTTTCGCATTTATAATATTAGTTAGGATTTTCAACAAAAATTCATAATTTATTTAAAAATCACGCTCCCAATGTTGAAATACCGAATAATGGAACGGAATGCGGTAATGATGTTACTAGTAAATTACTGCGCATTGCGTTCCGTTCCACGCATACATTGTAATTAATCGTTTTAGTGGGCAAGCATTCTGTTGTAATAGAGATAAAACGCTCTTTGGTAACTTTTATTACTGGATGAAGCTGTTATTACATGTTTGTTTGTAAAATAGTGGATAGGTAGTGCTGTCATTCGTGGATCTTTGACAGTCGTTACGGGTCGTCAGAAGCCCGAAAATCTGACAATCAGTCTTACCTACAGCACCCTAATTGCGTATCACACTATTACTCTCAATTTGAATTATTTTGTAGCATATTGCTAATCCGTTGCTCCATATTATGTTCGAAAAATGTGTCTGCTCAACAACGTAAATAACACAATGAATGTTGTTGAACTGTCAAAATGAAAACCATTGCTACTGATAGTGTGTTACGCAATTACCCTGCAGGTATCGTATTACCCAGTAAGTGGGTTATGAAGGTCAGATAGGCAGTCGCTCCATGTAAAATACTGGTATTCAGCTGCATCTGGTTAGAGTGGAAGCCGACCCTAACATAGTTAGGAAAAAGGCTAGGCGGGTGGTGAGGTAGTTCAAGAAGATATTAACGATACACAAAAAGAGAAAGCGCTTTTAGGCAAAGAATTAAAAAAAAAAACTTTTTATGTTGGATTGCATAATTGCTCAGATTGATTAGGTGTCCGTAAGAGCTCACATTAATTTTATTCATTTTCAATGTCTCGCCTTTATTAGCACTTTAAATACCTAACTTCCATAACATATCACCACATCTGTATTCCCCAGAGTTGTGAGGGTTAGCCAGATGTTTAGGTACCTATAGGTGTTGTACTATTGTCATTTTGAGCGATCATCTGTCAGTGGTTTTGTGGCACTGCCTTTTTTAGTATCGCCAAATACGGTGAATAGGAACCTAGGGGTGAATCGGAATGAAACTTAAATGGATTTTACCGTTGATGTAATATAATTTGTGGCCAACAGAGACACTTAATAGTTAATTATAATATAGTAAACACATTAGAGAACTTTTGGCAAAAAACGATACTATTTCAATGTCAAAATCTATTTTAAAGTTTCGTCCCGATTCACCCCTGAACTCCTATTCACCCCGTTTCACTGTAATGCGAATAAAGATGGCTTTGGATTCATATTCAAGGTAAAAGTGCGTGTTATTTATCGTTCTCCCTATCCGTCATCTCCTGGAAATCAAACCAATCTACAGTCCATTGTAATAAAAGGATATCGAGCGGGCTTGCTGAGTAGGGCCACACACCAGCATATACAGGTTGGCCAAAAAGTCGTAGATCAAACGAAATAGGGAGATAAAGGAGGTAATATCTAATATTTGACGTTCGAAAAGTGCTGATTCTCAGCCTAGTTTGAATAAATGACTTTTGATTTTGATTTTAATAAAATATCTTTCTACAGCATGGCCATAATTCATAGGCAAAAAAACATTGCTCTTTAAAGGTACCCAGAGCCGCAATAGAACTTTTGTGGTGCTGATACATTATCTAGTAATAATAGAACACCGTTTTTTTTATTGTTTTATATCACATTTTTTTAAATTAGTCTAATTGTAAAAGAAATCGGTATTTTATTTAAAGAAAACAAAAATATTCATAACTTTTAGGGCAATTGAATTATGGCCATGCTGTAGAAAGATTTTTTTTGTTTTATTGGAAGTGACCACTTTTATCTCCCTATTTTGTTTGATCCACGACTTTTTGGCCACCCTGTATAACACCGTCGCAACCCGAACAATAGGTACACGTACCTCATTTTACCAGTTATAAGTAATAGGGGCGAATCTTTTGCCATCAACCGAGCACAAATCCAAATGCCGGGTTCATCATCATTTCAACCAAAAGACGTCCACTGATCCACTCCTAGACATAAGGCTCCTCAAGCACCGCCATTTCGACTGGTTCTGTGCTTCTCGCAAACTCCGGATTCGCTACTGAGAAATTCGTGATGGAAAATCCAATAACATTTTGCCCGACCTGGGAATCGAATCCAGGACCTCATGCTCAACAGTAGTCATTGCGACCACTAGACCAACGAGGCAGTCCCCCGTAATATTTACTTTTTCTATCTTTTATTTGTTCTGGTAACACTATTCCGAGAATCATGCTTACTGGTACAATTTAATGATTCCCAGTAGTAATCTTAAAAGAACCGTCTTGCGCCTCTGCCCTCAAAAAAAAAAAAGCAAGAGTTGACTGTAGGTAGTGTAGAGGTGTACCTAATCATAGCCAATTTCGTCATCGTCTATAAATTATCGGCAGTGTAGACAAACATAACGGCTCACAAATCTTATCGTGACAACAAACACAAACTAAATTACCTACTTTCACGCATCTCAGTTATAATTACTAAGCATTTCTTTTCCATTGAGTGAAAGTGCGCCTCGCTTCTGTGAACAGTTTAATTTTTGATCACACCTTTGGATATGAACGATCAAACGTTGGCCAGTTGGGCACATGTTGGCCAGTTGGCCACACGTTGGCCACAAGGTTCCAGATAGAGAACATAAATTATAGCGGGCACATTTATTATGTCACCTTTTTGAACTGTCTTTTGTTTTAATAATCTACACACCTATCTATACAAATAAATAAAATTGAAGTGTCTGTTTGTAATGTCAAAATAACAACGTTTTACTAAATGCATAAGAAAGTGTATACGGTAAGTACGAAGTACTTATTATAACATAAATTCAGTTTTTTAATTTTTGTCTGTCTGTTTGCTCCGGCTAATCGCTTTTGATGAAATTTGGTAAGGGATACTTTGAACCCTGAAGAAGAACATAGGCTGCTATCGAAGTATTTACGCGGGCGAAGCCGCGAGCGGAAGCTAGTGTTCTAGTTTTTCAACTTTATCGCTAAAGCATAATGTTCAAAGTTGATTGGGAAAATTTGACAGTTTCGGGCAGCGTGATGTGCTGGCGTCTGTAACCGAATCGGTAAAATTATAAGGCTCTTATAATGTGCACAAAAAAAAAATGCTCTACAGGAGCTTACTTATTAACCTTTTCATTCCCCGACTGTTCATCACATTCCGGTTGCGAATAAATAAATGGAAATATATACGTGAGGAGCGAATAGTATTCTGTAATAAAATTCATCACATTCGCAGCGGCATATCGTTAAACCGCACCTTTCGTATTTAATATGACGCATCTGTAGGTATATATTATTCATGTAATATTCAGTCACACACAGCGAATTCGTGTCCAACTCTTTTAAATTACAGGATGTCCACGAGAAAAATGGTTGACCACAGTAGGTAGGCAAATGAACAAAACCAATTGTTAGTACAATGACATTGCTTATTTGCGCAATGTAAAGTTCAAAATCAATGTCATTTTCGATTGCTTTGGTGTGTTCGAAAATATAAAAAGTCGCTTCCTCCTTTCCCAATATCTTTGGTTTAAATGAAAAGAAGAGTTGGTAGACTGGATAATTAATTGTTAAGCAAATAAGAGTACTTGCCGTGTTATAGATATAATGCTACAAGGATCTTTTGGAGCGTGGCCAAAATCGGAACTAACGCCACCATCGTGTTTGTTCGTACAGTTTCCGCGACGACTTCACAAATATTTACTAACAACGCCCTCCTGTCAATGTCATTCTGCGCAAAAAGATCCTTGTAGCACTCTATGAGCACTCTATTACATACAACTGTCAAAGACTGACAGTTCTGATTTGAGTGTATGAACAATTGGCTACTACCCGCGAATTCGCCGTGTATGTCGGAAATTATACCACGGGAACGTGCTACCGCATACCAGAACAAAAAGTAGCTCATGTCCTTCCCCAAGATGACATGATGTGTAATTTTACGCCTAAACCACTGACTGAGTGGTTTAGGCGTAAACGTACACAGAGTTACTTTCGAATTTGTAATATTATTTGTATAGATTGAATTTATAATATTATTTGTATGGATTTAATTTATAATATTACTTGTATGGATTTAATTTATAATATTACTAGCGACCCGCCCCGGCTTCGCACGGGTGCAATGCTGATCACTATCACTACATAGTATAAGACAAAGTCGCTTCCCGCTGTCTGTCTGTCTCTATGTATGCTTAGAACTTTAAAACTGCGCAACGGATTTTGATGCGGTTTTTTTAATAGATAGAATGATTCAAGAGGAAGGTTTATATGTATATAATACATGCATAATATAGTAGAGAAACACTGATAATTTTAGAGCCATTATTTCTCTTAAAAAGTATAGGATAAAAAATGGTTATTGTGGGTTATCCCTAAGAGATAGACATATGCCATCGCGGACTTTTTTGTAGACCTTTTTAAGGTGTACAATACTGTAGTACATTATTTTGATCTATCTGGTAGGGTTAAGCCAGCGTTTGCATTGTGAGCGCAAACAAATGTGTTTATTTACGACATCACATTCGAAACCTCTAAAATGATCAGTGTTTCTCTACTATATTATGCATGTATTATACATATAAACCTTCCTCTTGAATTACTCTATCTATTAAAAAAAACCGCATCAAAATCCGTTGCGTAGTTTTAAAGATCTAAGCATACATAGGGACAGACAGCGGGAAGCGACTATGTTTTATACTATGTAGTGATTTGTATGGATTTAATTTGTAATATTATTTGTATGGATTTAATTTCCCTGACTTTACCTACACTAGGCATGAGGTATTATTTCAAAACATATATCCCTTACGCTATCCGATTACCGTATTACAAACTATCAGGTTGGTAGCACGCGGCGCTCAAACGAACAAAGTTCCAATGTGCGCTGCACCACTGAATAATGAATCAACATTTCTCACGACCTTCCCGGTTGATCGACCAAGTCTATCATTGTAGCATAATCCGTTGCGTAACTATTCCGATGCGGGCATGCCTTGCCTACGTACCGTTATCTCCAATGCAATGCGTACTATTCATACAAGGCACCCACATTGTATATTTTCTACTTAAGTACTAGCTAAGCTTGTTTTTTTTCTGGGCGCGGATTAGTTAACAGGTTTTTGATGATAGGTGGTAGAAAAGAATCTCATTTCTTTGTCCACAACTTCCGACATTCACAATGTAGCAGTTACCACCTCATTCAAGGAAAAGGGAACAGATACATATGAGAGTAAAAGATATTTTGAAAGCAAAATGTAGATATGAATCATGAGATTTGAAAAGACGGTTACAATTTTTTTATACATTATTTAATTTTCACTGCAATTACAAATTAGATTGTAAAGTTTCAGCTACAGGGTCCCAATAATAGTCCTCTAGTTCCACTTGGTAATATGCCTGGACAGAAACCATTTGAATACCATGAAGCTACTCAACTAAGAAATGACTACAATATTTCGGTGGAAGCATTGATGTCGAACGTTACTCGAACTCTCGACAAACCAGTTCGGTAACACGTGCACATTCGAAGTCGAATCGTGACTGCCGCCTTATAGCTTATGTGCACCTCTGGATGTGAACCGTTCGATGTTTGTCCAACACATCTTGATTTGCTTTTACATGAATATGACCGTGTATGGATCATTCACGAAGATTTTTCTAAGGAACGGGCTGAGGTTTCTCTTTCTGTTCAGTTTGAGCAGTTGGAGCAGTGGTAACGGACGCGAAAAAAACGGTGAAGGAAAACATCGTCAGGAAACCGGCATGTCCTAGAATCAAAAATTCGAAGACATGTGACATCTGCCAACCCGCACTAGATTCACCCCACTTTCTCTCACCGAGAGGAGGCCTGTGTCCCACCAGTGGGAACATTATAGACTGATTATGTTCAGTTTGAAAGTTTTTTCAGCTTGTCTTAAAGATGACGGGCATTTGTTTCAGTTAAGTTTAGGAGACTTATGGGCCCGTATTACAGAACCTCACTCAAGACTCAAGCATTACTTAAACCTAGTTAAGAGCCATAGAGTCTTGAGTGAGGTTCTATATTACGGGGCTTTGTGCGGATCTCACCAATGAAACTGAACTCAATATATCATAACAATTTTGACACTGACAGCTCTTGAACGCGGTTTAGATGTGCTGAACGCGTTCAGTTTAATTGGCGAAATTCACCCTTATAGCAGTCAAAGCAACAATCTAACTTACAAAACCAGTTAATCATTATGCTAATTCTTCATAATACAAGCAGTCGTTGACATTGACAGACAGTTGATGACCTGTCTGTATCAATGAAATGAGTCCTAATTCCATCTAGGCTGTGTCAATCAATCAGTCCGGCCGTTGATTGTTGTAATCAACAGCATACTTCGCTTATTGGGTTAAATTGCTTAATACCGGGGTCGCGGGTCAACACGTTATCTAATAAGAAGGGAATTCGCGGCTACATTTACAATTGGTGTTGTAATTGAGGAAGATATAGTACAATTTTAGCTGCGCTGTGCTGTACCTGCAATACAGATGAATATAAATATCCGCGTATCGGCAAGCGTAGTGTGGGACGCCCCCCAGCTAGATGGACGGACGACCTAAAGAAGGTGGCTGGGGTAGACTGGATGCGGAAGGCGGAGGACAGGATGTTGTGGCGCAGTCTGGGAGAGGCCTATGTCCAGCAGTGGACTGCGATAGGCTGAGTTGATTGATTGATAAATATTGATCTTAAGGGGTATTGCGGGCTATGGGTTGCTGAAAGGGGTATTTTCTTTGTCGTCTTTAACAACCGAAGGATTGATTTGATTAGAGTTAACACTTATTGAGTAGTGGTGGCCCAGTGGTAACGGCCGCGCGAGTTGTAGATCGCGGGTTTGAACTCAGACAGGCGCTTTGCGTAAATGATTTCAACACCAATACTCTCAAAACGGGGATGGAAAACATCGTGAGGTAACCGGCATGTTCTAAAACCCAAAAATTCGAAGACGTGACATCTACCAAGCCGCACTGGGCCCGCGTGGTTGATTACGGCCCGTTCCCTCTCACAGAGAGGTGGCCTGTATCCCAGCAGTGAAAATTGTAGGCTAGTAATGTTAACACTTATTGCTTATTCAAAATTCATCCTTATCCCTCAGCAATTTCAATATTCAGAAGCCCCTAAATCATTCGAATTTTCAACAGCTTTTTTTACATGTCACGGTCTCCGACACATTGAGCAACTCTCGCGAGATTCAATCAGTCTGAATCGATTTCGGGACCGTTGGAGTTTGCATACAATGAACATTACCATCTCTTTTTAAATCTCGTTATGCACTAAAACACGCTGTAAAGAGGCGAGTTGGGCGAGAGAACTGCTGGTATTTTAATGATAATGATAAATGATTTATTTTCTGAAACACTTTTACATGTCAATCACATTTTTTTTAAACTAGATGAGGTCAGCGTTTCCTATCTGACTACTCGGAGAAGAAAGGACGAAACAAACTCTGAGGTCACAGTCTCTCTTTTAAAGTCCAGATATAATCTTGGTCAGATCATGTGAAGACCATGGAGATTGGTGTCTGAAATGGTCTTTTGAGTAAAGAACCACACAGATTGAGCGGACCTGTCCAGTCAGTGCACGCATTTGTCAAAAATCGTGCAGCTGAACTCAGAACTTGAGGAGCCTCACGATTCGACGAACAATACCAATGAAAGGACATTTGGGTAGGCCGCATAAATTACTCAAACTGCCAGATCATGATTAAAACTAAGAAGGAAAACAGAAAGAAAAAAATACCCACATTTTGATTGTAGACTGCTTCATATTAAAGTTAAGTATAAGTTAAGTATAAGTTTATAACTGCCATAACCCCTCCTACCCTTATCCCAAACTATTCGGGTTCGGTGCAGTATATCTTTTTTTCTTCCACGAATGTACACACGGCCACAAATCAAACTAAACTTTTCCAGATTTAGCTGCCCTCGCATTGTGTAGATTTTTCGTACAATCAGAAGTCAGCTTATACTGCGAGGTAATTACGTAACACACTCAGTGGTAATGGCTTTTATTTTGACTGTTCAATAACATTCATTGCGTTGTTAACGTTGTTGAGCCGAGACATTTTTCGAATATATGAAGCAATAGCAATGGATTAGCAATATCCTTCAAATTGTGATGTGTAGCCGTGCATACGTGGTTTTTTGGTTTAAGGACTGATAAAGAGGTCTCTTTCAACCAATATCTCAGAATGCACTTCCTTCCTAACCGTATCGTCTTCATTTAACTCGTAATCGTAATCTGTCTTTACTTTGCTCTGTGTCTTATTCTTAACATGATCGAAACATGCTCCTCATTCTTCGGCATCACACGCGACATCACGACTTACAGACTCCTCACCTTTTCTGTCACTGGTTCTGTCGCTACTTTATATTTCTATAAGTTTATAACCGTCAGAAGGTATATTTGCTTCGACATTCTACGTTTGATAAGTATCTGTACACAGCAAAGCTATGCCCGCATGAAGAGGAAATAATTTATGGAGCGTTTTTAAAGTTCTAAGAAATTCGTTGGTGGTATTTGTGGTTTTGGCTTAAAATAGGTTTTCTTTATTGAAGTGATGTTCTTCCTTCTTGTAGAGCTTGTTGAGTGAGTTGATTAGTAAGCGTTGGAATTGGTTTGATTATGTATATAATCAAACCAATTCCAACGCTTACTAATCATAGCTGATGCCCACGGCTTTGTTCGCGGGACATTAACACCTTTTGATTTTCTTTCTTTTTCTAAAATAAAAGTAGTTTATGTTACTCCTTGTAACATCAGCTCAGGAATAAACAGACAGCCAGACAGAAAATTAAATTTTTATTTTTATATAATTACCGTATATAGGTACTGTCATATGCATCTAGTAAAAAGCTTTTATTTTGACAATACAAACAGACACTTCAATTTAATTTACTTGTATAGATTTGAATGAAATGAATGAAAGTAGCTAGGAGGATCGTCTGGAAAAATCAGAGTGGTTCCTGGCAAAAGCAAACGTGTGAGGAGTGTCTGATGATAAAATGTACACAAAATTGACTGATTTACGTTTCCGAAAATCCGATTCTGTCAAAGTAAATCAATTTTGCTGAATATTTACACTAAATACTGCACGTGCCTGGAATTATTGTCATAATAAAAATGATTAAATAAATAAATAAATAATTTTGCAATTTCCTTTGGATGTGCATTTCCAATAACATTTTAAAGTTCATCAAGCCGTTATAACTTCAAATCACACATCATATTCAACAATAAATATTGATTCACTGTTTTCAGGTCAAAGAAAGCCAAACGATTAATGGCTAAATTATTTCGCCTTCGAAAATTCGCGGCTGCAGACAGAAATATGAATGAACGATGACAGGTCAAAAGCCTCGAGTCTTGTAAATATGAATATCGTTTATGAGTCAAGTTAAGTGTTCATAAATAAATTATATTACTTTAATGACACGTTTTATAATAGCAACTAACCGCAATTTCTTTGATATATTTTTCATTTACTGTTTCTTATTGGTTAGCCCTTTTTACGTCCGCAAAAATCGCGAAATAACTTGGAACGGATCAGCTGCTTGTGAAACAAAACCAAATCGTATTACCTACTACCACACTCGGGCGCATTTTTGCAGAAAAACACGAATTACAATTACGAGATGTAGAGAAAAAAAATCTTTGAGCTCCACATGCTGCTTTGCAGTTTTTAACTTTATTACTTTACGTTTAAATAGAAATTTGAGAGTTAAGATAATAAATTAAAGTTTGTAAATAAAACGAGCAAGTTGTCTGAACATCTCGTGTTACCAATCACAATGTAGGAGCAGCACTGCAGCTGTTATTAAGGACTTTGCCAACAGAACCGGTCCAGAACCTGGGCGATTGACTGAATAGTACGTAGCAGGTTGCAGGTGACGCATTAGGGACACTTTACAATGCATTTGGTAAAAATAGAAACAGTAATAATACGTTGTACAGACGCCAGCTCATCAAGCTACCCGAAACTGTCAAGTTTCCCAATCAACTTTGAACCTTATACTTCAGCGATAAAGTTGAAAATCTATTAAAGAAATTTGACAGCTTGTAGTAGCTTGATGTGCTGGCGTCTGTACACACGGCAACACATCAAGCTATAATTTTCCAGTTTTAGCTGACCTCGCATTGTATAGGTCTTTCATACAATTGGAAGTCAGCTTATACTGGTATTGTATAGCTTGATGTGTAGCCGCGCGTACAGTCAGGGAACTTGATCGTTGACCGTGTTATAGCAACTTCAATCGACGAATAACAGTTGTGATTTGATTGAATGGACGGAAACATTAAATTGATGGTCAATTTGCTTGTCAATTAATTTTCCTGAATTTATGTTGGCGCGGGATGGAGTTCAGTGGAAAACTGAATGGGAGGCCTTTGCCCTGCACTGCAAAGGGACAACAGGGAACATACTGATTTATTTATCTACATAAAATAGGAAATAGAGTGCAATATAATGTACTCGTAATATACTGATCTTGATTCTGTACTAACAAATTACTAACACCCTGTTATTTGTATTTTTATGTGTTCTACTAACAACCTTACTAACTTTTCACTTGTTAAAAATGTATAGAATGTATGTCTGAAATAAAGATTCTATTATATTATTATTATAAAAACTTCCATGTAAAACTTTGTTGGTTATTTTTCAAACAAAGGTGTTTGATCTGGTGACAAAGACCAGTCGGGCGATTCTGTAACCATCTCACCGTGAAGTGAGCGTGGAGTGAGCTGTCATTCGCCAGGGATTAACACTATTAACCCTTAAATTGTCACCCTTAGATTTCTTGTGTGTATAATGTTGAAATTGCGTATATGGGATAAAATTAGGATAGAAAAGAAGATAAAGAAAAAAAAACAGTATTTTTTTTATTGTTTTTACAATGTCACATAAAACGGATATTGTCCATTATATCGACGGCGAAGTGCCAATACCTCCTAACTGACATTTTCTTTTGAGAAATTCACTTTTTTTTTCGTTTTGAATTTAAAGGCGTTATTCGCATGTTTTAATGAAATCGCCTAAGTGTATTTTTAGTTGCAACAGCATTCAATTAAAATGTGTAAATATGTACCTCCCAACTAAACAAATGTGTCTATTTTGAACGTTTTGTTTTAGTTTGTGTAAATTTTTGACTTTGTCAGTTAGGAGGTCTTGGCACTTCGCCGTCGATATGTGCAGTTGTGGTACATGAAACTACGTCACATAAAACGGACATGGCATATTATATGTGAAGTTGTGGTACAGTGCTTAGGAGTGTTAACACATTGAACGCCGTGGTGACCACCACTGACCACCACTAAACTTTCCATATGGGCTGACGCTGATTCGCGATCTCGGCAAATTTTACACGTTATATTTTATTGGCTCATACGGTTCAAAATAGTCAAAAACCCCACTCTAAATAATTATTTCTTATTACTATTCAAAGAATGAACTAAAATAATTGCTGTCCTCACCGGTGACCACCATGGTGTTCAATGTGTTAAAACAGCGTCTGTGTGCGTGGAAATACTGCGTCCTTTAAAACGGACAAAATCAATTTAAGGGTTAAGTGCTCACTTCACTTATGATTTCACGGTGAGATTTTTACAGAATCGACCGGCAGTAGGTATAATGCAAGCCTAATGTATAAAGAAGGGATTAAAATACAAAAAAATGTGTGAGCCGCCCATTGTTTATTATGACCTTACAGTGAACAATGTGAAATATTAATAGTGATGATGTAAAGGAATTAAAAGCATTTATAGGTAGCTACGACATATATCCCTCTCACAAAGAGGAGGCCTGTGTCTAGAGAATACAATCGTAGGATCCTAATCCCGGGATATCTCGGCTGTTTTCTGACCCCAAAAATCCCGAAACTACAAGTACGGGATCGGGTTTTTCGAGAGTGGCAATCCCGGTAACCCGGGATTACGACCACGGAATTGTATTGACTACCGGTGTCCCAGCAGTGGGAACATAATAGGCTGATTATGTATAGGTAGCTATAACCCTATCTTTCTAGTGTGGTTTGCTTTACACATGTAAAATGGCAGTCGATCGCAATGCGTTTCATTTTGACAGTTCAACCATGTTCATTACGTTATTTACGTTAATAAGCATAATTACGATTTTTCTAACCTATGAAGCAATGGATGTTAAAATTAAAGGCATTGAGATCAACTGCCCTTTTATTTCTTTTATGCAATTACCTCGCAAATCTCTGTATGACTGATGAGTTCTTGTGCTTTCACAGTTTTTTAAGACACGAGATGCTACTACATTCATCATAGAATGACAAGAAACCATAAACTTTCCAATACAGGATATGGCTGGCAATAAAATTATATACTTAAATGAAAATTATTTTCCCCGTTGATCATCGATGAAAAATCGTTCGATTGATCGATAATTCTTTGCCGTGTATGACTCTGTATAAGGCGTTTACACTCGGGTTGTTTTACCAAGATATCAAGTAATCGTATTGTTTTGTTATTGCTTTTGGCTTAAGGTTGATTTTGGCTTGATTTGAGGGCATGGTGTGTTTGTTTTTATATAACGGTTAGCGCCTAGGCCGCGTGAGGAGTACCGCACTCATTTTCATTATGAACGCGGCGCATGCGCGATGCATTCCAGCGTCCGCTCCCAATAGGTGCTTATCTACTATTGTTCGGACATTGGATGCTAGTGCATTGTTTTATTATACCCCTTTAGCTTTATTAGAAATCAAATTTTATGGCTACTACGAAACTGAGCAGGAAAATTATTGTCTGCCATGGGAAAATCCCTTTAAGATGTCGTATCATCACCTGTTTCCTTAGATTCTTCTGAATAATGCGGTAGGTACCTATTTTGGCTATTATACTTAGCTTTGTATCTTAACATTAGTCATTCATTAAAACTAGTTGCCTAGTAGATCCCCTTGCTCATATGACTTAATTTTGCTAACATCTAAAGAAAGGAAGGCTGCAAATCCTCATAGAATAAAATACTGCATGATTTTTCTACAGTCACCAAATTTTTACAGGGTGTTCCACCCATGAATATGAACAACTTTCACTATGGGACCAACTCTGAGATCATGAAAAAAAAATAAGCTGTTTCATACATTTCGGCCAAGTAGGTAATTATTGAACTTTTGAATTAAACAGCTGATTTTTTTGTGATTTCAGAGTTGGTCCCATAGTGAAAGTTGTTCATATTCAAGGGTAGAACACCCTCTAAAAATTTGGAGATTATAAAAAAAATCATCTAGTATAAAACCTGCCTGTAAAACAAAGGAAACTAAGCAGAGACTGTTTACTCAAGCAACACGATAGTCTTCTAAAGCCCATAAAAATATTAGCCAGTCGCTTCATAAATAACGCGAACAAAATCATTCAAAGATAAGTTTCAACAAAATTAACTCACACGCATAAGTTCACCTCCTTTATTTGAATCATTACTCATTACCCGAAGCAACCGTTGCTGATTTGGTCATAAAAATAACCTAACAAAAACTTCTTGGCGCCAACTCCCGTTCCAAAATGGCGGCAACAAAAGAAAATCGTAACAAGTTATATTAATAGGCATTACTTTTTACGTTAGCTAGTTAGTTTTACGCTTTTGTAGCTTTGGTGTTGGCTTGTAAACAAATATTGAGATTTTCCAGCTGGGAGATTTCAAAATTGTATGATTTGCGGTTGTTGTCATTTTTTGCGCTATAATGGCGGCTAACCGTCGTCTTTTGTTTAGTGATTATGGGTTTGGTATAATCTACTGATAGTCTGATAGTAGATCTTTATCATTTACACAACACGGTGTAAAGTATCAAGGCGCCTGAATTGGATCTTCCAAGGTTGTTACAGTTTTGGAAATAGACGTCTTATAACTGGACAGCTGGACTCATTCCTGTATGGCGGTTTTTGGAATCGTCATAGTTATTCAATAGCGATACAGTCAACTGCATATCAGCCGGTCGATTCTGTAAAAATCTGACTTGTGAAATCATAAGTGAAGTGAGCACTTAATAGTGTTAATCCCTAGCGAACGACAGCTCACTCCACGCTTACTTCACCCAAGCTTTCACGGTGAGATGGTTACAGAATCGCACGGCGCGGCAGTGGTAACAATTTGACATTGACAGTGCCTTAATGTCGTAGCTGTATGGGCGATTTTCATCGTGCAAGAGTTATCATTGATGTGCGCAGTGCGGTTGACTCTACCTACGTTAGTTTCCGTTTCCAATTTCGTTTATAAATTCCTTTTCTTTCATTCATATTTTTCTTTGCTAACAATGAGAGAAGACACCTTTTCGCACGTACAGGGCCCAAACGCGTGCAGAATTGAGTTGGTCTTATTGATCGTCCAAACCAAAACGTTACGATTGTCTACCAGACCAGTCAAATGTGCGAATTCTCAGGCATTAAGCAACAGGCAACGTGCAATGTTAAATGCGCAAAACCTCAGACACCCCAACTGATTTTTAATTCAATTGACCTATTTCAGAAAGAAAATAAGTCATTAACCTTCAAGCGGGCGCGCGGACATTTGTAACGCCAGCGGTCGCGCGTAACCTAAAAGACCTATAGGATATTTCAGGGATTTAAAACACTAATTATTTAATATTTTTTGTATTTATCACATTATCATTATGTTAGGACATAAACAAAATTATAAAATCAAAATAATATTCTAATTTTCTTTGGATTTGTAAGCAATTTGGCATCATAAATGTATCGAGAATCGATCGCATCGCGGTCGATTCGACGCCGCGCGCCCGCTTGAAGGTTAAAAAGCTTGTAAAGGTTTTATGTGCTGTTTTAGTTTTACTGGCCATTCTGATCGTTTCTTCCGTCTGCGACGACGCTTTACCGCGGGAGGAGTCGTCACCGGGCCGCTGCGCCGCGCTGATATTGGCTTCTTGACCTATTAATAAATAGACACGGCAACGTTTTTAATGAACATTTTTTGAAAAACGTGACCTATTTTAAAAAGTGGTTTAATTAATTCTGCTCGTTATTCTGATCAAACTATTTTCAGGTTTTGCGCATTTAACGTTACACGTTGTATACAGCACCTAATTGAGTAACACACATCACACCATTAACCTCAATTTTAATAATTTTGATGTAGGTATTGCTACTACATTGCTTCATAAGTTGGAATTTTATTTCTACTCGACGACGGTAATAACGCAGTGAATGTCGTTGAATTGTCAAAATGAAAGCCATGGCTACTGATGGTGGTTGAAAAATGAGACCCATATTAAAAAGTGGTTCAATTAATTCTGATCAAACTATTTTCAGGTTTTGCGCATTTAACGTTACACGTTGTATATGTATCTCTTTACCTAAATTTTACTATTTTTTTTATCTATTGACACCACGTTCTATTGTTCTTATTAATGATAGGAATGGTGAGTTAAAAGCAGTTGCGACGTGCTAGATGTACAGACGCCAGCACATAAAGCTACCCGAATCTGTCAAATTGCCCCAATCAACTTTGAACCTTATGTTTCAGAGATAAAGTTGAAAATCTATTAAATAAATTTGACAGATTGTAGTAGCTTGATGTGCTGGCGTCTGTACAAATTAGATCTCTTAGATTAGATAATCTGTTTATAATCAGTTCCTAAAAATACGATAATATTTCGCTGGTTGCAGTTTTTGCTTTACTATAAGTACTTAATTTTTAAATTTCGGGGTTAAACGAGAATGTAATTAAACAATATTTTTATTATAACTTTTTGGGGAAACAAGAACGGGGGGGAATCAGTACTATCCCATCATTTTACGTACTTATCAATTGTTGCGAATTTTCTTATCGACTTATTATACCAAGATAAACAGTCGAGCACTCGACACATTCGCCTGATCCTGATAATGATCTATCAGTATTATAAGTCGTTACCTGAAGAATATTTCAGTAACGAGATCGAAGAGAAATAATAGCTTTAAATTACTATTTTGTTGAAGGCTATTTTATTAGAAGCTATATTTTAAGTTTTTTTTGCACGCCTAGGCGAGGGAGGAATAAGTCGGTAAAGGAAAGGTATATCTTTACCGACTCAATTCTATTCTGATCTAAAGAATTTTCCTGCACAAATTAATTTGTCATAAATCCTAACAGAACAAGATTATTCTGGGGTGCTGATGCTGACCCAGTAGGGTAAGCACTACAGAATAATCTTGTTCGTGTGTACCCTAGACATTTGGTTTCGTGAAGGATGAATCCCAGAAATTCCTTAAAAAAAATACCGATCCTATTACATATGTTTGGTATAGACGCCAGCACTTCAAGCTACTACAATCTGTCAAATGTTTTCAATAGATTTTCAACTTGGTTTATTCGGAAAATTTGACAGTTTCGGGTAGCTTGATGTGCTGGCGTCTGTACTTACTCCTTCAATGCACTACAGGTACGCACAGCTATACAACAAGCTATATATAGCATATATAGCCTATGCAATGCTAGGTCAGCTAAAACTGGAAATGTATAGCGTGATGTGGCGCCCCGCGCCGTGTGTGCACAATAAGAAGATAAACGTTTTCTCATAATCCCATGGACCGATAGAGTCACACTTTATTGAAAAGGAGTATCCATCCAATCTCCGGCATGAATTGCTATCGTATTACCAAAGAAAAGATCATAATTGGGTTGATTGATGACTTAACTTTTGAAGAATGTCTCCAATCGACAATCGATATCTCGGAATCCCAAGCCCAACCCATTTTAACCTTTGTGTTATTGTATAAAGACGACAATACTGTTTAAAACTGTGTCCTTATTTAAGCAAATTTACCGTGAATGATAAAAACGGTCAACTGCTTTTGGAAATATTAATAAGATTTTGGAAAACTCAAACTGCATGCGCACTTAGCGCAATTTTAAATGAACATTATGTTAACAATTTTGCGTTTTATCATGTTTTTATCCAAGAACAATGTAATATATTTCCGTAAAGGGTGTAATTACGTGTAATTCACATTCTCATCGTGACGAATGATCGAATCGGGTGCAGAATGAATGCGGGACAACTGAACTTTTCACCGGTGCGACCGGTTTGTGGATTACGAGACTGTAAGCCAATTGGTACGTAAATGAAAGAGAGAAATTTTAAGGCCAATCGTGTGTGCTGGCTTTTGTGTTGTTAGTGAGTACTTTTTAGCAAGAACTGTATAAGATTTTGCAAGTCGTCAAATTGGAGCGTTACTGTTGATTTCTTTCCAAGCCGAGCATAACCTTCAAGCACAACAGAACAAGCCAAGGCTTGCATTAGCATTTTGGCTCTTAACCAGCAGTAACCTATAAATTCATTGATATTTGAATGGTTATCACAGAGCGGGGTCACAAGAACACCGGTTAGGAGGTGCAAGTAGGACATAAAATGGTGATTAGTGTAAAGGAAGGATCCTCCAGTGATGGGTGCTCCCAAATTCTTCGATCTATCTAACTAAGGTTTCACTGTATGGTTGCTTACAAGTAATTTATATGAGCTGTTGAGATGAGCATTGCAGCATATAAAACTGGCAGAGAGGCAACTCTCACGCCCTTAACACACATTAACTAGCCAGTATCCAAGGAAGCACATTTATTGCCCTATTCGTAACAAGATACTCATCCAAGTAGTTATTTTGTAATAAAACGGAATTAGGCTAGTAGAATATTAATTTATTAATTATTAATTACAGTATATTGTAAGATTTGCTCATTTCGGATTTAGATATAAGAATCTACACTTTTTGTACTTATACAACATATACAACCGCCAATAGATATAGAAATAACAATAGTCTACAACAATAGTCAAAAAGCAATAGTCTACACTTTTTGTATAATACACAAACAACCGCTAAGGTGCCAATAGATATAATTTTGACAGTCCAGCAATATTCATTTAGGTGATCCAGTGTTTAAGAAGAATTTTTCTTGAACATGTAAACTGACAAAATGAAAATGAATTGCGATTATAAGCAAAAAATAAAGGCTGAAGAATCAATAAAGGCACTGCATTGAATCACAGAACACATTGTTTAGTTTCTAATTAACGATTCTGTCTAATAACAGACGAAGGGCACGTTAACGTTTTTGTCACGGGTATTAGTATTCATCCGAAGCAGTGAATCTGGCGGTGCCCCTATAGGGTTAGTTTGCGTATATCGAAGGGACGTGGTAGGACTCCTCAATGACGTGTCCATAAATGATAAAAATATAGTTTCATTCAATGATACATATAGCCCTAAAAATGTTATGTTTTGTTTGGTGAAGTATGTATAGATTTGAAGATAGACAGTTTTCAAGGACTACACTCAGTTTCTCGAAGAAATGAAAAGGGAAAACTAAAATAAGTGTGACTATCATGAGTTATTTTCAATCTATTTGGATGATAAATCACTCAACGTAAATACAACGAGATAATAGAACCAAAAACGCAAAGTATTCAAGGTACAGTAGATGATTCATCGTGTTTATTCGTCATAGAGGTGATTAAGAACTAAAACTTCTGCTAAAGGCGGAATGTCTGCTTTATCTTTTGTTGTTGTTGAGACGGAAAGAATATCATTTTCTGGAGCATTGCTTACTACAAAAACTAGAAAATCATCAACCTGGGCGTAGGTATAGCACTAGCAAAAGGAGTATAGCACTAGCAACTGTGATTCAAAGGGCAACGGCTAGATTAAATCAAAGATTTCGACAAACAAAGCCATTTTAATAGATCGATTAATACCAAGCTTTATGTTCCCTTGTGTGTTGTTTATGTCCCCGGAGATCGCGAACTTGGATCCCTTCAAAAGATAAAGAAAGTCAGACATAAAGATAAACGCACTGCACTAATTTGTCAGCAAGGACGAGTCAATTATTTCCAGTGAGATTACTCACTGCACCTAATGGCGGCACTTTATTGAAAACTATTTATACGTTGGCGCCATGTCTTCCGCCATATTATGATCTTGTACTTGTCGCTATATGTAAATTTCTACCATTACATCTATCCGGTTATCAAGTGTGATACTTTTTGAGTCAACGAGGCAGTTTTATGGCTGTAATTGGCGTGTAAACGTTTAATAATTACGATTATGGTGATTGCAGCTGTGCTTTATTAACTAGAGGGGTTTATAGGTGTATTCCAGAATAAACATATCGGTTCGTTGAAGTTGCATAGTACTAGTGTGTCGAAGTAACATCAGTAGGGTTATACAATTAAGACTCTAGTCTGGCGGAATCTAATCGTATTGTCTGTATTATAATATAGCTCATCTTCATAATCCAATTTTTAATCCCAAATTTCTTTAGACTCAACGTAGCACATTCTCATTTTCTCCCATTACATATTTCTGATCAGCGGTCATCGCAGTGTTCACTTACTTTTTTGCCATATCATTCGTTTGTTCTCAGGTTTGCAGCACCCATATGAAATCAGTTATCATTTTCCCAACTATCCACTATTACTCACAGTAGTACTACCTCATCTACATCGATGACGTAATAATATTTTCATTAGAAGATGACTGCTTCTACCTCGGTGATTGATTGTTGTTAGAATATTTAATATTTTAATATTCACTACTCATTGTACGTTTAGATAATAACTCTGTTCTTTTAATTGGTCACTGTTACGCCACCTATTCATGACAAGTGGTATCTGTCTATAACCACTGCACGAATCCACTTGAATTAGTCATCAATAAACAAGACAAAATCCTAGAACTTATAATAGTCATACCACATAAATACACCGTATGTGGTCGCGTTTAAAGGTAAACTATTTACCTTTATATAATTATAAAGAATAAAGTCTTAGATACCAGATGGCCATGTTTGGTCGAGTTAGCTCAGATATAAGATTATTTAATTCGCTCGCTAGGATGTGTGGAACAAATATGGACACAAATGACTACCCTGCGGATGAGGGGAGACGGCGACGCTGGATCAGGCGAGTGTTATAAGATGTAGCGATTTGATTAGTAAAACTGTTGCCTTGTTCTAACACAGTGAAAGGTTTTATGTCAACATTTGTTTTGGAGAGAAACAAAGGGCCGGGTTTTTCAATCTCCGCCTCATATTCTGTGATATTTCAAATTTTCCACTAAAGCTGTTAAAGCAGTGACGCTATAATACATATAATCTTACTCTTGATTTTTGTGAGTGAAACTTCTTAGGCTGCGATTTGATAATTGGACGAGAGTTCAAAGTTAAATTTCAAGGACGCGCGCGCCACGTTTAGACAAACGTTACATGAGAGAAGTAAGATATAACGTGGATATAACTCTCTCTCTCTCTCTCTCCCTCTCTCTCCCTATCTGTCACACTAAATCTGTTTTCTGTATTTTTTTTTTATAAGTTTCACTTTAGTGTACGATGCTGCACGCGCAATATACAGCATGATTTTTTTTTACCGTCTCCAAATTTTTACAGAATGTTCTCCATGAATATGAACAACTATCACTATAGAACCAACTCTGAGATCATGAAAAAAAAACCAGCTGTTTCAGACATTTTGGTCAAGTAGGTATTGAACTTTTGTATTAAAATATGATTGAAATGTAAACAGCTGATTTTTTTTTCGTGATTTCCGATTTAGTCTCATAGCGAAAATTGTTTATATTCATGAGTAAAACACCTTGTAAAAATTTGGAGCCTTTAAAAAAAATCATCCAGTATATATTTTTTGCTATGCAATTTTCATTTTCTAACTCTTGCACCACGCTCCGTGAGACGCCGTGGAAGTAACTCAGCTTTATTTTATGCCATACATGGAACGCATTGTAGGCGGTACTTACCTGACTTATTGCTACACGTCGAGCACTTTGATACCCCACGAATAACACAAATTGTAGCCTGCATGACTGTTCTTTATTTGAAAATAGGTTTTATTGCGGAGTATGCTCCAGTTTCATTTTTCACTTTCTTTTACATTAGCTTGTTACTGTAACTCTAGGTGAATGCAATTTGAATTTCTTCTGTATTTATGTTTGTTTCTTTTGGATATAAATGAACATCATCGTGAAAATTCACACTAATTGAAAACAGATTTTGATAAGTGACTAAAACTGGAGCCATTATTGACAAAGGCATAAAAACATGGCACACAGCTATACATACAACGAAAAAAACAGAACAAAAGTACTTAACACATAATAAGTACTTACAGTTAAAAATAGCAATGGTATTACCGAGCGACAGTACTCATATGTCTTTATAAACCAGTTTATTTAACGTTAATTGAGGAAAAAAGTCGTCGTTGCCTTACTTAACACGTGCGGTATCTGTGGCATCGAACCAATTTAATGAGTGACGTTTTAAACCTTCATTTTGCAATTAGAGAATAAGTCATAGACGCGTCAAAATTATTTTTATATTCGCCCTGGCTGGTCAGAATTGGTTATTGTCACTGGCTGCAATCACTAAAAAAAGAAACGTTTTAAACTGAAAATGAGTATGATATATTCTTGTTGCGATGATTGAAGATGGTAATAATATGGTAAGAATGGGGCAGAGGTTGAATGATAGGAATGATGAGAAGAGCAATAGAATAGCTATGTAGAAGATATACTTATTATGGAAGAAGATGCTGCAACAGTCCAAAATAAGTTTCGAAAAGGGCAGAACGGTGAAAAGGATGTCTGTTTGTTGAGCTTTTGTTTTGCATTACTCACCAGATTATCTCAAAGTTACACAAGAACAGTTTTTTGGAATCTTTGTAATGGCAAAGATCAACCATCGTCAACCAAATGAATTCGTGATGGTTGATGGACCGTCTGACAATATTAGAGAAGCAGCTTGCTAGTTACTTGTCAGTGTCATTACATGTATCAGTTAGTCAATAAATTATATCATTTTATCACCTTAACAGGAACAAGTTGGAGGATGTAAGTAGACCTTGCAAATATGGAAATTATTCACAATAGCCTATAGTCATGAAAGTTTATTAACTATCGGAAACTACTGAGTATTTATTTCGTAAAGGTTGCAATTTACTTACAAAAAAAAACCGTTCAAGAGCGTGTCGGACTCGCGCAACGAGTGTACCATCAAATATCAAATTTTCATCGACGAGGCCTATATTCGTCAGAAAATTTTAACACTGCGGTGTAGAATATTGCAGTTTTAGGTCAGCGCCGTCTCTTGACCGGTAGTGGAACTAACGTAATTTTTGTTGATGATACCTGAAAGTGTGTTAAAAGTTTGAGAATGTGCAAACAGCGCTCTATTATAATTATGATACCCCACATGCCCTAGTAGCCCCACTTCTATTTTTTAACACACCCTCTCAGTCCCTGTTGCAAAAAAAAAAAAAATGTCATTCTTATTTTCAAAATAGTTGGTCAAACGTCATCTAAAACTATTCCAAATTTCAAGTTGATAGCATTAGTAGTTCTTGAGAGATCCAGTTGTGACAAACGGATGGACAGACAGACAGACTGAGTCGCATCATAAGGGTTCCTGTTTACCATTTGGTAGGGAACCCTACTGATCCTCATTAACGCAGTGTGGGTAATAAGTAATTGAATATAATTATTGTTAGATATTCGATATTCCTACACAGCACACCATTTAGTAGGTAGGTCACCTACGTACAAAGTACATCGTTTTTTTTTTTTTACAACTAGCTGTGTACTCGTAAATTGATATCGATCAAAATCAGTAATAAATCTACCTTCATATACAACGTGTAACGTTAAATGCGCAAAACCTCAGACACCCCAACTGATTTTTAATTCAATTGACCTATTTCAGAGAGAAAACAAGTCATTAAAAAAATTGTAAAGGTTTTATGTGTTGTTTTAGTTTTACTGGCCATTCTGATCGTTTCTTGCGTCTGCGACGACGCTTTATCGAGGGAGGAGTCGTCACCAGGCCGCTGCGCCGCGCTGACATTGACTTGCTTGACCTATTAATAAGTAGACACGGCAACGTTTTTAATGAAGATTTTTTGAAAAATGTGACCTATATTAAAAAGTGGTTCAATTAATTCTGCTCGTTATTCTGATCAAACTATTTTCAGGTTTTGCGCATTTAACGTTACACGTTGTATAGAAATGGTTATATGTATGAATTAATACATTCCTGAATAGGTATAGCGCATTTTTACTTTTTTTCTACATTTCAATAAAGGCAAAACTCGTTCTTTGCATGCAGCCTTAAAAAGTTGAATGAACGTGGATAAGCAGACCTGTCAATCGAGTTTAACTTGACAGTTCATTACTACAACTGAAAATTATCACTCCAATATCTTCTATAAATACAAATAAATAAAATTAAATGGTACCGTTTGTAACGTCAAAATAATAGCTTTTTACTAAATGCATATCATGAAAGTAACTTACGGTACATAAAAAAAAAACATGATAGAAACTGTCTGTCTGTTTTTTCCGGCTAATCTCCAAAACGGCTGGATCGATTTTGACGGGACTTTCACTGGTTGATAGCTGGTGAAAGAGTAGCTTAGGCTGTTTTAGAAAAAGAAAGAAAATCCAAACAGAATAATGTCACGCGAGCGAAGTGAATTGGACATAATATACTAAAAAAAAAAAACAGTCAATATTATGTAAATAAGCTGATAATGAACATTTTGGCATTGCACAGGTCACTTACTCTTAAGTCTGTCTTACGTTGTAAAAATAGCCTAGATGTTTTTGGGTTGTTTTGTTTTTTTTTTGGCCGTAAGAGGTTTTCTAGATAACCTAGTTTGTCAATTTTGCCGATTTTTCTTACCCCTTGTAGTCTTCTAGATTCTTCTATTGCACTTTAATACCTATATGTATAAATACTGTGCAAAGAAAGTAAGATAAAACATTGTTTGTTTTCGCTTTCCTTGAAGTCAATCTACTATCTTATCAAGCTACAATTATATTATTATTGTGTCAACAAACGAGTAAATTTTCCATTTCCTATTTTTTGGCACTACTTTTACTGGTCTCTCTGTATATATATATACTTAAAAAAAAAGTTTTTTGTTTGCATGTCGTTTTGCTTCTATGAGTCATAATATGATGAGTAATCTAACGACTGCTTTAGCGTCTTCAACGTTCAAATTCTGGGTTTATACCTAGGGACCTTCGTCTATATTTATGATTTCTTTATTGTTGATTTGTCATTCATCCAACGTATGCTGCTAGTCGCTGGTCATCTACTGTTTCAAGAATATAGAACATAATAACCATTCAGAGAAATTCAATTAAAATAGGCAATTAACTTGATAGATGCCAGAAAATTGCGAAAAAATAACAGTGCTGCCAGTTGAGCCGCTCGTTTCGGCCTGCAATATTGATGAATGTGCTAGTATACGGCAATAATTCTCCGTAGCGATCGATATCACAGTGCAACCGTCCCGTATCCAGGTCACTAGATCGCCTCTTATTATATGATTCATATAAATTATTGTTGCAGGAATAATAACAAGCTTGAACACAAAGAAACACGATTAAAGATGTTGTAATGTCAAAAATTGGTCTTAATAATCTGTGTTTTTTTTTTCACTGGCAAGTTAGGCTGAATAAGGAAGAGAAGCTTCGTTTTATACTTGGTTGCATGCTTGCACCACACAAAGTGTGGTTTTATCCTCAAACGCCATTCCAGACACTGATATGTTCCTCACATGACCAAGATTAGGTCTGAACTTTAAAGGACACTTTGACCCCTGAATTTGTTTCGCCATTTCTTCTCAGGGGTAGTCAGATAGGAAATGTCAGCTCCATCTAGCTTATTTCTTTAATATAACGTGTAAAAGTGATTCCGATATCCTATTTACAGAATAAACAACTTCGAAGCGTCTGTAGAGTGTGACCGGTGGGGTAATTGCATAACACACTTATCAGTATTGACTTTTATTTTGACAGTTCAACAACATCCATTGCGTTATTTACGTTCTTGGGCAAACAAATTTTTCGAACAGATGAAGCAATGGATTAGCAATATCCTTCAATATGGTTCAGCCAATCTGACACTGATGTTAAGCAATTAGGGTGCTGATCTTTGCAACAGTTAGGGAAATTGGCAGTGTGTGTTTGTACACTGATAAAGTGAGTTTCATGTCTGTATCTATCTTACATACATATGGAAACATTGATAAATTGTTGATACCCCTGCTTATTACATTTTAATGCAGGAAGGTTAACCTTTCATACCTCATACATGTCAACAAAACGCAAAAAAAAATCATAATGTCAATGTTATTTTTTTTTTAATTTCCTAAAGGTGAAAGCACTGAAATGGGCCATTGTTGTACACACGATGGCCTAGTGGCCTACATAAGCTGTTGCATTCTTTATCAAGGGTAGAACAACTGCACCTAGTGATATAATTGTTTTATTAAAACACTATCTGGAATGTCAGTAAATTAAATATCATGTGTGAATGTCACGTGATTGATAAGGAATGATTGCGTAAGTCAATATTTTTCTTGTGCACTTATCTGAATAAGTTGGTATTTGTTACTTTTATGTACAGACGCCAGCTCATCAAGCAACTGCAATCTTTCAAATTTCTTTAATAGATTTTCAACTTTATCGCTAAAACATAAGGTTCGTAAGTTTATTGGGAAAATTTTACAGTTTCGGGTAGCTTGATATGCTGGCGTCTGTACCTACTGCTGTATTTTAATTCTATTTTTATCATGACGTTGTGATAAGAATAAAAACAAATAACAAAATTAACTTGTTTAGTAGTGTTCTGTCAAAATATTCTTCAAACTGAAGGAATTCAAAAATGGACTAGCCTGTATAATTTGTATGTCTTTGCCTGGCTGAAAAACTGGTAATAATAATATTTTTGACATAAGATATGATTATTTAAGTTAAGTATGTAGTAGAACCTTACAATTTGAGCTAAACAGACATTAAAACTACTTCAAAAAGAAAAGAAAAAAGGAAGTTTGTAGGTATATCCGTATATATCCTTATTTCTTTTTATGGCGACCAAAACGAGGTTATAAAACCAGGAGATCGCATAAACATTTTAGAAACTTCCTATGATATCAATTAGCCGCATCCAGACATAGGTAACTTATTTTATATTATTCATGTTCTCGCAATTCGAAATCTATACCTACGAGTATAAATAAAACGAAGTCGGGTTGGTTACAGTATTTATAACTAAAGAAGCATGGCTAAACCGATTTTTATGATCTTTGCTTTTTTGGATTTGAGTCAGCCCCGAATAGCAGCATTACAATTAAAAAAATTCTGAAAAAAGAAATAATTTATTTTCTCATACATTCTGTATGGAACGGCTTTTTTGATGATATCTCGAGAATGGATTGATTGATTTCGATTCTGAGGCGGTACAAAGTTCAGCGGTCAGCTAGTGTCTGATAGAAACATGTAACAATAATATTGCACTCGTGTTTATACATATGATATAGAGTAAACACTAGGATATATACAACGTGTAACGTTAAATGCGCAAAACCTCAGACACCCCAACTGATATTTAATTCAATTGACCTATTTCAGAGAGAAAATAATTCATTAAAAAAATTGTAAATGTTTTATGTGCTGTTTTAGTTTTACTGGCCATTCTGATCGTTTCTTGCGTCTGCGACGACGCTTTATCGATGGAGGATTCGTCACCGGACCGCTGCGCCGCGCTGACATTGGCTTGCTTGACCTATTAATAAATAGACACGGCAACGTTTTTAATGAAGATTCCTTGAAAAATTTGACCTATATTAGAAAGTGGTTCAATTAATTCTGCTCGTTATTCTGATCAAACTATTTTCAGGTTTTGCGCATTTAACCTTACACGTTGTATACGATTATACGAATCGATTTAGTTATTATGACAACTCTGAGAGTGAGTACAGACGAGGCCTTGTTTAGACAACAATAAGTTGAGAGGTGAAAAAAAGTCAGTGTTTTGACACGTTTTCATTCAATTGCTATAGAAACACTGGAGTTCGTAAATGACGTAAATTAGAGAGGCAAGTAGATGATAATCTTGCACGTAAGCGTAATAGTTTATCTAATTTTGTGCAAATTGATTTATTCAAAATAGGCTGAGAATCAGCACTTTTTGAACGTCAAAATTACAAAAGACAGTCCCCCAAAAGCCCGCCCTTCACCACTTCCTAGTGCTTTCGCTGGGGAGAAGAAGTAGCGCAACAAACTCCCCAGCAGCACAGCGGTCTGTCCAGTTAGAAGAACTGGATTCTCTTTATTAGGATCTATGCAAAGTAATTAACGTTACAGTGCTGTTTAGAGTTTATAAACTGCATGGATAGTGCATACGATTTGCACATTAATTAAAGTCGGTGGTTATTTACGTCCAATTAATTTAAAATCGATGAAAACATTAAATAAATGTGAACAATTTCAATCACTTTTGTAATGAAACCATAATTTAACTTCATAATTTTATTATTTTAATATCGCTTGCAGGCTGCTGTAATTTTGTCTGTAGTTTCAGTTAACTATTGAACTATTTATTATTCCTCGTTGGTCGCAAGTCACTGAGCGTGGGGTACAAAGTTAGATTCCAAGGTCGGGCAAAGAGTTAGAATGGGTTTTTTTCAACACAGATTTCACAGAAGCAGCGGGGCAACTGCGTAAGGGTGCGTTTCCACTGAAGCGGAGCTGGGCGGAGCGGAGCAGAGACGTGTAGAAATCGTCCAATCACAGACGAGACGAGTGACGCGATGAGGATTTCAACCATTGTTATTAGTCGATTCCTGCACGTCTCTGCTCCGCTTCGTCCAGCTCCGCTTCTGTGGAAACGCACACTTACACACTAACATTTTGACAGTTCAACAACATTCACTGCGTTATTGATTCGTGGAGCAGACAATTTTTTTCGAACATGATAATTAATGGATTAGCAATATCCTTCAAAATCATTCAGATTGTGATTGGTCGTGTGTTACGCAATCAGGGTGCAGGTCGGAGTCTGGATTTGTGTCCAGTTAATTCCAGTTACTAGAAGCAGGTTTGTTCCAATACATGGGACTAAAATTGCAAAAAACTGAAGAAATCTGAAATGTAGGTGAATCAGCTTGAGTTATACACCTCTGACTTCTGCATACCCCATCAAGGAATACAAGTGTTATATTTTTATTTATGTCATAATTTCATTGCATTGCTAACATATTTTGTCTACAAAACACACACGTGCAACCGATAATGCCATTCAATATGACAATGGCTCATTATGTGCCAACTCGTGATATTTTGATTTAACCTTCATCTTTTCACCTTCTCTGAAAAAAATTGAGCTCTTGATAATGTGACATAATTATGATTTACCTGCTTACTTATAAAGTAGATTTTAGATACGAACACGAAATGAAACACGTACTACAGGGTAGTTAACTACTTTCTTCTCTTCTTTTACCATTAGTGGGGCGGTCCCAGCACAAATCCAGACTCGAGAATATCCAGAAAAACAATAACAATCAATACAATAAAAATCAAACAAAAACAATGCCCGATCTGGGAGTCGAACACATGACTGTTCAGAAGTGACACCATACGTTAACTTATTCGCAGGCAGACACTAATTAGGTACTCGTAGCTAATCCGGGCCGATGACACTTCTATGTGTCAAAGATTTTGTAAAATGGCAACATTTTTAAACGTTTCGCGCCATCATTGCGTGCACACTCGTAAAATCCGACCGACTATAAAAACCACGAGACGTCGTAAATCCGGGCCTAATTTAATAGCACACTAAAACTGACCGAGTATGAATGTTAGCTCAGATTGTCGGGACTAGGGTCACAGAGAGCTGATCGCTCTTCACTGGAAGTAAAATCAAATCATAAATATGAAAATGAGATTAAGCGAAATTTGAGGATACATTCAATACAACGGCGATTTTAGAGATGAATCTCAAACGATGCCTAACCCTCTGCTCTCTGTGAAACAACACTTGTACTATGAAAAACCTTTGCGAGGCCAATGATAACGCTATGGACGTAGCTGTATTTTGCGGGGTAATTGCGCAACGCAATCAGTAGCAATGGGTTTCATTTTGACAGTTCAATAACATTTATTTCGTTGTTCACGTTGTTGAGCAGAATTTTTATTTTAATTTTATTTGAAGACCGCATGAAGCAATGGATTGAGACTGATAGTGCGTTACGCAATTAGAGTGCTGGCCAAAACTATCCGAAATACGAAGAAGAACAGCATGCGGCACTAGGTATACTAGAACAGTATTCCAACCACTGATATTTTTGTTGCTAGAAAGATCGCAAAGAGAACACCAGACGAAAATGTTAAAACCGAATAAATGGTTGGCATGACAAAGCATGTCAGGTTGAAGAGTCTCCAGTCCCCATCCTACTCTATTACGGGTCAGCAGGGTAATTGCGTAACACGCTGTCAGTAGCAATGGGTTTCATTTTGACAGTTCAACAACATTCATTGCGTTACTTACGTTGTTGAGCAGACACATTTTTCGAACATATGGAGCAATGGATTAGCAATATGTTTCAAAATGATTCAAATTCAGAGTAATAGGGGTGCTGATATAAATTCGAAATTACCGAAGCAATATGATTACATATTGCTTCCTCCACTAAGTAACTAATTCAGAATCAACGAAGCAATAATTAAAACAAAGATGAACCGGAAAAAGCAGAATCGATAATTTTCCGACCAATTATATCTCTGATCGTGTTCATACAATATGGCACAAGGATCTTTTGACGCGCAGCTAAAATCGCCGCCATCTTGTTTACTCAATACAATTTCATGTTTACCAGCAACACCTCCTTCAATATCATCCTTCTATCACTAGGATTGTTTGATAGCATGCTTCACGCTTTCATTTTACCACATAGACCGTCAACGTCTGACGTAGTTTAACGATAAATGCCATTTAGGTATATTAACATCTCCGTGGTAGTACAGTGACTAAACGACCTCTCGTTGGCACTCATCCTGTTATGATCGTAACCGCAATTGTCTGCCCATTTACCTGACCACTGAGGTCTGAACTAAATTGTCACTATCTGGTCATTAGCTGTGATAATGATTGCGGTCTGTATCGGTTTCATTGCTCCGTATTTGAGAGAGAATAACTAAGTTGTAATGTAGTTATCCTTTTTTTTTTTTTTTTTGTTTCGGAGTGGAAAATCCTCATGGATGTCCGCCGCCCTGGGGCGGGCGGCGGGGTCTGTCAGACTCTTACTGACTAACAACCACCCCGGTGTCACCTCTCTCACCTACGCCGGGGGTCGCTACTTCCGCAACCCCGGGCTGGTGCTGGCCCGCTCCTGCGGGCCTCCTCGTATCAGGGGGGGGAGTGAGGTGTTAAACTCCCTCCGCGACGTCTAAGAGGGGCGCGCGTGGAACACTACGCGCCGCCTCGGGGGGCTGGAAGAGGGCGTTATCCGCCCTCCGCCGACGCCCGGTGCGCCTGCTGCGGGCCGGGTGAGGGGACGAGATCTCCCTCTCCCTTTCCGCAGCCTCCTTCTGCGAGACGACTGTTTCGCAGAAGGAAACCACCGCGTCCCAGGACTCTTTGCTGCTGACCATAGACTCGACCACGGCCGGCAGCGACAGGTGACTGCCTACTCCTGAGATGAGGGCACGGCGCGGCTCCTCCCATGCGGCACACTCTGCCAGCGTATGCCGCGCCCTGTCCTCACTTTCGGCGTAATGATGGCAATTATTTACTTTAATGGTAAACACGGAACAGAGCACAGTCTCTTGACACATGAAATAAACGTCCAAATAGCGGCAAACGATTATTTCCTGCGCGGTTATTTTGCGCGTACTTAAACACGACTTGTTTGATTTTTAAAGAAAAACATGGCTGTATTCCTTGCTCCATCTCTGCTGACTTGTAATGCAAGTTGTTCTGTGTAAGTAACGACATTTTTTTTTCATTGAAGATTGTACCTAGGTGTGTATCTCTCAACTCAACCTGTAACAGGGTGTTCCTATCAAACGCAATTTCCCGCTATCTTACATCTAAACAGATAATAATCCAAGAAACCAAGGTCACAAGTGCCTCTATATTTTTAAATGGCAACTCTATGATTCACTCTATCGTACACTTACATCAGCTGTACTCGTCTTTATTCGATAATAGGTCAAGTTGATCTAGGTCCTCGGGAAGGTCACAGTGGCGCCATCTAAACGGGGTTACCAGGGTCGACGAACCGTTCCAAATGGCAAGTAAAGGTCGCAAATTAGATTATCTATGTATTTCTATGCCCGCTGCGTACTCTCAAAATGTCTAAAGTAGATCTAAAAAGAAATGTTTATGTTAAGCCTTTTACATCTTTTATTCATAGCTTTTATGTAAAATGATCATAAAAATAAGCAAAAGATGTAATGTGAGTTTCAAGTTCTTACTGAGTGGTTTTCTCATTCATGCTTGATAAGCTTCTTAGTTTATTATGTAAACTTATTCATTCAGAATTTGTTTCTCTTTATTGCTACTGGCTGGTCTAAACTTCCAAGTATCTCATACAACTTAATTTTTTTTTTTTACTTTTATTACTTTTTTTTTCTTACTTTTAATCAGTCTATTGCAATCCTTATCTTTTTCTAGATCTTTTAAAACAGAGTTCAACGCTCAAGTTCAATTCTAACATGAACTATCTTGCAAAATACAGCCAAAGATCCGAGCTCCAAGATCTTTCATCTCGTAGCTCTGTTTGTGTGACTGTGAACCCCAGGGCCCAGGCAGTGTTTTGTTTGTCTAGACTAGTTTATTTTGTTCTGCTGTGACACGAGGTCATTCATTCCCGTCCCGCATCTCCAACGGGCTGAGACCGCGACATTTTCTTGTTTCATTTTGTAAAATAACCAGCCTTTGTTGAGGCTCTTCGTTAAAAACGACAATTGTATCAAGATGACGGTCTGATTGCAAGACTTGACATTATGAAATACTTTTTTTTTTGTTTAGCTTATGCTGTCCCACTGTTGGGTAATGGCCTACACTTACTCTTTCGGGGATCTGCCGCGCTACCTGAAGTACATATCGATGGTCTAGTTTAAATTTTTACATTTAAATACCGAATTTACTAAATGAGTACTTATGATCTACCGTTTGCTCTTGTAAATATAACAAAATTCCATCTCTTTCAGCCTAAATTGTGAGTGTACATTTGTATTAAGTGACATCAACTGGAACTCATAAAATATAATGACAGTTAATTGCCATCGCAAAAATAACAATATTCACATGTTGATCAATAATTACACAGATAATACTTAACTAAACATATTCACTTTAATATACACTCTAAACAGTTTTGAGTTCCAGCTTTTCAAACTTAAATTAACTAAAACTGTCTTGCTGAATAATCGCACGGCAGATCTACCTTGGTGGCCGTGAAAGCTTGGGTGAAGTGAGCGTGGAGTGAGCTGTCATTCGCTAGGGATTAACACTATTAAGTGCTCACTTCACTTATGATTTCACGGTGAGATTTTTACAGAATCGACCGGCTGTAATTAGTATGTTTATCTTCTAGACCATCGATATAATGTTTCATATTATTGGGACTGGGGATTGGGAAGACTTGGCATATTAAATTTAGACTTGAGACCTCCTGGTATTGACTCCAAATTAACATTAATTGATGGATCAGGTCCTAGCAGCTTTGATTGACCTCTTGTGTTAAACTCGGTATTTCTTGTTATATAGTGCTCACTAAATATGATTAACCGGAATATACAACGTGTAACGTTAAATGCGCAAAACCTGAAAATAGTTTGATCAGAATAACGAGCAGAATTAATTGAACCACTTTTTAATATAGGACACTTTTTTCAAAAAATCTTCATTAAAAACGTTGTCGTGTCTATTTATTAATAGGTCAAGCAACCCAATGTCAGCGTGGCGCAGCGGCCCGGTGACAACTCCTCCCTCGATAAAGCGTCGTCGTAGACCCAAGAAACGATCAGAATGGCCAGTAAAAGTAAAACAGCACATAAAACCCTTACAATTTTTTTAATGACTTATTTTCTCTCTGAAATAGGTCAATTGAATTAAAAATCAGTTGGGGTGTCTGAGGCTTTGCGCATTTAACGTTACACGTTGTAGATCACTGTTTCGCGATAACAGTCCTATGTCCAACAATGGCCGTCTTTCGGCTGAATGACGATGATGGTGACAATGATCGCGATAATGGCTTAAAAATGCAAGCAACACATAATAACACATAAGTACCTTTTTGTCTCTAAGCTAGCTAAGCCCAATAAAAATAATGATTAGTGAAATAAAAGTACACAACTAAACTAATACAGATACTACGGACGCAAGGATCATGAGACACGGTCACGGCTACGCGGCCACGACCGTAGTGACTCATTGGAGGCACTGGACTTTGCCCAAACAGCCTGACTGCCTCACTGGCTGATACGCTCTCGATTTCAGCTCCTTTTTTTTCTCTATTTTTTATGACCGTGTCGTGACCTCCTTTTTATTGGAAACTTTTTATTCAGTTACGTCGAGTTGTACTTCGTACAATATTTCTCTTTTGCTCCGGTTGACTTAATCCTATCGGCTAACGGTTAAATCTATAGATAGAAAGAGCAAACGGGTAAATTGTACACACAGATTCATTTTCTGTATTGATTTGTAGTGTACCTTACTATCACGGAAATAGGATGATCTTTTTACATGATATTTGGAGCTGGATTAAAGAGGATTAGGTCAAAATCGATCATCTTAGCCGTTTTCCAAGTTAGGTGTAGGCAGGAACAACTAGGATAATGCATTATAGGGAAAGTGGATAAGAGTGAAGCCTCCGAATCTATCAAAATACTTGAATTTATACCGTCTTTCCCTATTATTCATTGTCCCATACCTTGTGTCATACAGGATACAATTCATACAACTAGCACACAAAAAGCACAGTGATCAAACAATAACAAAATATTACCTACTACAAAACAAAACAGTATGGCGACTCGAGTGGCCAGTAATCTCAGTAATTGCGAATGGCGGTAAAATGCGGTAATACAGGTTTTTGAACAAAAGCCAGGATGTTCGGGCATTCGCTGTTTACCGCGCGTATCCGGGCCGAGGGAGACGTGACGTATCGGGTGTCGACTCAGTGTTGTCACTGTGAAAAAAGAAATCATACACCGGTTGAGATTATTGTATTTTATTTTAATTATTCTAATCCTGCTTTGACCTGACACTGGCTGAATGCACAAACCGTGCGAAGACAAAAGAAAAAAAAAATCCTGCTTTGTAGTTTTTTTTTATGCTGCGTGTATTTTATAAGCAAGGATGACTCGTACCAGCATCCTAATTGCGTAATACACTTTCAATCAGAATTTGAATCAATTTGAAGGATATTATTGCTAATCCATTGCTTTATAATGCTCGAAAAATTTGCCTGCTTAACATCGTAATAATAATTAATGCAATGAATGTCGTTGAAAAGCCATTGTGTTAGTGTGTTACGCAACTACCCCGCAGGGCAAATAAATATAGCATAATGTAGGCTTAGTACTGAATAATAAGCCTTTTATTCCTTTTTAGACATTTCATATAAGTGTCGGAATTATGATGTAATAATAATTGCATCTAAATTGTTGTCTAGTTCCGCTGTAACAATTTCCAGGAATCTATTATTTAACATCACATAATACCTCTACGATTAGAAAGTGCAGCGTCTACGATATAACTTATAATTTTCAATCAATTTGTTAAGTACTTAAGTTTAAACTTGCACCTCACTTTGCACGGAGTTGAGAATTCTATTGTTTAGAATAAAATACAAGAATCAACTTGGTTACCTAACTGAGCTGCGTTTGCGGCTCGCGGTTGTAAACCGTGTTCGCAGTGTTCGCACTGACATTTAAAATATTACTTTTAAGTTACACAATCAATGCTGTGTACATACATACAACAAACTTGAAAGTACTTAAACGTAGTTCAATGAATTTTGTTGCTAAGTAGAAAATGTTGTGTAATCAAAACAAAATAAAAAAATGCTGCCAGCAAAAGTAATGCGGAAGTTTTTGGTATTTTTTTCATCATACATGCATAATGTACCAACCTTGTGTTTTAAATGACTAAATAATTACTATGCCAGTTTCTCACACGTTACACCCATTTTTATTTATTAAAAAAAATCTAAAATGCCACGCGAACTTGGCTAATATAATAAAATTATGGTTGCTAATTGCACACTAATTGTATCAATCTTGTTCAATATTAATGATATTCATTTGTTTGTTTCAGTTGTGGTAGACGTGGACGACAGGCCGCTTTGCGTAGAAATCTGTGATACTGCTGGACAGGTGAGATATTACATTAATTAATATTTAAAACTAACATAAAAAGAAAGCAATATCTATACTCTATGTATCTATTCTTATATAATTATAAAACATTCTAATCTTGTCATCTGGTTTATCGACTGACTGCGAGACGGACAACGCACAGCCTGAACCACTAAAGGTGAGAACATCTTCTGAAGATATTATGTTCCAAAGATTGCGTAGTTAGAACTCTACTCACATACCTATAAGAATAGAAGTTTATATTCAAAGCTCTGGGGCAACACAGTCTACTAAAATCATTAGAGACCCTTCAAGAAATTAATGAGGAGGTACGTAAAAGACTCCTTTGATTTTCCAGGTGTATATTGGCAGCTTTGATGGCTTACCAACAGCTGGCCGCCATGCTCGTTTACCTCCTGCACCTCTTATAAAAAAACTGCCGAATCGGAACACTGACAGTAACTCTGAACCATGCTGGGAAGACGGATATGTATGTAAAAGTCATCTCATCCGATGAACTTCCTCAGCCTGGGGATCATGTGTTATGTTTATGTTGTCATGATCAGTTCTTCACGTAACAAACAGCTTCGAAGTCGAAGTACTTACGTCTTTTTGCTTCGATACATAGCCGTCATTTCAGGGTGTTCAACACTGAGGTGACGGCTGTGTTCTTCGATCCATACTTTCTTTCTCTTCTACTGTAGCCAGTTCTTCACGGAAGTAATTTTTATATGAATGGTGATTTGGTATATAGTCATTCAGTCTGTCTTCCAGCATCCTAATTGCGTAGAATTAATCTCAATAATTTTGAAAGATATTGCTAATCCATTGCTTCTTAGTTCGAAAAATGTGTTCGAAAAATCTGCTCAACAACGTAAGTAACGCACTGTATGCTGTTGTATTGTCAAAATTATACCCATTGCTACTGATAGCGTGTTACGCAATTACTCCGCTGTGTCATTTTCATCGCATATGCGAGCATTGAAATCGATAAAACTTATCCGTCCTTGGTTTCTTCATTATTTATTTATCGCAACACGAAAGCCGTGACATAATTTCGAATTATCAATAAAATAACACATTATACTTCGTTGCTTCGTCCTTCGAGATTAAGATAACAATGTAGTAATACGTCTAGGGTATCGCCTTTCATCCACTAAGTTTGAATATTTTTTTTTTTTTTTTTTTTTTTGTCGGTACTTTGTCTTCCTGATAGTTATGCCTGTACCGCCACTCATTCGCGTTTTAGTGCGTCGCCGATCACCACGTTATTTTCTTCGTTTCATTTGAATTGTGCAAAAAGATGCCAAAACGTAGTCACAAAAACGACGACAGTGATTATTTAAGAAAGAAGATTCGAAAACTCGAAAGGAAACTTAATAAACGCGACAGAAGGTCGCGTGTTCGAAGTTGTTCCGAGAGTAGTAGCTCGTCGACGAATATTATTATGTCGCCGGTACTATCGGACCATGAAGGTAAGCTGAAGTGTTATTTTTACAAACGGAAGATATTGTGAATAGTTTTTCGGACTATATCCGTATCATAATCTGACATGATGTCATATTATCTTAAATAGTGTTGTGTACATCTTATGGGGATGTTACCTTCACATAATTTTGGATTCCCAATTCATTGGGTATATACTACTAGTGATTGTGTACATTTGAAAGGAATGTTGCCTTCACTTTAGTTAATGACCTACTTAATAATAATTGCATTTTATATCCGTACGGACTAAAACATAGTGTTGTGGGTAGTTTTAAGGACTATCGCCGCTCTAAAACCACTAGTTGTATACTAGGAACATTGGTAGTTGTGATCATATCCACGTACCTACATAACAAAATGTTATCACTCGATTTCGTAATTCTGAATATCGGTATGGATTATAAACTTGGTGTTGTGGATAGTTTTGAGGACTATCACCGCGCTATTTTCTATCCGATACCTACATTTGGTACATTTTCTATTCCAACTGAAATGGAAGTTCAAGGTGATGTCGCGTCATCTCCGATTATTGACTCAGATGAGCCACAACCGGGTACGTCCACCTCGACGATACATGATGTTCCTGCTACAGAAGCAGTACAGGCAGGGGAATCGGAACTACCTGTTGAAGTAACGCTTCCTGAGCTGGACGAAGAGATTCTGAATCTCTTGGGCGAAACTCCATCAAAGGATAAAAAATATGGACCAGACATTAGATGCGAGTTATCTGCTCGCTGGGAACACATCGCAACAACAGGCTTGACCAAGGATGCCAGAAAGGAGCTGCTTGATAAGCATCTGGTTCCAAAAAACTGCACAAAGATTGATGCACCCAAGTTAAATCCAGAGATAAAGGCCGCCTTATCGGAGATGCTAAAAAAAAAAAAAAAAAAAAAAAAAAAAAAAAAAAAAAAAAAAAAAAAAAAAAAAAAAAAAAGACAAAGCTTTAGAGAATAAGCAGGTGCAGGTCGCAGCAAGTATATCTTGTATAAGTGAAGCCCTAAGCATACTCTTTTCTGCAGGTTATAAAGATCAGTCGGTAATAAAATTACTGATCGAAGCCGGTCGACTGATGTGTGACTCACAACACAGCGAGTCCATGACACGGCGCAGTTTTATATGTTCTACAATCAAGAAAGATATAAAAGATCAACTGTTCAATACAGAAATCGATAAGTTTCTCTTTGGCGAACATCTGACCGATACTCTAAAAGCTGCAAAAGCTATATCAAAATCAGGCGCTGAGATTAAAATAAACACACAGGTTCGAAGACCTGCACCAGCGCAGAGACCGAGACAGGCCCCTGTCCAGACTTTAAACCAGACGCCTCCGTTCCCGACAGCGCGGCAAGCGGGAACAGCGAGGAGAACAGCGCCGGCGCCGCGCCCGCGACCGGTGCAGCAGCAGCCGCGACAGCAGCCGCGCTTGCAGCAGCGCCAAGCCCCGCGGCGCTAGACCTGGTACGTTTTGCAGGTCGGTTATCCTACTTTTATGATCAATGGCAATTGATAACTAATGACCTCGTTGTATTATCGTGGATAAGAGGTTACAAGATACCGTTTACTAAACCTGTCTATCAGTTACACGAACCAAGTTTACCTGCATTAACTTCATGTGAGTCCTTTAAATACAAGGTGGCCATCACTGACCTTCTAAACAGTGGTGCTATTTCACATTGTGAACCATGTGAAGGACAGTTTCTTTCTAGTTATTTCCTGATTAAAAAACCCAATGGCAAAAACAGATTTATTTTAAACTTAAAGTCTCTAAACAAGTACATCGTAACAGAACATTTCAAAATTGAAGATCTAAGAACAACATTAAAATTAGTATCAAGAAACAGTTTCATGGCCACCTTTGATTTAAAGGATGCGTATTTTCTAGTACCTATACACCCGACGTATAGAAAGTACCTACGATTTAGGTACGAGGGTCAAATTTACCAATTCAATGTTTTGCCGTTTGGTTTAAACACAGCTCCATTTGTGTTCACAAAGCTATTAAAACCGGTAATTTGTTTACTGAGATCATTAGGTTATCTGTCATCTATCTACTTAGATGACATTTGTATCATTTCTAATAATTATCAAGATTGCTTAGATAATATTTTACAGACAAAACATATTTTAGAGTCCTTAGGATTCATAATTAACATTAAAAAAAGTTGTATGATTCCGAGTAATATTTGCAAATACCTTGGTTTTGTGATAGATACAAAAGAATTTCATGTTAGCCTTCCTAAGGAAAAACGAAATCTAATTAAACAAGAGTTACAATCGTTTCAATTGAAATCTCGTTGTAAAATAAGACAGTTTGCTCGCTTGGTAGGCCTCCTCACTTCGTCCTGCCCCGCGATTCAGTACGGTTGGCTTTACACCAAGCAGATGGAAAGATGCAAATACCTTGCATTGTGTAAAACGAGTAATTATGATAGCCACATGTCTTTACCACAGTATTTGCAGGACGATTTTTCCTGGTGGTTAAAATCTATTGATACCGCAGTGAATCCTATTAGACGGGACAGCTACTGTCTAGAAATATTTTCAGACGCTAGCAAAAAAGGGTGGGGGGCAGCATGCGGTGCGGAGACCGCCAGTGGCCAGTGGAGTAACACAGAGTCTAACAAACATATTAACTGTCTAGAACTCCTGGCTGCTTTCTTGGGCTTACAAACATTCGCAAAAGGATTAAAAAATTGTCAGGTGTTACTACGCGTTGACAACACAACTGCTATTTCGTATATCAACCGTATGGGTGGAGTAAGATTTCCACATTTAACTGAAATCACAAAATCTTTGTGGCAGTGGTGTGAAGCTCGTGGTATATTTGTATTCGCTTCATACATAAGCTCGGAAGATAACGAAATAGCAGATGCTGAGTCTAGAAAATCTCACCCCGATACCGAATGGGAGATTAAAGATCATGCTTTTGAAAAGATTGTGAGAGCCTTTGGGCAACCAAAAATTGATCTTTTCGCATCAAGGTTGAATAACAAATGTGTTAAGTACGTCTCATGGAATAGAGACCCAGGAGCATGCGCTGTGAATGCTTTTACTTTAAATTGGTCAAATCTTTGTTTCTACGCATTTCCTCCTTTTGCGGTTATATTAAAAGTATTAAGAAAACTTATATACGACCAGGCGGAGGGTATTGTTGTGGTTCCATTTTGGCCCACGCAACCCTGGTTTCCACTTTATCAAAAACTTCTCTGTTCAGAATTAGTTCAGTTTAGACCCTCTGATAAAGTGTTATTGTCTATTTCCAACAGTGTCCCCAAGCTCACGTTGATTGCAGGGAAGTTATCAGGACGGCGTTACGAAACAGAGGAGTACCACCATCATCTTTAGATATTATGATAGCTTCTTTATCTGAAAGGTCAATAAAACAATATGACGTTGCCATTCGACGTTGGGTAAACTTTTGTAAGACTCACAATATCAAAATACATGAGGCGTCAATTCCGATGATTATGTATTTTCTCACTGAGTTATTTCATTCCGGCTTACAATACGGATCTTTAAACAGTCATCGCTCCGCTCTGTCTTTGATCTTAGGATCGAGAGTAGGGTCTGATGATCGCGTTGCTAGGCTATTCAAAGGTTTTTACAGACTTCGTCCTCCAGCCCCAAAATATAATATCACTTGGGACCCGTCAATAGTTTTAGAATTCTTATCAAAATGGTACCCAAATAATAATTTAAGTTTCGAACATTTAACCAAAAAGGCCGTAACTTTGCTCATACTTGTAACTGCACACAGGGTGCAAACCATTAGCAAAATCAAATTAGAAAATATGAACGTCACTGATAATCTTATATTGATCAAGATAAACGATTTGTTAAAAACATCTCGACCGGGTTTATCTCAACCTTGTTTAAATATTCCATTTTACAAAGATCGACCGGAAATATGTCCCGCTGAGGCTCTTATAGAATATATTGATAGGACAAAACATTTGAGAAACAATGCCAATAGCCTTTTTATAAGTATTAAAAAACCACATAAATCAGTAACCACAAATACCATCAGTCGGTGGATAAAAGTTATATTATCAATTAGCGGAATTGACACTTCAGTATTTTCTGCCCACTCCACCAGACACGCAGCCACCTCAGCTGCTCATAGAGCTGGTGTCAATATTGACACGATACGAAAAGCAGCTGGGTGGAGTGGTAGCTCCAATGTTTTCGCTAGATATTATCATAGAGACATTCAATGTGAACAAACTGATCAATTTGCCTTATCAATCCTAACCTCTGATCGATGTTAGATTTAATTACTTAAAATTAATAACTTAAATTTATCTACCCCTAATTAAAGAAAAACTACAATTTAATTACTTTATTACTTGTAAGGTTTGATTAATATACATGTACCTAAGTATAAAAATTCAGTGTTTTAATATTTCACCATCTTTCAAAATCTACATTGTTATCTTAATCTCGAAGGACGAAGCAACGAAGTATAATTGGAGATTAAACGAACTTACCTGAAGTGAAGTTCTATCCAAATTATACGAGTTGCTTCGTCCGAAGAGATTAGTTCCCTCCCAACCCTATGAACCCCATACCTAAAGTGAAATATTAAAAAAGGTTCCAGGCTTTCAACTAAATGAGTGGCGGTACAGGCATAACTATCAGGAAGACAAAGTACCGACAAAAAAAAAAAAAAAAAAAAAAAATATTCAAACTTAGTGGATGAAAGGCGATACCCTAGACGTATTACTACATTGTTATCTTAATCTCTTCGGACGAAGCAACTCGTATAATTTGGATAGAACTTCACTTCAGGTAAGTTCGTTTAATCTCCAATTATCATTAACTTATCAACCACATGGAATTATCATCAAGATTCGCACACCCAACGTACTTTTCATGTGTTCACTTTTTCTCACATCCATAATGGCCGTTGTTAAAGAAAATGCGTACAAAATGGCGGATCCCACGGCCATCACCTGGTGTAGCGCCATATTTATCTTACAAAAAGGTGAAATTATGTTTAGTAAAAAAAAAAAAAAAATAGCACGTGCACTAATCCATAACCTCCTACGCGCCGGATCCGATTTTTTTTTTAACAATAGAGACGCAACCTGGTGCATTCCCACAGTTTCTCTACCTGTGTAGTGTAGGTAGAAGAAGAATTGAATTGCACATGTGTGTATACAAATGCAGGTGGCAGTCGAGTGGTGGGTAACTTGTTCTATTTCATAAATAGGGCCATAGTATGGGCCGAAGATAGCGAGTGTTGACTTAACTACTGACAAGCAGCAAGCAGCTTGCAGGCTTACTTTTTAAATTAGTCTGTCTTTTTCATCCGTTTTCACTTTTCCGATCTCAGGATGTAGCATAATAAGGATAGACTTTACATAAATGTACTCACAGGGTGGTTGTACCAACATGCACCATGTTCCCTGTTACCATGGGATTCAGTACATGGTTCCATACATTTTGACCGCGTAGGTATTGCGCTTTGCTATGAAACAGCAGATTGTCTTTTGATAAATGACGAAAAGTTTCTACTTCTAGAATGATGTGCTGAATTCATGGTTAGTTTGCGCGTCGATGTCCCTGCTCCCTGCCACGCTGGTATATTTCGCATTGTAAAACGTGTCTATTATGCTCCCAAGACACCGATTCGTTCATAGCAGTCACATCACAATGGTTTCATCTTTCATCGTTTTCGGATGCGCATGATATTATAAAAAAAAAAACCTATTGAAAAACGTGATATACTGCTTGATTCTGTGAACTCCAAACACGTTGTTTTCACGTATTTCGTTATATAAACGAGGAAAGCACTTGATATTAAGTGCCGGAATGCATGCAAGACTTGATTGTCCTCTCTCCCTTGAATATGTATATTATACAACGTGTAACGGAAAGGGGGTATCAACCCTGAAGGAGGTGAATGTGCTCATGAAACTCAACAACTTTCCCCAAAGAACATAGGTCGAAATATGAAAAAAAAATTTGGCCCTCCCATAGTAAATCAATCAGCTGGTAGTCAGTTTTGTAAGGGAGGGCCAAATTTTTTTTTCATATTTCGACCTATGTTCTTTGGGGAAAGTTGTTGAGTTTGATGAGCACATTCACCTCCTTCAGGGTTGATACCCCCTTTCCGTTACACGTTGTATATGTATATTATAAGTGTATATTATAGTAAATACTATGTATGTGTATTTAACCTATTTATGTATTTGTGTACAATTGTACATAAGTACCTAGTTTTATTATATTTTTTTATCATTGTTTTTGTTATTGTCACCTGCCATCTAATCTCTTCACCACCCTTGGTTGACTGGTAGAGAATGCCTAAGGCATTTAGTCTGCCTTTGTAATTTTTTGTGCGAAAAGTTTAAATAAATAAATTGACAATTGCATGTCTGCAACGATACCGGTCCGTAGTCTTTGTCTGTTATTTTATACAAACTGCAGAATATTTTGCGACATTACTAATAATATGAATACTCATGACTACAGTTTTAATACGTTGATATCAGTGGTGTAGCGTGCTTTGGAGGGGCCCTGTATCAAAATTAGTTGGGGGGCCCAAATGAAGGGTAAAGATTTCTCACAAAAGAAACAAAAATGCTTGCATTAAATTAAAATAAATATTTATTGATTATAAGTTATCGCTTCCTCCTAGAAATTGTCATTTAGAATTTTGTCATTTCTGAAGTGAAAACTCTATAGGCACGTATGACAGTTTTTTTTATATGTTTTTTTCCCGGGAAGCACGAGATTAAGTGACTAACATTTTACTAATTTTTGCTTACACGCGTTAGGAGCCCCTGTAGCCCGGGGGCCCCGTATCATTGATACGGCTGATACGGCGGTAGCTACGCCCCTGGTTGATATAACATAACATAACATAACATCATACCTGTTAAGCCCGAAGGGTTAGGCAGAAGTGGTGGTAAATTAATAAGTAAAATAATAATTTATAAATATATTTAGTATTTATAAATTAATTAATTAATTATTAATTAATTAAATTAATAATTCCCCACCTACCTACGATACACCCACCCACATTGGTCTCGTTGGCCGCATTGGTCTAGTGGTCACAAGTGCTACTGTTATGCATGAGGTCCCCCGTTCGATTCCCAGGTCGGGCAAAGTGTTATTAGGTTTTAACATTAGGGATTTCTCAGTAGCAGCTCGGAGTCGGTATTTGTGTTGCACTCTCTCCCAATGCCAATTTTTGTGTATGTTGGTCTTACTGAGTGTAACTTACCTGTAAAATATTACTTCTAAATATGCAATGATTTTCGAAAAAATTGAAAAAAAATTTTGAAATTTTTTTTTTTCTCTTTAATAGTTCCAAATATAGCAATGCCCATAATATATGTTGTACATAACTTAGAGAGACAACATATCATGATATTTTTTTCTAAAAATCTCGAGATCATTACTTTTTTTTTTTGAAAAATTAATTTCATGTTTCCTAAACATGATACACCAACGAAATTTTCACTGAAAAACACCCTTATCATAATCTACAACATATCGTCGACCGTAGGTTCAATTGCAGTAAGGGACAAAATACGATTTTTCAGGAGAGGCCGACAAAGTTTTTTTTCGGACTAAATCGCCCATAACTTTTTTTGTTATTAACCTTTTTCGGGTCTGATTTCACACATAAGCTTGTATTTTAGTGCTCTATCTACATGTGTAACATTTATTTAAATGAGTTAGCTATTTAAGAAAATAGATGTCCCTTACAACAACGTATTTTGTTAGCTATCTTGTAGTCCCGTCCCTTACATCAAATTGACCTCTACGTTGGATCCAATCTATTAATGAAAAAATAGTGTAAAGGACATGTTGAACAAATTTATGAAAAAATACAATGTAAAGAGATTTTTGACAGAAAATGAAGTACACACTTTTGACGTACGGATATCTTAAATTTGGAAATCGTTATAAGAAATGATTTAAAAGACATGAAAATGTATTAGAACCGTGTGTGTGCTTTTTTGTATGTCGCTTACATGCAATGTTTGTACAGACGCCAGCACATCAAGCTACCCGAAACTGTCAGATTTTCCCAATCAACGTTGAACCTTATGCTTTAGCGATAAAGTTGAAAATATATTAAAGAAATCTGACAGATTGTAGTAGCTTGATGTGCTGGCGTCTGTACATTCTAATAGCAAATTTGTATTAGTTTGAATAAAACAATTTTTATTTTATTGTATAAAATTGTTTTATTAATAATTGTTTTATTTATGTTACCATTTTTTTAATAATTTGATTTTAATGAACATCTTATTAAAATCAAATTATTAAAAAAATGGTAACAATTTTACCTATACTTACTTTGAATTCTTATTCAAATAAAAGAGTAGCTGCAAAAACCGCGCACAATCCCGACCAAACATGTAGCTGAAGTTCCAAACGTTTGAATTCCAAAAGCAGAAAAGGCTGCTCTACTACTTTCTTATATGCAAAAAATCGAAATAATGAAAGATATATTGAATAATAAACCTTAATTACGATTAATAAGACATATCATTGTAACATATTGTTATTATTGCATTAGAAAAAAAAAAATATAGAGTGATTATCTAAATAATAAAAAGGGAACAATTTAATCAGATTACATTTATAAAAAACAACAAAAACAATGGCTTTTTGGCAAATTTAAGTTGTCTGGCCCCTTGAAACTTTTTGAAAAATTTCTGGAAAATCAACTAAAGACTGCCGAATGATTTTCGAAAATATTTATCATCCGGCAACTACCCCTTCTATTGTTTATTTATAAAAAAACAACAAAAATAATGGTTTTTTAGCAAAATTAAGTTCTCTGGCCCCTTGAAACTTTGTAAAAAATTTCTGATAAATCAACTAAAGAGTGCCGAATGATTTTCGAAAACATTTATCATCCGGAAACTACCACTTCTATTGCTTATTTTATAAAAAACAACAAAAATAATGGTTTTTAGCAAAATTAAGTGCTCTGGCCCCTTGAAACCATGTGAAAAAATTCTGGAAAATCAATTACATAGAGCCGAAGAATTTTCGAAAAAAATTTTCATGCGGAAACCACCCCTTCTATTGTTTATTTATAAAAAATAACGGCTTTTTGGCAAAACTAAGTGCTCTGGTCCCTTGAAACTTTGTAAAAAAAATCTGATAAATCAACTAAAGAGTGTCGAATGATTTTCGAAAACATTTATCATCCGGAAACTACCCCTTCTATTGCTTATTTATAAAAAAAACAACAAAAATAATGGCTTTTTGGGAAAACTAAGTTCTCTGGTCCCTTGAAACTTTGTAAAAATTTCTGGAAAATCAACTACAGGGTGCCAAATAATTTTCGAAAACATTTATCATCCGGAAACTACCCCTTCTATTGTTTATTTATAAAATATAACAAAAGTAATGGCTTTTTGGTGCTCTGGCCCCTTGAAACTTTGTAAAAAAATTCTGATAAATCAACTAAAAAGTGCCGAATGAATTTCGAAAATATTTATCGTCCGGAAATTACCCCTTCTATCATTTATTTATAAAAATAATGGTTTTTAGCTAAATTAAGTACACTGGCTCCTTGAAACCTACTACCCTACTACAAAGTTTCAAGGGGCCAGAGCACTTCGTTTTGCCAAAAAGCCATTATTTTTGTTGTTTTTAACGACAGATGAACTCGCACTGATACCACTTTTTTATGCCCGCGCGCAGCTTTCGCATTGGTACCATCCTCTCTTTTGCACACAGAAAGACGTTGTGAGATAGAAAAGGATGGTAATAGTGCAATAATTCTATTCAAATAGGTGTAACGTTGACACTGCTTAAAGTATGACAATGCAAATTGGGGTAAGGGACAACTATGTCAAAACTCGTGCAATCCATTTAAAGTATGGATGATATTTATTTTTTGAGACAACAAAGACATTAGTGTAAGGCAAGTTTTATTATTGTTTCTTAAAAAATAAACCATGTAATGGTAATTCGTTGATTGGGAAGACCCTTACCTTATTTGAAGTGGATTGGCGGCGATAATTACACCATTTCAAGTTCCTATATTGCATAGTTTTTCAGATACATTGTTATTATGGGGCTGATTCGAAATTTGGATCCAAAAATCATTAGAGTAAGGGACATTTTTTTTAAGCTAGAATTTTTTTATATTCACCATTCGATAGAGCGAAAAATTCTGAACAAAACTGTATACTCAACTCATTTTGGGTATTTTGTCCCTTACAGCAATTGAACCTACGGTCGACGATATATTTAGATCCAAATTTTTATTTGGGTGGAAGGGGTGGTGGAAGGAGCACGAATTTACACATCCTTAATTGTATGCAATAAAGTATAGAAAAAAGGATACTAGCGCACAGAAGTAAGAATTAAATACATATTACAAAACCAAACTTCATAGCAAAAATTCAAAATGTGTCAATTGACTAATATTTCTGGAGTTGTCGACTCGCCTACAAATAAATCTTCTAAAAATCTTGATCTAAATAAGCTTTATGTAATATCTTTATAAACATTATGGTATGCAAATAAATGAATATGAATATGAATAAATTAACTTCGTGCGAATTGCCTAAAGAAAAAATAATATAATTTAAAAGTGACGTTTCGCCCGTTTTAGGCCGGGCGAGTAAATTCATGCGAATCAACTAAGGTCTGTTTTTTAATCTCGTAGACTAAATTGACACATGCAAATGTCAAATTTACAAATAATGTTGCCAGCTCTTTTGTGCAGTGTTGTACCTACGATACCGGTTTGTTGAATCGTAACTTTTTTATTTTTATTAGACGAATTTTATTTTCATTCAAAGTTTTATATTTAAAATTCACGTACGTACAGACGGCCGCACGACGTGCTACAAACTGTCAGAGTTGGTCTGGGCTCAAGTAAAGTGGCATGTCGCTAAAAATAATAAAACATTCAAAATGAATGAAGTACGAAGCCTTTTTGAAGAAGGGCTTCATCAAGTGACCCCGCAGCGGTGGAAAGACTGTGTAGGCCATGTAATTAAAATTGAAGATGAAATGTGTCATCTGGGCTATATAACCGACGACATTACTGATAGGTTTATCATAGAAGTAGGTGGCGATTCTGATGATTCAGAATATTCCTCAGATATGGAGTCATTATCTGAATCAGATTAACGCTAACACCTGTAATTAAGTTATGTAATTAAAATATATATGTTTTACATTATTAATTTTGTATTATTACGTTTTAATTATGTAATTACACATTATTTCAGGATAACTTATTATAAAAAAAACGATACTTGCTTTTATTAACGCTAAGTTTCGGTTGTGCCGCATCACTATTTAAGAATTGCAATAAACTGACAACACTCATAATGTCAGTTTAGTCTACGAGATTAAAAAACAGACTTTAATAAGCCGTTGTTGTTTCAAGTTACAAACCTGCGTGTAGGTCCATTTATGAAACCCCGACTATGAATGACAATGAAAGTGAAATTCACGCAACTCGTCATTTAGCTGTATGAGAAATCAGAGAAACTCCTCTAGGGTATTAGTGAAAACGAACACATTGATTTCTCATATTTTATCGATGGGAAATAACAATTATTTTGCAGCCAATATTCCTTAACAAGGCGATTTACAATTGGTTATATTTGCTTGGCGTGAGGGCCCTGTGGCCCAATAATAGATTCCCTCGACCAAGTTTAGACAAAGCAGCATGTGTGGTGTGCTGAATCAGTTAATTTAATTTAAAAACCATGCATGTAAGGTTTCATAAAGCTTTGATATTGGATCAGACAGCAGTGCAACATTCTGAACAAAGGTTCACATCACAGCTGCTAATTCAGAAAAAAACTTGAATGGTCTTGCAACAGATATTAAATCTATTCTAGGTTAAGGACATGCTAATTCTACTAAAAAAGCATGTTTGTTTGCTAGCAGGTAATACTACCTGCTCGCACACAGCCAGCGTTTGTGAAAATAATAATCATACTCTTGTGTTAGTATAGAGGTATGAGAAATAGAGTGTTAAGCTCACTCAGACTCCATAGGGAATCTCTTTCCTCTTGGATCCTCTGACCAGAGGGACGGGTGTTGTGTCTGGTCGGCTACTGCCCCGGCGATTGATCTCAAGAGTCGGAACGTTGTATAATATATGCTAGTTTCCTGGTAAACTATTTGCGCGATGCAGGATTTTTCGTGACGTCAGTGTGACGCGTGGTTTGCATGTGGCAATGCAGATGACGCCACACTATTTTTGTATACACACATGATAGTTGTCAGCTACCAGGTAGCATCTCCTCGAAATTAGCATGTTTTTATTCTACTAAATGATATGCGTATTCCAGGCTTAAAACAGAGAAATAATTGAAACTCTTGCCGCAGTATTCGATTAAACCTAACGATAGTGAGTGAACGACTATTATGAACGCTTTCTGAACGCTTATGTGACGACATAGAAAACCAACAGCCAACCGAAAACCATTTCATCACACAATCACGTTCCAATACTGCAACGACACCAAACGTACAATCTTCTCAGTCAAACACCGATACAAAATCATAGCTCACTATAAAATGTGCCATCATGTTGACGGGAGCTTGCGTCACTGGCAGCCGACCAGAAATGGTACGTCAGTAAATTGATGGTTGCTGTCAATACTTTCACTCATGGACCATGGTAGTAGGTACTGCGGTGGCGACTTACAAACTCATGCTCTAAACAAAACGGTTTTATTGTTTGCGACTGCTGCGTAAATTCTGATTTGTACAAGATATAGTTTATAATGTGGGCAAACTTATCAAGAATACTTGGAATAATACTTGGAATGTTTGTATCGCATGTTGTCGGGAAAATCTGCTTTATAATTTGAAGCCTTGGCAATCGCAGGTATGCTGGAAGAGATTTCTTATGAAATAAGCATCACCTTGGTACCTATTTTTCTGTTCTGTTTTTTTCTTGTCTGTTTATATATGTGTGTACATAAATGGTAAATAAATAAGATGGTTCGCTAGTTAGCCTTGTCGAAATAACCTAGACGAGGTAGGGGTTGGGAATTTTGGACTAACACAACAGGGAAGATCTGCGGTAGTGAGAAGAAGCTTGTTCTCTGCAGTGGGTCTGAAAGACTAGCAGATGGTCAATCTTTAGTGTTCTGGCCAGTACCAGTACACTGTATTTGAGGAACGGCGGTTTTTGCAAAATAAATCTCATGCTCACTTTCCCATAATTTGTCTCGCCCTAAGTATATCTAAGAAAAGTAAAAACTCTTGACCTAGACATTGACTTTTTTCCATCTTGAAAATAAAGATTGACAACACGACCTTACGAACTACTTGTGAATGTACCGTATAAAATCAATGCGTTACGATTGTGACACTCGTAATTAGTCGGTCAGAATAATTACGATGTAGGAACAGTTATTTATCAAATGTTCTGTTCGTTGACCCTAAATGAGGCGCGCTAAGGTCCGGACTCCGGTTGCACCGTTATAATAAAATGTTATGTTATGTTATCCCTTTTTGTACAGTCGTGTCGTGATTCCGATATTTATTTGGTTTTGTAAAGTATCCATGCTTTGCTGGTTTCGATACAGAATAGATCACAGATCTGCAGCCATTCATTGATGTCGTCGTAAAACGTAAGGGACAATACAGACCATAGACAAAATAGACGTCTGTAACGCGCCTTTGAGACGCTAGGATGCGCTACGTTGGATTCTCAATGCTCGACTCAATACCGAGAGCTGAAAAATCCAGAGTGCTATAAAAAATCGTCACGTAAAAAATCGCACATGCGTACGGACTAATATGTCGTATGTGTAGTTGAAATAGAGAGCTATTGAGGGAATAAGATACAACACATGATTGCCTATTGAGTCTTGATATTAACTGACACGTGATTGTAGACAACTTTACTATCATACAGTGAGTCGTGCGTGACGTGAAAATACATCGTGTTTCGCTGGTACCTACCTATTGATACATAAATGTAGCACATGTTGCTGAGAGTGAGAGGTTATTCATATTTCGCTATTCGAAGCATTGAGGTAATATGTACCTACTACGTAGTACATATTACCTCAATAATTCGAAGACGGGAAAAGAGAAGGTTTAATAGAAATTATACATATAATCTACTAAACTTCCCGACTGTTGATCATGAATTCATGATGGCGCGAACGGGAACAGCATGGGAAAACCGGAGAAATAGTCACTCATAACTTCATAAAATGTTGCCAGTCTGTTATTATTATTATTATTATTATTCTAAACCTTTTCACTGAAGACCTCATTCGTACAGAACTAAAACCTCCTTTCTTCTAATTCCAGGACTCAATGTCTGAGCTCCGTGAGCTGTGCTACCCTGGCACCGATGTGCTGATGCTGTGCTTCTCTGTAGTAAGGCCTGAGACCTTCAGGTCTGTTGCTGAGAGGTGGACCAAAGCTGTGGCCAATGTGAACGCGCCGCTCATACTCGTCGGCACGCAGAGTGATCTTGCGCAGGATTCGAGAGTGCTGCAGACTTTGAAGGTGAATATCTGCTTCAGGTTTTAACATCAAGTCTTAAAATGTGTAAAACTGATTGTGTTGTAAGATGAAATTTTCGTCGACTTTTTCTCTCGAACTGCATGTCGATTCTGTAAAAATCTCACCGTGAAAACTTGTGTGGAGTGAGCTGTCAGTGTGATCGCACTGATGTTAGGGATTGACCAAGCAAACATTAACCCGTCGCGCGCCAATTAGCAGATACAATAGAAATTTTATTGTTATCTGTACACACCATGTGTACATTCGACGTTTGAAAGGTTAACAATCATAATCGAGATTTAAAAAATATTTTTTATGCTAATTCTATTGCTCATTTTATATAATTTAAAAACTGGTTTTTTAGTTGTCAAAACATTACTATTTTGTGGGGTTTTAAAATGAAATAGCAAAACAGAAACTTAGAATATCAATTTTGTTGGTTTTTTTTTTCCCAGTTTAAACCCCACAAAATAGTAATGTTTTGACAATTAAAATACTAGCTTTGAAATTATATAAAATGACCAATAAAATTAGCATAAAAATTATTATTCAAATCTCGATTATGATTGTAAATGTATTCTTGGTTAATGCCTAGAGTCTGCAGTGCTATTCTGTAAAAATCTCAATGTGAGAACTTAGGTGAAGTGAGCGGAAAGTGAGCTGTCATTAGGGATTAACACTATTGACACTGCTCACTTCACTTATGATTTCACGGTGAGATTTTTACCGAATCGACCGGCAGGTGGGATGACACTGACAGCTCACTCCACGCTCACTTCACCCAAGTTTTCACGGTAAGATGGTTACAGAATCCATTACCATCTTAATTTATTGTTTGTAAAACCTCACTAAACATGGGTTTAGTGAGGTTTTACAAAAAATAAATTAAAAAAAAATCAAAATAATTAGAATTTAAACTATTTTTCAGGGTCGTGGGGAGCACGTTGTCTCAGACATCGAGGCAAGAGCGTTAGCAACTAAGATCAACGCAGTCTACATAGAAACCTCTGCAAAGACCAGGAAACAGCTGAAAGATGCTTTCGACGCCGCCATCTTGGCGGGGTTGCCAATTAGACACGGAAAAAAACCGTTTTGGAAGAAACTATTATGTTTAAGTTAAAGTATTTTTAGGAAGAAAAATGAACTATTTTATGATCGCCTATTTGAAAAAAAAAATGTTGTGTACAGTGTAGATTTGTTGCTTGGGAATAAGAAATATATTAAAATCAATAGACGGAGGAATGGACCAGTTTAGTACATTGTTATTCTTGTAATAAGTAATATGAATTATAATATGAAAACTAGCAAGCTTTAAAATGTAGCGATTCTGTGTTCTATCGTTGTTAGAGATTTTAATTGTGGCTGAATGAAATTATATTGACGCAATGTTTGTTTGTGAAAGATTGGAATTTTGTGCGTGTTTTTTTACATCGTTTATGCGTTACCTACAGGCTGTTCAGTTTTTATTTGAAAAGCTATTCTATAACTTTTTCGAAGTGCCTTCTGAAGATGCTTAGCATGCTTCAACGTGTATTTGCTATTAATAAAGTGCCAGGCAATTATTTAAAAAATAAATTGCTGCTCTGAAAATAAAAATAAACTCTGTAGAAACAAAGGAAATTGTTGCGTGCGCTGCTATTTTTGCAACGACTTTTAGTTATTTCAGCCTGTTATAAATACGTCGTACGATAAAGTACGCGCTTATTTCTAATTTACTATGCAGCAATAATCGGTATGTCTTTGTGAACAACTGCAAGGCTTCTCTAATACCTTGGCCTACATCAATGGATCGATTGAAGTAGCTACAATAAAGGCTTATAGCTTAGGTATCGAGTTTAGATATTCTTGGATGATACAAATATAACACAGCACTATTTCTTCAACACAACGATTTATTACAATGAACTGTACAGCACAAAAGTTGATTATATAATTTAAGTTAAAATATATATTTTAAATAAATCTCAGGCTATTTTTAACACTGGTAACACCAATAGGCTGCATAAAAAAAACGTAATATGGTGATACTTTCTATTCGCATAACCATATCTACACATGTAGGGTGTACTAAATCATATGTACAGTAGAAAATAATTAGCATTAATTATATGATAAGTGTTATAGGTGTATAAACGGATAATTATTTTAATGTTGTTTTGATACTCAACACGAACTGATAATAATATTTTATTATAATGAAAAGCTCTTTTATTTAATTTGTCTTTATTAAATCTTTTTACCCGATTGCATAAAATATATAAAAATTAATTGCCGTGCGTTAGTCTCGCAAAAACTCGAAAATTACTCCACCGTTTGTGATGAAACTTTGGTAAGTGGGTATGTGCGCGCTGGAGAAGATTCCTAATACAAACAAAAATGGAATAGGCATTAACTAGTAAGATATTGAAATAAATTCTAATAGATCGAATCAATTTTCAATGAAATCCTATGGATAAGGCGCCTGTCGCACCGCCGGCGAAAAGTGAGGAGAGCTAGCAACTAGAAACAAGTTTGCGAGTAATGTCGAGCTACGGGCAGCGAGTGTGTAGTTCGGATAGTTTTGTGCGATTGCACGAGTGCGACGAGTAGAATGATTGCACTGTCTTGACTTGCGTATATACCAAGTGTATGAAGCCAGTCTCTCGGCAAATATTCTGGCTACCAAGCGAGAGTAGCTGAGCTAATATTTTCTTTGATACCTGTTGTAGCTGCGACAAACTAGTGGAGAGAAAGAGTTCTCGACGGCAGTGAAATATATGAAAATAAATGACTACACTTTACATGATTAACTTTTTCACGCCGGTGCGTACCACCGGTGGTACGCGTGCGGGCTACCAGTAGTACGCGATCGTGTGCGTATAGCCATAATTTTGAATTTTGAAAACATGTATTAATAAATATGATGAATAAAAGAGGTCCTAAAATGAGCCCTCAGGCAGTCCAGAGGTAACAGGGTGCTCAACTCAAAGTATTTATCACAACACTCTTGAGTCCTATTAGAAACATAAGAAGCGAACCATCTCAGAAGATCAGTACGTAATACGTATATATTATAACATTCAATACAATCTTATGAAAGAGAAGCTGATGGTCAACCTTATGAAAAGCTTTCCGGAAATCAGAATATATGTTGAACACGAGAGACCATGTTGTTGAACAAGTAGTCCACGATAGTTAACAGGTTGATTGTAATTAACATCTATTGAGAATGCATGTTGTTGTTGTTGAATGGTAGTATTGTGCTGTAGAAGGTGCACTTTATCATGAACTACTCTCTCGAAAACCTTTGACAAAGCTGACAGTATTGACATAGGATGATAATTCACGACATCATACTTAGGTCCCGACTTGTAATAAGGTTTTTCAAGTTTCCATGCTTGAGGAAAGCAACCTTGAGAAACCTTGAGAAATTGTACGTTTCTCGAGCTAGAAAATAGTCGATAGTTGGCTGCTTCCTCGTCAGCGATCGGACAGGTGCCTCAGAATAGATGAGTATACAAGAAAACAAATTCAATGTTCGAAAGTAGTATAATAATGAGAGTAAATAAAATGTATATTTTACCTACAAACGACAATAAATAATTAATAAATACTAATTAAATTAAATAGGTACAAAAATTCGTCTTTTATCTGAATATGATGGTGGTGATTATTTATTTGTTGATTAGCAACATTTTTCTGTAGATGTCAGAACGAGTGCGCAATGGCCCGCCATGGTAACGTTAGCTTTCTGTACCTTTGCTCTGTAACAATACAAAGTCAAAATTTAACATATAGGTACACCACTAGAAGGATCTTTTGGCGCTTGAATGACGTATTTTTACAAGATCCACAGCACTTTGACTTCACATTACTAAGTAGTTTTTGTTTCATACGAATATAAACCTTAACTATAGAAACACAAGATTCATGGTCGTATGAATGTTCACATGCTCACAGGTTATACAAATATGAACTTTGGAAGCTTAATGATAAGGTTCATATTCGTGTGAATCCTGCCCTTACTATAGTAACATGGTGTCTTACCCCTTGTCCAGTGAGCAGTTGAGACCAGAGGCTTCGACTTGTAGCTGCTGGGGCAGCATTTGCAAGGAGCTGAGGTCTACCGCAATCTTCTTATCAGACAGATTCATGACACCCACGACCACAGGGTGGCCGGGCAGTAACCTAAATGTAAAAGTTCAATATTAAAACTTGAAAAAAACCACTGCAGGCCCACATTTTGTCGCTGCGATGTGCTGTGCCATATCCTAAACATTCCATTTCAGGGTCAACTCGCACCGAAAGAGCGGCGAAGGGCAGCGAAGCACAGCGACCCGCTCGGTAGAGAAGGCGCGCGGATTCCCGCGACTGCTCGAGAAGTCGCTGGAATGCTCGAGCGAATGTTTCTCATGCGTAAGTATTATAGTAATGAAAATAAAGTTAAAATTCATATGACACTGAAACTGCGCTCCGCTTCGCTGCGCTTCGACGCTCTTTTGGTGTGAGTTGAGCCTCAGGGAGTAAATTTAGTAAATCATGTACCTAGCAACAGCCAACACGAATTCGCAGAGCGCTCGCACGTCCAGGTCACCGGAACGGACAGCCGGGAGACGTTTCAACGCAGCCACGGCCTTGTAGAACTGGAAATGTTAAATGAATAAGTATTTCTATGTCTATACAGTTAAAGCCGCTTTTCGTGTCTGTCAGTGTGACCCCGTTGTTCTTCCAAACTAAGCAACGGATTTTGATGCGGTTTTCACCATAATTTTGAGAGTCGATTCCGGAAGGTTCATACATTAATATTTAAAATAATTAATACATTAATATTTAAAACTTAGGGCTGATTTTTCAAAAGTCGAATTAAGTATTTTTATCTGAAGAAATAAATTATCTGAATATTGAAAAATACGCCCTTAGGTATTTATAAAGAAATATTAATGTTTTGTCAAGTCCTACAAAAACATGCAAAGCAGGGAAGAATCGCTAGTAATTATCAGTAAATTAATAAACTGATTTTACTAGTATTATGTAACTATCTTAGTACGATGTAAAGGAATGAAGAAGTTCCGTGAAATCGAAGACTCCAACCAAATTCGTCGGGAATCCAATGTGTGCGAAACATGAAGAGAAATGCGAAGATGGTACAGTGTATAAAGAAACCAGCAATGGTGATGATAATTTTTTACCAGGAGACAACTGCATGAATAGCCTTTCTATTATGTAAATATCTCACCGTGAAAATGTAGGTGAAATGAGCTTGAAATAAGCTGTCATTTCACCTGATACTAGGGAGGGATTGTCACTATTGACAGTATACTTCAATTAGTTTCGAATTTGACGCTTAAAGTTAGCTTAGCAGTATGTCATACCAATCTTACCTTATAATGACTTTTTTTGGCAGCAATCTGAGCCGCCAAGTTGACAATCGCGTAGTTATCAGCGATGGGAAGCCAAGTGGAAGCGCCAGTAGAGAAGCCAGCATTTGTGGTAGCGTCCCAGTGGTAGGGCGTGCGAGCAGGGTCGCGGCTGCTCTTCCAGTAGTTGATAGGATCGTCGGTGTTGCAAGCCTGAGGATCCTTCGTGTCTTTCCAGCTCACATGCCCGTCGGTCATGCCGAGTTCTTCGCCCTGGAGTTAACATAAAGGTTGGAATTTCAGGACTCGCTGAACGGAGGCATGACTTCTAATTTTAACATTGGACCATAGAAGAAGTGACTAGAATACGTAAGCTCACTCCTATCACAAGAAGTTTCAGCTTAGTTGGAGAAGAGCACGCATGTTTAAAAAAGAAGCTTTTATAACAATGGCCGCCAGTGGCTTGGCGATAAACGACTGAAATAAAAACAATTGATATTATTAAAAACACCTACTCCTTAGATTTTTGGACTGTTTACCTGATAGGTGATGGAGATTCCAGGGAGGATGAGGGCCAACATGTTCATCGCGTCCACTCTGTTGACGCCGTGCCTTGAGGCCAGGCGGCTTTGATCGTGATTGCCGTTCTGTAAGTAAGTTGATACTGTATTGTTATAATTGGGTAGTTGCATGATATTGAATACTATATATTCTAGTAGATAATATATCCACACATGTAATACAATAATAGAATTCGAAATCAAATTTGAAATCGGTCGAAAAATAAAAAACTTATAACTTATAGAAACTTTTTGTCTATCTCTTTCTCGCAAAACGAAGTTTTGCATGTAATTTATATGGCGATACTGAACTATGACGTCACAATTCAGTATTTCCCTCTCTGTCTAATTGAGAGTTTTGAACGCTCATATCTTTTCAATTTTTAAAAATATTAAAAAAACTGTTTATACCAAGCTATTAGTGAGGTAAAAAAGCTTCAATTTAAACAATAAAAAAAAAATAGTCAACTCGCGGATTCTTGAAAGCGGTTTTCCGTTAGTTTTATGGTGAAGTATGAGAGAGATCATAAGTCAATTTGAAGATGGTAGGTAAATTAATCAAGATAACTCCCTCACTCTCTTTCTCTATCTCGGGCTCTTGAATCAAGAGTCTATTAAGCAAAGTAGTGACATAGGTAATAAGTTTATTTATACGAAGAACGTGTTCTAAGAAAGAAATTAAGATACTGGTGCCGAATCTGTTGTTCACAATCATCATCTGCTCAGCCTTTTCCCAACTATATTGGGGTCGGCTTCTAGTCTAACCGGATGCAGCTGAATACTTTTTAGTAGCCAATTTTTTAATCACGTCTAAACTTGTCTATGGAGTATCTTAATTTGACAGGACTAAACTAATAGGTATCTATTTATCTTCTGTCCTTTTCATAATTAAATAGAAAGAAAAAGAATCGGCGCCAGTGCTTCTTTTTATTGCTAGACTATCTCGTGCTCGTGACTTCGCCAGCATCGTAGTCAACTATACTATAAAACATATCCTGCAGCACAAAATTATATGCAAGTCAAGTCATACGAATGGTTGGTAATTCATTCAAGCAATTACAACAGTTTACGCGCGTTTGACAATTTGTTAGCAAAGGAGAAAACTCAGCATCTGTCTAGCCCTTTCCCAACTATGTTAGGGTCTGCTTCCAGTCTAACCGGATGCAGCTGAATACCAGTATTTTACGTGGAACGACTCTCTTGTTCACAAACTAAACTAACTGCATCTTTTTCTTTCTACTTCATTAAGAAAAGGACAGAAGATGAATATTAGTTTAGTCCTGTAAAATTAGTCAGCGGCTGACGTAAATTGACGTATTTTTAATAGCCAATTTTTTAATCACGTCTAAACTTGTCTATGGAGTATCTTAACACTGTCAGCGCCATGTTTTTTTTTAGAAGCGGGATTTGTGGGCGGCCGGCGGACCACATGGCGCTGCGAATGTTAATTTGACAGGGCTAAACTAATATTTATCTTCTGTCCTTTTCTTAATGAAATAGAAAGAAAAAGACGCACTGAACTTAAATTTAGTTTAGCTTTTGAACAAGAGAATCAACGCCACTTACCACCCAGTTTGCAACATTCCCAGTTGGCATATAAGTCATCCACAAATCAATGTTCCGTTTAATATCCCTCGCGGTTGACTTATTGGACATTTCCCCGAGGTACACGAAGTTGAAGGGAACGGAACCATTCCGGGTCTTGTTTCCGTAGTACTGCATCATCAGCGGTAATTCGGTGTAGGCTTCGGTCATCATGATTTTGGACTCGTTGTGTTTCTCCGTGAATTCGTCAAGAACTGCCCTCCAGTCGTAGATAAGTTCGTACGTTTCTTTTTGATCTCTGGAGTAGGTGTGCGTTAGGTAGTCATAGTCATCTGGTGTCTTTCCGGCCCTACCTGTAACGAAGTAAAGGAGTTCTGAATGCTCATAAAAAAAAGTATGGCTTATTTAACGAAAACTATTTGAACGATAAATTAGGACCTTTCTCACAAGTGCCTTTCTATTTCAAGGACTTCTCAAGCTGTCTTGGGTTGAAACCAGCATCATGGGCTATACGTAGGAAGAAGACAATTTTGACATAGCATTCAGCAGCTTCTGGTAAAACTTCACTTCAAGTTCCGAAAGATATGCCTGGTTAAAAAAGGTAGTAACGGTACTATCTTCGATTCAAAGGCAAAAGCTATTTTACTATGCACAAACCTGAGAGTGGTTCATCAGGGTACCGTCCGTCAAAGTTGGCTGGGTCCACTTCATACAACATGTTAACTGCATCAACGCGGAATCCAGAAACACCTTTTTCCAACCAGAAACGGAGAACATCCTACAAAGATTGCGTAACATTTTTATCATGGCAGGCCTGTTGGTCTAGTAGTCAGTGGCCCTGACTGCTATGCGCAAGGTCGTGGGTTCGATTCCCACCTAGGACAAATGTTTGTGTGTTGTATTTGTTCTTTGTCTGGGTGTAATTTATCTATAATTATGTATGTATTTAGAAATATATATGTATGTTTATCAGTTGTCTAGTACTCATAGCACAAGCTCTGCTTACTTTGGGACTAGATGGCGTTGTGTGAAAGTTGTGGAATATTATTATTATTCTTTCTAGTCTGTTTCTTTTGAATTACTTTTTCGATGAGTAGGTGTACCTTCATCTCCTCGCGAACTTTCTCGCTGCGGTAGTTAAGATCGGGCTGACCAATGAGGAACTGATGCAAGTAGTACTGTCCCCGGACAGCGCTGTACTCCCAGGCACTCTTGCGGAATATACTGATCTGGATAATTTAAAAATATACTTTACAGATGGTGTGTACAAAAAAAAAGTACAAAAAAGTTTATTGCAGTAACATGTACAACTTTTACAGTAAATCTCACATAGGGACCTCCTTTTAAGTAAAGATATACCTGTGCTAGGAGGCCCCGCTCTTCAATGACAAAATATTATAAAATTGTAAAAGTGGTGTACCATAATAGTTTAAAAAAAAAACAAAACACAAGTACAAAATCACAACAAATTAACTGTCCCGTTGGTTTCGTCGTCGCAAGAGCAATTGCTGAACGTGGGAGTCCTGGGTTCGATTCCCAGGTCGGGCGAAGTGTTATTGGGTTTCCCATTAGGAATTTGGAAGTTGGCGGTGTGTTACCCCCGTGCCTTGGAAAGCTCGTAAAGCCGTTGGTCCTGCGCCTGATCTCTCTCCGGACGTGTCGGATTGCCGTCCCATCGGACTATGAGAGTGAGGGAAGAGGGAGTCCGCCTATGTCTGGCGCACACACTTGTGCACTATAGAAAATCTATTGAGAATGGCCGCCATGGCGGAAATACGATCTGTGATGATAACTGCCTGCGATTTTGTATATTGTCCATACAAAATAGCAAGCAGTTATCTTTTTGTTTAAACTGAGTTCCTATAAGAGTAGGTATAATAGGCCCTTGATGCTTGAACTTACCCAGTTGTTAGGAGGTCCCATATAGTCGGGGTTCTTGGGGTCAGGCTTGCCATGACCCCAGACGTAATAGTCGGTATACTGGGGGTCTCTTTGAGCTGACTTGACGAACCATTCGCTCTCGTTGCTCGTGTGGTTGGGCACGTAGTCTAACACCACACGCACTCCTGAGAAACAGTCGGGAAAAAAATTGTTAAGGTAAATGAATACCAAATTAAATTATCCGTATAGTTAATCAAATCAAATCAGCAGGGTAAGGGCGAGGCCACAACACTGCGTTGCGGCGTCGTATCGCAAAAACGACGTCGCCCAGCAATACAATGCTATGACGCAACGCAAAAATTTCATCGCATACGACATCGTACGACAAGACGGTAACCGTCAGTTCAGTTTCTAAAAAAAAATTGTTATTGTAGTCTGATATACTTTTGTCCCAAAGGACGGGACGTTCCTGAACTAAGGATATCAGGTAATCGATATCATAATCCGCCAGCATGAAACGTGCGTACCTCATTCAATGTGGACACTAACTACGAGGTAGCGCGTCGTCGCATTGCAGATTTGTACGTTGCGTCAGCGCATCGGAAATTTCCACGATGCGTTGTGCGGCGTCGTAGATTTTTACGATGCGACGCCGCAACGCAGTGTTGTGGCCTCGCCCTAATTGCGTAACACACTATCAGTAGCAATGGGTTTCATTTTGACAGTTCAACAACATTCATTGCGTTATTTACGTTGTTGAGCAGACAAATTTTTCCAACATATGGAGCAGTGGATTAGCAATATGCTTCAAAGTGATTCAAATTGAGAGTAGGGGAAATACGGACAAAATGACATGTATGGACAAAATGACATAGTCCCCTTATTTCACAATTGGCGGGTTTTAGCTACGTCTCCGTGACTGTATCACGTGACGGCAGCCATATTTACAATCCTGTCAGACGTTGAGCGTCATTCTCACAGTTGCGCCGCAGTAACCAGTTCAAACGTGTATCTCGCCTTCAAAAGTTTATTTTACATATGGTTTTCTCCTGTTTTCTGGTGAGTTATTTGTTGTTATTTGTAATTATTTGTATTAAAATCGATGAACTATGCTAGTACCCAGTGATTTCAATTAACTTTATTGCAATCATTATTTATTTGATGGAATTATGATTTTTATTAGTTTTTGGGTAAATTTGGACAAAATGACATACATACAAAATGGACAAAACGACATGGTATGTCGTTTTGTCCATAGTGACGATAAAGTAGATTCTTCAAAAAACACAACGCAAGCCACCACCAATGCTGATATTACCAATGCTGAGATGTTGTTACTGATGTAACGAACCTGAGTTTGGAAATATGTGAAGAGGAGCCTAATACAGTTGAGTTAGCTGGAGCAGCATACGATGATGCTGTGAGACCTGGTCCATCGAAGCAATTACTGAAATATCCAGTTGCTACTATTTCGCCAGTACCACTGGGGCAGTTCATTCGAGGCCAAGGAAAAAGAAAAATTGAACCTGTCAAAGATGATTGACTTTTAACTTCTTCTTCAAATACCGGTAGAAAAGAAGAGACAGATGAAAAGAAAAATTTGTGATGAAATAAATATTTCTGCTTCCAAAAACGCTCAGAGAACAGAATCAGAGAAGAAATTGAGAGCATCGAGGCAGCGTACAACTGCTCTGATATAGATAGCTCAGGAAGCGAAGATTTCTCATGCGAGACAAATGACAACGATAGTGACTGCGCTTGCATTTATTGCAATGACCTCTTTTCCCGTTCTAAGCCCGGCGAAGGTTGGTTACGATGTAGGATTTGTTCCCTTTGGACTCATGCGTCATGTGCTGATGTCACAAAGGAGACCAAAGGATTTATTTGTGAACTTTGTTCTTAAAAAATTGTATGTCATTATGTCCTTACCTTATATGTCGTTTTGTCCATACTATATGGACAAAATGGTTTTTGTGATTAGTTATATTTTTTCTGATTATATATTTTATTATAGTTCCTACTTAATTAAAAGGCTGTGTTACTGATAGTCAATGAACCTAAGATGACTATAAACGATTGAGACTGATTATAATGCCATTAAATAAATAAATATGATTGAAAAACAAAACACCGTGTCATTTTGTCCGTACTTCCCCTAATAGTGTGTTACGCAATTAGGGTGCTGTGTTTCTTTGACAATTTTATAAAATGGCTATAACACGACGAATTGACGTTGGGTGCCAATTTGCTCAGCAATTTATTTCCCTGACTCCGTGGTAATTTTGCAGCGCTGTGGCAATAAGGCCGCTTTTTAATTGGTTGGTTGGTTGGTTGGTTTTGGTGGTTTTGGTGGTTGGTCCACTAAAAACGGCCTTAATGGCCGGCGAGTGTATCTTGGTCGCTTGGTAGCCTTCGCATATGAATCATTTAGCGAACTAAAACAGAATCACATGATGTCCTCTATGCTTGCTTACAATAATCGGTTGCCAGGCCTTCCATTTGTGAGCTGTAACGACTGCGACATTAGCCACCAATCGCCGGAAGACATCATTATGTCGTGCGACGATTGTATCGCTCACTGTTGTCGCGACGACGCTATTTAAGATGGTATAAACAATATCGTTAAGTACCTACTATACAAGAAATATAAACATGTATAGGTACGAATCTGAACAATTACCTAAAGCAGCTAAGTACTATAGTTTATTTACATAATTTCCCGGAATTCTACTTATTGTGGTCACGAATTTACAGAAAACATTTTTGATTTGCGAAATAAGGCAAACGACCATCTTTACATACCGAGACCCCTCCGTGCCTCGGAAAGCACGTTAAACCGTTGATCCCGGCTGTCATTCGTAGATCTTTGACAGTCGTTACGTACGGGTCGTCAGAAGCCCGAAAGTCTGACAACCAGTAAGACTGGTTGTCAGACTTTCGGGCTTCTTCTTTCGGGAGATACGTACTGGGTAATACAATACCCCTTGGTAAGCCAAGGGGTATCGTATTACCCAGTACGTATCTGGGTTGTGGAGGTCAGATAGGCAGTCGCTTCATGTATAAATGATAAATGATTTATTTTCTGTAAGTAGGTTTGTACAAACACTTTTACATGTCAATCATATTTTTTTTTAAACTAGATGAGGTCGGCGTTTCCTATCTGACTACTCTGAGAAGAAAGGCCGAAACAAACTCAGAGGTCACAGTCTCTTTTAAAGTCCAGACATAATCTTGGTCAGATCATGTGAAGACCATGTAGATTGGTGTCTGAAATGGTCTGTTGAGTAAAGAACCACACAGATTGAGCGGACCTGTCCAGTCAGTGCACGCATTTGTCAAAAATCGTGCAGCTCAACTCAGAACTTGAGGAGCCTTACGATTCGACGAACAATACCAATGAAAGGACATTTGGGTAGGCCGCATAAATTACTCAAACTGCCAGGTCATGATTAAAACTAACTAAGAAGGAAAACAGAAAAAAGAAATGACCCACATAGTCTTCACACTCACAATAATAATAATAAAAAATAAGATACTTTACAAAGTAAATATCCATGTCATTGTTTATATAATATTCATCAATGTCAATGTGTATATAAAAATCCGGAAATAATCTTTGATCTTTGAGGACTATGTAGATTGGTGTCTGAAGTGGTCTTTTGAGGAAAGAACCACACAGATTGAGTGGACCTGTGCAGTGTATAATACTGGTACTTATTCAGCTGCATCCGGTGAGACTGGAAGCCGATCCTAACATAGTTGGAACAAGGCTAGGCAGATGATTAACTGATATTCCCGGTTTCTAACGATACTCCTTCACTGATATCAGAAAGAACACATACTAAATAAAACCGGTCAAGAGCGAGTCGGACTCGCGCACCGAGGGTTCCGTACCATCATATATTAAATTTTCATCGACGAGGCCTATATTCGTCAGAGAATTTTAACACTGCGGTGTAGAATATAGCAGTTTTAGGTCAGCGCCATCTCTTGACCGATAGTGGAACTAATGTATAATTTTTGTTGATGATTTCTGAAAAAGTGCTATTTCGAGACATATTATCGTTTTATTTTTCCTGTAATCTTTATATAAACTTCTATCACATAGAATCATTTCAGATTTTTCTTTATGCATAGGTACTTCGGAAATAAGGGGAGGGAACAGTAATTTTTTTTTACTTTTTCAATGAACGTCGAAAACTGTGCTGCCTAAAAAAACTGTTCGAGAATGTGCAAACAGCGCTCTTTCATATGATATATGCCTTAGTAACCCCACAGTGATATGAATATGATTGATTTTTTTTAAACATATTATGTTTAAAAAAAATCTTTCTTTTTGGCAAAATAGTTGGGCAAACGTCATCTTAAACTATTCCAAATTACAAGTTTTTTTTTTTTTTTCTCTTTATTTATTATTAGGGACTTTTACACGGACGTGTATGCCAGTCCCATCATACCTTATATTAATACATTATCTAACTAAACGTAACCTAGCGAACATAAATACTTTGGAGGCAGCCTCAGAATTAGGTGTCGATAAAAGATGAAAAAAATAAAATTTCAAGTTGATAGCATTAGTAGTTCTTGAGATAACCAGCTGTGACAGACGGATGGACAGACAGACTGAGTCGCATAATAACGGTTCCTTTTTACCATTTTGGTACAGAACCCTAATAAAAAGAAGATTGATGATTTAAAATAAATTTTACCTAAGTTCTTAGCTGTTTTCATAAGCGTGTCGAAGTCATCCATGGTACCATACTCTGGGGCTATCTTCCTGTAGTCCACTATATCATATCCGAAGTCGTACATAGGCGACAGGAATATGGGGGACATCCATATCGCATCAATACCCGTCTCTTTCAGGTAAGGTAGCTTCTGGGTTATACCTGTTGAAAAAGTTGCAGGATGTAATTGTGATCGCAGTTCTTACGAGTTTCTCTCTCTTCTTTTACCGTCTGTTTTTCCCAACTTCGTAAAGGTAAAAAAAAACAACACTAAGATATTGACAACAACAAACACATTATCCAAATAAAAATGTCGGTCGGGAGACCGCCGAACGAATTTCCCTACTCGATACTCGCACGCACCAACACTCGTATACATATAATAGAGAGAGACAGAGAGTGAGAGAGAGAAAGAATTTAATGACGTGAATACACATTTTTAATACAGAGCCATCTAGTATAAGTTTTTAAAAATCTCATAAAGTTATCGCCATCAAAGGGTTTTCATTTTGACCTCACTATTGGCTTCAGCAACCACGAAAACCATCAAAACTATCTCTAATATATCTCTCTATCTCTATAGGAAGTTGTATGGAGGGGACATAACGATGTGTCGTTACGTGACGATTCCTGCTAGTTTGCCCTTAACACGTAGAAGTTCATTCCGAAATGGTCCCATTTCAATTTCGTAAAGATCTGGTGATGAGTTTCGGAGACAGACAACGGAACTCTTCAATAAATACCAGTAATACAACCGCTGTTGCTGCTATCGCATATGTACCTATGCATTGTTTACGCAATCGCACAACAAAACATCACGTCTTTACCCTATAAACGCAGATGCAGCTTCCTGTCATTGATATTTACATAGCAAATAGTGTTATATGAATTTGTTTGGGGTAGGTATAACTAAAAAGTGAAAAATAAAACCTTTTTTATAAAAACAAACAACCGATTTCCAAAAAAATACTACAAAGTGAAAAATAACTTTAATTTCGGAAGTCGGTGTCAGAAAACGAAAATGCGGAACCAAAGAAACCGACTTCCAAAGTTAGTTATTTTTCACTTTGTAGTGTTTTTTTGGAAGTCGGTTTTTTTTTATAATAAAGTTTTATTGATTCCTTTGTTTTGAATTTTTTGTATGAAGTTTACAGCAACATCATCATGTTATTATAAAGATGGGCAAGTATAATGTTATGGGTTGACGAACACTAAACTTCTTAGGTGTTATGTCAACTCTTGACACCCGACGCGAGTCTTTACATATTTGTGGAACGATGAGCATGACAGCGTAAGTAAGTTTCCAAGAGATTATAATTCGCTCATAAGCTTGAAGGTCTGTAATGTTGGACTTGTGATGTATCCGCGACGATTTTTTTATCTCGCAATTGATTTTCATCTTTCGGTGTTGAGCCGACAATTCAGAATCCAACACAGTGCATCCCAGCGCGTCAAAAAAGATACTTACTTTTGAACTTGAATTTCTCGGCGCGAAGCAGTGCGTTAAAAATCCAAGACGCGATAAAAAATCGGGCGTGGGTAAGAGGGCTTAAGACTTTTCCTAAGCCTTTGAATCACGGTACAGGGAGCAACCATGATAAAGATATTTTATTTTGCAAATGTTGATATAGAGAATAGGTTCAGCCATATTTTTACCAGTAGGCATGCAATAGTAACAACATTATAAACTAATGACTTAGGGCTATGAGTAGCAAGGAGTCCGATATGTTAACCCTTCGACGGACAATATCCACACAATAAAATCGGGCAAAATTCCTGGCAAAGTGTCCCATTATAAACAAAGTACGAGGTGTGGACGCTGACATGACATGAAGGAGACTGTCCACCGTATAGCACTAGAATTTCTTGTCAGAAAAACGCCCAAATTTTTTTGCTCTAAGTAGGTAGGTACAGACATCAAGCTACCTAGAAACTGTCAAATTTACCCAATCAACTTTGAGTCTTATACTTTAGATATAAAGTTGCAAATCTGTTAAAGAAATCTGACAGATTGTAGTAGCTTGATGTGCTGGCGTCTGTACAGGGCTTTTCGAACTGGGGCCATACGGTCTAGAGTCGTATAGATAAGCTAAGACATAAGACACTAAGCAATCTAGGCAGTTGCTATTATAAGAAACATGTGAGGATAAGGGCATGTTCAGGTCATCAGAGTTCAAGTGTCATGCTGCATCTACGTGCAATTGTGCACGATATGTCATTGTGATGTCAATAAATAATGAGAATTTACGGCACCAACGTGTTAGGTAATTACTTTCCTTTAGCTATAAATATTCCATTAATAAATGCATTATTGAAGGTAGCTGGGGTAGACTGGATGTGGAAGGTGGAGGACAGGGTGTTGTGGCGCAGTCTGGGAGAGGCCTATGTCCAGCAGTGGACTGCGATAGGCTGAGTTGATTGATTGATTGAAATGCATTATTATCACGAAGACTTCCTGCCCTGAGATTCTTCTACACATACAACGTCGATTTTTTAAGTTTTTATTTTTATTTTTTATGCTTATCTCTTGTTATAATAGTTTTAACTAGTACTTACCTAGTTTCGTCAATACCAGTCTCCTCTATTGTAATATAATAGCTCAAAACTTCTGTTTGATGAAATAACCGACCGAGGTCCGAACTGCGCGAAGAAGCGATATTTAGAGAGTTTTAACTGCACAGACCGCACGACATACTGAAATGCTAACTAGACATCTATTTGAATAATGAGTTAATTCAAATGGTTTTATGTCAAGAGGGTAAAACATACTCACCATTAAGATCTCCAATCCCGTCTCCATTGCTATCCATGAAGGAGCGCGGGTATATCTGGTAGACAACACATGACTTCCACCACATGTCCACGCACGAGACACTGGCCACCGTCGCAACAACCACGAACAGCGTTAACACCCGCATTTTGATTTACTACAAAAGAAAAAAAAAACAACATTTCTAGCTAAATAACGACGTCGGGCAGTGCACATTGCTCGCAGAACAGATGGCCGATGAGGCCGAAAGATTTTGGAATAGCGTTGGAGGCAGAAGGCGTAGCGTTGGAAGGCCTCCCGCAAGCTGGACTGATGACCTTGTGAAGGCCGCAGGAATCCGCTATATGCGAGAATTACAGAACCGGTCGAAATGTCGATGTTTCTTAAAACTCGTATCGCACGGTTGGACAATTCATCGATTCGTAAAGATCTTATAAAATTGCAACCTAATGATGCAAAATTGATTTTACAGAAACAAAATTAAAATAGGGGTCGAAACGAAATTCTAGTTACGAAACTAGTTAGTACTAGCCATATTTATCTGGCCGTGACTACTTACTGAGAATTTGTAAGTTAAGATCGTCGCGAATGCTCTGACATAGGACTTATTTTTTTTTAATTATCTGCACAACCAACCTGTAATCACTGCAGCTCCGCGAATAATGCGAAAAGAGCAAAGGCGACGGCGCTTTATAAGTCAACCAACATCCAAGTTTTTTGTTGTGATACATCAAATTGTTCGCTCCAATGTTATCTTTTCGGTGCAGAATTATTTCTGATTGGTTCCCACTGGGATCCCATTATGTAAAGTCTTAAGTAAATATTTATTTTATATCTGTACCGGTTGTTTCAGGATTATTTATAGAGAATTGAATTGATTAACTCTTTTATTATGGTTCGCATTTATTGAACTACCGTGCGATTCTGTAACCATCTCACCGTGAAAGCTTGGGTGAAGTGAGCGTGGAGTGACCTGTCATTCGCTAGAGATTGACACTATCAAGTGCTCACTTCACTTATGATTTCACAGTGAGATTTTTACAGAATCGACCGGCTGGTCAGTAAGGATCGGGTGGGTATTGGGTACCTATAGTACGTGTTGGGTTAACTGCTATTACTAAATTAAATGCCCCAGAATAGTGTCAAGACAAACCACCGCGGGCCCCCGGCCCTGGGGGAACCCGAATCTTAAGAAGTACTTTTTAATCAAATACCAAACATTTTCACTGTAAAACTTTTCTGCATAAGTCGACAAAGCAACTCCTAATTTCGTAAGAATATTCAATAGAAAATTAACCGATAATCCGGAGACGGGGTGCTAAAAATTTCCGAGCTTGCCTTGCTCTATTCGTAAATAGCATATGTAGCAGATAAAAGGCACCTCCCTAAAAAAAAATATATAATATATAAAAATATATAATATCCTGCGAGTTGCGAGGCCCATGGTGTAGGTAGAGTATAATTACGCACGTTATCTTTGTTATTTTTGTAAATGTTGCCAGAATCAACTAAATTAAATTAAGTCAGAAAGGGGGGGGGGGTGTGGGGGAGGAGGGGAGGAGCATGTTGGGTATCTATATCCCTAGGGATATAACTATAAATATCACGGCTTCAACCATCTTACTGCGACACGTACACCCATACGCCTATATTTGTATATTTGTGTGGGAGCCCTAATAGATTATCATATGTGATGAATATAGTATTCCACTAATATTATATACAATACGAGTCGAAAGGATAACCTCCTTTTTTTGAAGTCGAGTTGGTTAAGAACATCGAACGATGTTTCTAAACGGAAACTCATAAAATGACAGTTGGGCGACATTTCCTGACATTACCTATATGACAATGACACTGACACTACTAACAACCCTTAAAAACATTGCGCCAAGTTGGTGTTGGTTGTGTTTTTTTTTTAGATATAATATAATATTTTTGTGAAAGCAATGGCAGAAGAAGAACACTACGACGACGTAGACATTTCGGATATAATTGACGAGTCAGAGCACTACCTCGAAGCGGACCATCAACATGCAGAGCTAATAGAACAGACGGAGTCAGAAAACATAAACACGATACAGAATTCAGATTTATTAAGTTCTGAAGAGCATATGGTAGACGAAAAGAGACCTCAGGTGCAAAATAAGACCGAGGTCATACGCTCCACGCGGCTACCAATAGCTAGGATTAAGAATATTATGAAAATGGACCCAGACGTAAGCGTGGTGTCTGGAGACGCTGTGTTCCTCGTTACTAAAGCTACAGTGAGTATAAAAAATATTTTTAAATTATCTGGTGCCCCTGAACTCCTGCTTGACTTGGAGAGAAGCAGAAACTGTCTAACAATCCTATTATAATTTTTTTCTGGTTCATTTTGCTTGTTCCCAGACAATTATTACTTACATTTCTGATTTTATGTAGAAGCAATTCTGACTTAGTAAGCAAATCCACATGAATGCGTGTATTTTGTGCATGGGTGGGAAAATCGATTTTTCGAACCACCCCAGCTCCTCTAGGAAGGCCAGTACCGCCTTGGTGCTACTGACCATATTACAGAGGGTAAGTAGGTCACCAAAGTACTTTGCCCTGTATGTGGTGACCACTGGGCATTTTAGAAGCACATGAGCTGATGTCTCGTCATCCTCCATGCTTGTAGGCAGTATTGTGTTGAGGGCATGTAGGCAGCAAAGTAAATAGCCTTATAATATATCCCCATATTATATGCACATTTACTTATTGTAGTCCCTTTTTTTCAGGAACTATTTCTAGAAACAATAGCCAAGGAAACTTATGCATATACAGCTACAAACAAGAGGAAAACAATAGCAAAGAAAGATTTGGACTTGGTCATCAACAAAGTGGACTGTTTGTGTTTCCTAGAAGGTGCCATGGACTTTTGATAGATCCGTAGACATTGTCATATTAAATGTTATTGTAGTGTTGCTTGTAAAGGGAAAATCCTATGAATGCCAGTACTTTTTAAGTTAAAATCTGTCTATGATATCTGTCCCGGAGACAGCGGTGCTGTAAGTAAACAAACAGTGGCACACCTATTGTCTGTTCCAAAAGGATGTGATGAAAATGGATCAGAAAATATATCTCTGATTGCCTTAAAAAAATACAAAATGAGTGCTTTGATTTGATTATTTGAATACTTAAACCCAAAATTCTAATTTTAAATCACCTTAAAGTTGTTTTTCATTTGTCAATTTTAATAAGGTTCTTTTTATAACCTCCATTTTCATTGATGATTTGGTCAAAAATTGTTGGAAAAAGTGGTAACATATAAAGTCAAAAACTTTCTAAATAAAGATGAATGTAATCCACACTACTTTATTCAACTGTTATAAAAAGTGTACTAACTCAATATGTTTCAATAATTTTCAAAAATTGTAAAATATAAATAAAGTTATCATAAGAAAATTAATTTCATTATAAAAAAGTGTGGGATGCTTTTTATCATATTTCTATACTAACTCTACATTTACAAATAACTACTAATTATACAATGTGTTGCTTTGCATCCTCGTCAAATTCAAGGAGGTAACTATGCTAATGATTCTCGACACGAATCAATAATAAAATGAGTAGGTATTTTTTTTATATTTTTCTAATTTTCGGAAATCGGCATGTGTGGGACACGCATGTTAAAACGCGGCCCGTGTGATACCGCACTGCAACTGCCCTTTTACACACACACATAAAAACACGGCCGTAGAAACAATACCATAATTTTACCTACCCCTGCGCGCACGCACCACATCCCTACTACCTCCCTAACCCCACCCGGCCACATCCAGATACCAACTAATGTGATTCAGAGTTGCCCAACTATCAACGCCTATCACCTACCTAGTTGGTCAACTAGCGATAGAGAAACTATCGATAGTTGACCTCGAAAACTAGTAACAATATCGATAGTGCCATCGATAGTATCGATACCATCGGTACTATCGATATCACAAATTTTCTAATACTATTGATTGGAAGCAATAGTATCGATACTATTACATTATAATACTACAATAGTATCGATAGTATCGATTTTTTAAAAGTAATACTATCGATAGTATATAATACTATCGCCGTTTATAAAACTATCGATAGTGTGAGCTATCGATACTATCAATACTATCGATAGTATTGCTCCTAAACATATGCTGGTCTTCGATAGTATCGATACTATCAATACTATTTTTGTATATCAATACTATTGCCCTGTATCATACTATCGATAGTATCGATAATATCGATACTATTGATATGACGTCAACTATCGATAGACTATCGATAGTTAAGCGATAGTCGACTATCAATAGGCAACACTAGTGTGATTGTTGTCGCCGTCGTGAGCACGTCTTTCTTATACGCAACAAGTGGAGACAGCCTTCGTCGAGCTGTGCAGATGTTCGCAGAAATTATTCCCAATCGGCTACCACCGTCCCAAAACGTCATGCTCGCTGCTACTCAGAGACTGCGGGATTATCGCCACTTAGACGTCCCTTGGGCACGGTCAAGTTCGCGGCAGTGTTGGTCTGCCTGTCGCCTTGCAGCGAGAACCACGGGCGAGCACGCGAGATGCTGGTCAGCAGTTTGGAGTGCACCACTCCAAAGCATGTCGTCTATGGAAGAGGGAAGATCAACACCCATTCCTGGACCTGTGGCCTGGCCTCCCTGTTCTCCGGACTTAACGCCCCGTACTTTTATTTGTGGTGAGACATTAAAAAACTAGTGTAGGGGAGACCGAGGTGAGTTGTGACAAAGACGATTTCTCGAAACCTATGACCGTTAGCGAGCTGGCAACAGCGCACGATTGTTTCTTTAGAGACGCCCTACTAGACGCAGTATGCGCCAGAGGCGCACGACAAGCGGTTGCGTGAGTACGACGTCTGCATGGAAAAAAAAACGAAAAGTAAGTTTTTTATCAAAATTTTGATTGTACTTATATCGTGACATATTACATTCACGTGGTTATTCTATTTTTGCTTATATTGTGTGGTTTTTGAAGTTTCAAAGAGTGGCATTGTCTTGCTGTATTTGCATTTTGTTTCGAAATTAAGAATTATTATTCTGACCAGGTCGTGATTTTTGGTACCTAGGTGAGTTGTGACACGCTGTCACAACTCTCCTACTTCAGTTTATTTTCTAGTTAGCTTATTTTACATGCTTTTTGCAGTGTTCTTTTTTATGTTTACATATTGTGTTCATTTATTTTAGTCAATTCTTAAAACCTAAGTTTGACATAAAAAGTATTCGGCAATTAAATTCTGTCTGAAATGGCTTTTTTGTCAGGAACATTTTTGGGCATGTAGTTTGCTGTTGCATGCTGAATTTGCTATTTTTTGTTTCAGAATGCCTAACAATTATACACGAAAGACTGATGCCCTGTCGGCGAAGAGTCCCGTCGAAGTAAAGTCTTGTTGGTGTTCAGTCTGTCAGCGTAGTGTCTGTTGTCGTTTAGTCGTACACTCGCTGCCTTAGTGGGTTCAGTGCCTGGAATGCAAAGGCTGATCTCACGCAGATTGCACTGGGAACGTCTGTCATAATTGTTTATCAGATTAAATTAAGATTTTTGACTGAATTTAAGCCAGCTGATCTCGTAATGATGCCATAATTAGTTACAAAAGATTTAATACTTGTTATGTTAGTTTCATGTTATTGTAGTTCCTAAAATTATGCCTAATGATAATTAAAGTACTTTTATGCAAAATAAAATAATGTATTTTGTTTATAATACCTATAAAATTATTTTATGTTTCAAATATAGTCTAGATATACGGCTGTCACAACTTACCTTGGTACCTGTCACAATTTACCTCGGTGTTAGGAGAGTTGTGATAAAGGCAGTAGTTCCGGTTTTCGTGGATTTTCTCAGAAACCTTATAACTTTCATTGACTCTGATGACTGCTTTCAAAAGAGTAAGAATTGAGCTACATTGAGGCAAAGAGTTCATAATCGTGGTGTGTTTTTTTATTGAGATGTGTTCTTTTAAGTAAAAATTGTCACAACCCTCCTCGGTCTCCCCTACACAGACGAAATAACAAGTGTTAGAGAATTAATGGAAAAAGTGGTTAGTACTTTCGACACTGTAAAAACGAATGTGTTTGTGTTGCGAAAGCTGAAGGAAAACCAGCAACGTCGCGCTAGACTGTGTCTAGAACATGAAGGTGGACATTTCGAACAATACCTCCGGCTAGCTTAGGTAATTTATTTATTTGTACAGACGCCAGCACATCAAGCTACTACAATCTGTCAGATTTCTTTAATAGATTTTCAACTTTAGCGCTAAAGCATAAGGTTCAAAGTTGATTGGGAAAATCTGACAGTTTCGGGTAGCTTGATGTGCTGGCGTCTGTACATAGACAATAATTTGTAAATACGTAGTTAATTAAATCAATTGATGAAAATAAGTTGATTTCAAATTTTTAACTACGCCAAAAATACCTAAAATTCCTGCTCACACCAGTTCTCCTAAACAAAATTAGCTCTTAAACCTTAAACCATGCTTAACTAGCGAAGCTTTCCATTTTTGAAAGTAAAAACCATTTTAGATTTAGTAGCTAAGTACACGAACGGGCCCCCAAATGCCTCCGCGTTCCCCTAATCAAATCCTAAACAAGACTAAAAATGTGCTTAGTACCTACATAATTTCATCAAGATATATACCTACTTCTTGACCATTTGCATCTCGGTTGCATCATGCGAGAGGAGTTTTTCGAAACTTAAACTATAATAATTAAAAATATCTTCGATGTACAGACGCCAGCACATCAAGCTACTACAATCTGTCAGATTTCTTTAATAGATTTTCAACTAAAGCATAAGGTTCAAAGTTGATTGGGAAAATCTGACAGTTGGCGTCTGTACATACGAATACAATGGGTGAAGAGCGACCTGTTAACCTAGCCGTGCTTTCAATAGAAAGAAAAATTTCAAAAGAAATCGATTTCACAGTAGTTATTGAGGAGTTCAGTAAATTGAAGGCACGAAAACACATATAACACACCACAAAAAATAAAAAAAACTATCTTTGATTTATTTTGTCTAATTTTTTTTCTGTCGATCGATTCGTGTTTTACCGTCCTCACCCATATCCATTCCATATTGTAGGTATGTATGATTATTTAGCCTAAATAAATTAATTCGAATTTAAATTTCTCTTGCCAGATTTTAACGAAATAAACATAAACACGTATTTATACATACAAATGTGAACTGAATAAAAAGCTTTTAAAACTACATTTTTTCTAAAGCGGGGGGGCCTCATTCAGCTTTGCCGCCCCGGGCCTCTGACGGGCTTAGTCCGCCACTGGTCCTAAGGCCCGTTAAATATATAATATAGGAATATAGGAAGGAAAATTTCAATTCAACCAATTTCATGCACAGATAATTAATGACTAACTGCAGGCCTTCTGGACTCTGGTTTTTATTACCTACTTACTTTTATTATGTATCAAAACACCGCGCGCCGAGGGCGCCGTTTTTATTACTAAGATCTAAGATTTACAATTTCATTGTTTACTGTTCGTTTATCCAAAAAAATTGCAAACTGCATTGTGTGACATATCAAATGAAAGGGCTGTGAGGATCTCAAATATATATTTTTGTAATTTTAAAATAGATGGTTTCCAAGTTATTCAAGAAAATAGACGAAAATCGACCATTTTCAAGTTTCGGAGATAAGGGGGGGCCCTTATCTCCGAAACTACTGAACCAAACATTTTGGAAAAAATACAGAAATTAGTTTTCTACTTATAGATTATGGGAAAACCTATAAGAAGTCCATGATATGAAAAAGAACATGGTAAACCACTCAATATTGTGCGGACCAACTTACATTTGCAGTTGGAATGTATGGGAGAACATGATTTTCAACTACAATGTTAAGTTTGTTCTTGGGATAAATTCTGTGGCCTGGTGCTAATAGGGCCAATATCAATAATCATTATTTTCAGTAATGAGCGTTAAAACAATGAATCAGCTTTAATAGTTATTATTTTGGTGTTATATTGTAGTATGGCACAAATATTTTACTTTTATTTGATTTATGTTTTTAAGAAGATTTATGAATTAAATTCAAGTTTTAAAAAAAATATGTAATTTTGGAAAATATTAACAACTTAAGCCCCTTTAGCACTGATGATAATTATTATGTTAGTTCCCAATTATGTATAAAATTAAAAAGGCCAATGTGGTTTTTCTATGAAATTTTATTAGGTATGGAGAGATTACAATATTTTTAATTTTCTTCGTCAGAACATGACACAATATCCTCCATTTCGGGGCCAGTCTCCAAAGACTCATAAAATGGACGGCTGGATGGTTGGAGGTACTCCAGAAATGATTGCAGGTCTCTGACTTTTGGTGCAGGGAGTTTAATAGGTATCTGATTTAGGGGCATGAGAGGTGTTACTGCTGCAGTAACTTCTGATTGTAAACGTGTCATATTTCGGTTTCTTTTTAAACTTAGCACTTTGAATAATTCTTCACTATCATCAAATGAGTATTTGTAGTATAATACCCCTGGATCTACTTTTCTACACTGTATCCATTTTATTTTATTCCAATTGACCTTTTCTTTCACTGAATTTATCTTTCGGTGTACGTATTGTGTAGTGAGCAGTTTTTGAAAGTTGTAGAACTGTGACTGTTGCATTTCTACAACATTTATTTTTGGGTTCCTATGGACTGTTCTGATTAGGTTTGCCCAGTCTTTTGGTAATTCTATTTTCATTGCAGTTTTTTTTTTTAGCTTTTTCTATAGAAGCATGTATAGTGTCTGCTTCCATATGTGTGTGGCCTGGTTCTAAAAACTTAAGGTTTATAATGCTTGGCGAGTTGATAGAGTTTTCTATAAAATACATGATCATAATAGCAACATAAATATTTCGATTCTGTCCTGGGCAACTGTCACTATACATGTTAATTTCGTCTAGGTTATTGGGCAGGGCGTTCAGATGGTGATATAAACAAGAAGCTATTTCTTGTCCTCCTCTACCAGCAATTGTTTCATCCCATAATAAACAATATGCATCAGCTGATGATTGTGATACTCTATAAATTGTTAAGTTCAGGGTCCATAATTGTCGCTTGTAAAAACTGAACCCTGCTGTTAAATAAGGTGTTGGAAGACACTTCTGTAAGTCAAAAGACAGTGTTATAACTTTGTCATTTACTTTAGCTTTTTCATTGTCTCTTCTTTTCTCAGCATATGAAGACTCGTACAGCTTTTCATGTTCATATCTTTCTGCCTCAATTTCTTGTTTCTTTTCTAAGTTAGGCTCCACTTCCAACTGCAATTTAAATTTGTCACATTTTCCACAAGTGTCATTTTTCGGTTTTTTAAATGTCAAATTAAACTCTTCCACAAAAACTTTCCTGTAGTAGCTCTCTTTAACGGGGGTTTGTCCATTTTCATTACAATGTGTGACATACAAGCGATACATCAATGCAATAGAAAGATCACCATTTAAATTTTTTTTTTGGGTATGAGACCTAGAATAGTGGCTTTCATAAGCTGGAAACATTTTAATATGCTCTTTTACTTCCATCTTACTGGCCTCGCTAATTCTTTTCTGTTTTTGGTGCCTTCCTCGCTGATCTTCAGAAAGTATTCCTACCTCTGAGTTCCTTTTTTTCTCAACAATTACTCTTACTTTTTTCAATGATAATGATAATGTACTAAGGAACATAGTTTGACATACTTCAGTTCTAGTTTCACTTTGATTAGTGAAGAAATATTTTCGGGTCCATTGGCGTCTACTCAACCCATTGACAACCTTAGTCGACTTTTTTGTAAATTCTTCAATCAAGCTTCCTATAAACTGTGATTGACTTTCTGCAGTTAAATCATACAACTCGTCAAATATCTTTTGTCTCAGGTATTCAGGAAACTTATCAGCACATTTTTTCTTGCAATTGCAGGAAGGCCCAAGTTGTTTAGCCGGTTTTAGGGTGCCTTTGCATGATGTATAGCTTCTGCCATGAGTCCTATTCTCCTTTCTAACATTTCTTCTCCATAATTTAGGATTCCTTTTTCTTTTTCTACTCAATTGATTTGGACTCTCAGGAACAGCAAAAGCAGAGGCAATATTTGAGACATTATTCAAATGTGAAGACAAACTTTCAGTACTGGCAACTGGAGGTTCTTCATTATCTGATGAAGAAGTGCTAGACTCATAAGAATCAGGTATATATTCATCCGAACTGTCACAAGATAACTCTAAGTCACTTAGTAATATGCTTCGGTTTTGTAATTCTTGTAGAACACCTGTAAATTAAAAAGAAGTTATAAAAATCAATTATTAGATTGTACATCATTTGAACATCCTTCCTGTTCCTTAGATGACTGAACAGGGGAAGTGTGATTGGTGTCCGGAATATTTAGGCATACCCACAATCATTAGCATAAAAAATACAAAAATGAAACTTGACCAATCTCTACAATAAAATAAAAAAATACAATTTATAGAAACTTACCATCATTCAACTCGCTAAAATGTGGCATTATTGATTGCTCTTCCATATTACATCCTTGCTCAGACCGACCTACAATTTAAAATACACATTAAGAGGTACACTCATCTAAGCAACTATAATCTAAAACCTATAACAATAATAAACACCTGATCCCTAAGTCAGATAAAGTGAATTTATGATAGCTATTTTCCATTCATGAAGACTGATAAGTATTATACAAACCTTCGATACTTGAACTTGCTACTGGATCCACTTGTGGCCGATTTATTTCAAGACTATCACCATAACTCTGCTGATCTTTTGCTGATGATGCTGTGTTTAATGGCGTGAACGATTTATCTTCGGCATGATGTTCTTGCACAGATTGAGCTACAATTTACAATATAACTTGTAATTCAAAATATTTTTAGGTAAGGCAGGACACAAAACTCAAATCTTACCGTTATCATCAGATTCTTCTTCGTCAGTAGCTTCAACACGAGTAAGTAATTGCAACATTTTCGCACTTCGGTTATCTTTAAACAATCTTTTCGGTTGATTCATGGTAAGAAGCAATTATTATTACTTGATAATAATTTACAATACTTACAAAACAAAAGAAATGATTATAATTCAATCTTAGATAGAAAGTTCCCTCTATTTTACTTTTACTTTACTCTTTGATAGAAAGCAATATTTTTAAACACTAAACGTCAAATTAACGCGGCTAGTTTGACATAAACATTGGCGGTGACCATTGAGATGGGATATAACAGGAGATGCCCTGTTATTCTAAACACGGTTGTAGGTAGGTGCCAGAGCAGCCATCTTTGTCGCCAAGTTTCGTGGTAGTTCAGCTGTCAAATGGTTGTTTATTTTTTGTATTATTGAGATTTGCGAGAAAATTACGAGGACTTTACCTTTAAAACTGCATGTAAATGTTGAAAAACAGCAATTCAACATGCCTGTGTGTTGTATTGTGAAGTCTGGTTCAAGGAAGAATGAAAATCAACCTCAACTTTCTTTGCACAGGTTAGTAGCCGGTTTTCATGCAATAACACATACAATAATAGACATTCGATGATATAATTGTAACGCGATCATGAATTTATGGCTAAAGTATTGATATTTGGGTGAATTTCCGTATAACAGACCTTTTTATTATTTTGTTAATTAATTCGTTTGTTTACAATAATATGTCATAATAGAATAGTGTTGTACCGTTGCCTAATAGTTTCCGGAACTAGTTCCTCCGTTGGAACGATATCGGTATATTCTGCTATGTTAACATAAATAGTCCTGCGTCTTATTAGCTCCGATTGACCTTGCTAGGTCCGGCCCGTGGTTCACAGCACCAAAATCAAAATATTTTCTTTCACATAAACCTACATGGGCACTTATGAAACGTCAGAAGCTAGATGCACGGTTCCAAATGGTGGTTTCCTATGCAGAAGAACCAGCGAGAAACTCCACGGTTACTCTTTTAAAAACAATTGGCTTTTACAATGTCTTCTATTTTTTTAAGTACCTGGTACTTGTTGACAGGCCTACACTGTCCTCCCCTACCTATTAACATTGTAAAAGCCAATTATTTTGAGTAACCGTGGAGTTTCTTGCCGACTCTTCTCCATAGAAACCACCAATTGGAACCGTGCACATAGCTTCTGACGTTTCCTATTGATTTTAGTTTCATATGCTAATATAATATAGCTGTAACCAAAATTATTTATTGATAAAAAGACTTGCACTTTTTATAGGTTTCGTAAAAAGGAAGGACTAAAGAAAAAGTGGTTAGAGGCTATTGGTGAAGAAAATATTAATCCCCGACATAAAGAATGGTATAATAATTTGATATGATAATTTGACAGTTTCGGGTAGCTTGATGTGCTGGCGTCTGTACCTATCGATAAATAGTTCATATGAGTCTTTTACGCATAACAAAAGATTAGAAATAAAGTATTTTCGCATACTGTATTTTTATGCAAAATTATAAAGTATGTTTATCGAAAATAAACTAGGATACGTTACTATAAAGTAGGCAACCTTAGTTAGAACGGACTATAAGTTAGTATACTATATTATGATCCAAACGTGATAACTAGTACGACTCGTATTTAGTATCGATACTCGTTATAGTAACACCAATGTTCCTTGATTGATACAACCCTAGCAATGGCAGCCATTTTTTGAGACAATATGAGTTGTAGGTAGGCACCCTTTTTTCGTAGGTATTTCCAGTCCATATATATACTGTCCGCGCGCGAGCTCCGAGGAATGATAAGGAATGTTGACGTAATGAGCTAGAGTTGTGATTTAGTCGATATTTCACTGTCGATACTAATACATCTTGAGCTTCCACGCGAGTGTACTTCATGAAATCATTTTATGAGGGTATTATGTACTTGAAATAAAAAAAAAAATGATGAAAATAAACTCTCCTCACGCACTTCAATAATAAATGAGTCGACAACATTCTCCATTAAGCCATCCCTTTGACAGTAATGTTCCTCTAATGCTAAAACATGTTTATCATATCCACACCAATCTTCTTTTGTGACATGCGTGATAGCTTTTTCGGTGATCTCCTTCAGTCTCGTCAGAGAAAAATCTGAAGTAATGTTGTGTTCCCTCACGAGCCTTTTAACTTTTGCCCATGCGAGCTCTATTGGGTTCAAGTCGCACATATAAGGTGGTAATCGCATTACATCGTGACAAAACAACATAATTATAAATGCAGTACTATTTATAGTAGAAAATAACACTACCTACTATCGCAAAATTAAAAATGACTCGATAAGCGTGTTCTCGCATCAAGGTCAACACTAGTACTGGGAGAGTGCGGGGGATGGAGCGACGGTCGGGCGCGGCGCACACCCGCCCGCTTCCTCAGCCACCGATTCCTCGGAGCTCGCGCGCGGACTGTATGTCTATGGCGGTGACTGCCGTTTGACACGCAGGACCACAGAATAAACAGCCAAAACGTCGTTTCGTTTCACGTAAGAAAGGCCAATGTAATCTGATGCCTATTTAACAGAGATGACATTTTATTTTTTTATTCATCACTTGGTTGCAAATAAGACCAAAGTTACTTTTGGTCTTTTTAACATTTGGATATTATAGTAAAAATATTACTGACTTAGTGCAAAATGGACCAATGTATACATTGGTCTATTTTGCTTTAATATAAATAAAGCAGCAAACTAAAATTATATCACAAAAAGGGCTAATGTTAACTTTGATCGTTTTAGTTCTTAGCTCTATTACTAGGAAAGTGAAAAATAATAATTTCTTATCGGCTTAAGTATACTGCAGCCCTTTTATCAGTTTTTTTTTTTTACTTTATTGTATGAAAGCGCATACTACATTGGCCTTTTTTACATAGTAACTTTTGAAAGAATGTTAATACACTAACGCCCTTTTAGTACCAAAAAATATCATACTTTTACAATAAACTGGCATTATAATCTCGTTTCATACAAAAACGTACTTTGGCCCTTTTAGCACCAGGCCACAGAATTCATTCCAGCTACGGAACCCTTCATTGTGCGTGGTCCGTCACGCTCTTGGTCGGTTTTTTTTTTACAATGAAATTAATTTTCTTTTATATAACTTAATTTTAATTTTAGAATATTTGAAAATTATTGAAACATATTGAGTTAGTATACTTATAAATTTATTTTCTGATTCTTAGTTCGATTTGCTATTAAAGCGTGTTTTTTTTTTGTTTTTCTAAACTACATTTTTTTTTCCAAATCGTTTTATCAAAATATTGTATTGTCGTCGGTCGTTGATAATGTCTGCGAGCGTTAGGTTGCTGGTTGCTGGCCACTAGTCCTGCCCGTGTCTTAAATTAATGTCGCCATTGTAGCGCCACGTTGTATAATAAACTAACGTGGATGCAATTATGCGTCCGGATGTGTTGCTAGACAAGAGGCTTGCCCAGTTATCCTTGGCCAACGGGGAACTAGAGAGCACCTCTCAACCTCTGTTTTAGATACACAAACTCGCAGCATTTATTTCAATGAAATCAATGACAGGCACTTTTGAACTGTCAAGGAGTCGGCCAGTCTGGAAGATGAAGCTACATAGTTGCTCACTCACAAGCGTAGTAGATTCCTATGGAGAAGAACGAGCAAGAAACTACAACATATAGACTCTTTTAAATCAAATTATTGTTACACAATATTTGTTTTGAAAAATTCTAATTACGAGAGGTGAATCAAATTTTTAACCCGACCATGAATTATAACTTTTTATTAAGTGACAATTTTATTAAACAAACAGCATGTTATTTTTCTGTATACATTCCTTTTCTATTACTGCATTTTTGCCATCGAATCAGAAGTTTGTTAAGTCCGTTACCAAAGAAAGAAGAAGGACGTGAACGTAACCAGTTGCACACTAACTGCTCTACTTGTTCGTTAATCTCAAAACGTTGTCCTCCCAGCGCGTTTTTAAGCGGGCCAAACATGTGATAATCACACGGTGAGAGGTCCGGACTGTATGGTGGGTGTTCGAGAATAGTCCAATGCATTTTAGTTAATTTTTGTTGGACTATGGCAGCGGTGTGTGCTCGGGCGTTATCGTGCAGGAGTAACACGTCTCGAATAGGATAACCTCGCCTTTTGGACCGATAAACTGTGCGTACACGATCTAAAAGGTTGCAATAATAATGGGAACTATATTTTCTATCACCAAAATTTATATTTGTCATCAAGTTGTATCACCTAATAAATAGATCTATCGCCACGAAATATTTTCGTTCTCAGATAAACAAAAATTGTTCCCAGGTATGAATTATCAAATTAATGTTAATATATGTGTAAAATAAGAGATCGATAACCAATAAAATTATATTGCATTACATGAATATAAACTTCGTTCTTATAATAACAGTTTTGTTACTTAAATAATAGCTCTGTGCTCAGAATGGTAGATCTGTCACCAAATAAATCGATTATCGATCCCTGACTGCGACTCCTTTTTATTTGATATTTTGTCACCAATACAGTAGTAACATTTTATTTCGTTCAGATATTAAATTAATAGTATTCGTTACCAATTTAATACATCAATTTATAATTTTAATGAAAAAATGATCAAAGGGGCGGAGACAAATGGGTATAATTTAGACGGCAACCAAAAATATTTTTAAGACTCTAAGCCTAGGCACCAAAATGGATTAACGGTCACCAAAATGGATCAACGGTCACCAAATTCTATCCAACTCAAAGATTAATATTAATAAAAATCTCTTGGGCACCCCGACACGGACAGGTTAGGTTCGAAGAGGATGACGGGGGCTCAAGTGAGCGAGCGGAGCGAGCGAACGAGCCCCCGTCATCCACTTCGTGTTAGGTTCCTTTAAACCCTGCAGACAGAAATAGGGGCCCCGCGAAGCGGGGCTCCGTCGACTACACCTTATTATTATTAAAGATAAGTAGCACAATATATAATATTTAGTCTAAAGTGTATTTTTAAGGCGTCCATATATTTTTATGACAGACAATAATAGGAAAAAATGGATTTATTTCATAATATTTTAGGAAACGTTATTTGGTGACCATTAAGCCATTTTGGTAACATAATATGATTTATTGGTGATCTCTTTAAATTAGTTTGCTTAAATACTTATTAGGACACGCCTATTATAATACATACAAAAACATTTATTTGGTACTAGACCTTATATCTCAGGATTTTAGGTGATTTATTGTGGAACTGATTTTGCATTGTTTGGTGACTACATTTTGGTGACAGATCTACTATTTTGAGGACAAACCCTATTATTTAAGAAACACAAAACTAATTAAATTGGTGATAGCTTAAATGATACCCAATAATAATGTGCATTGATAGATTTTTGATCATGGAGAAAATCAACGAGTAAGACACCTTTATGATCCCAAAAAACTGTTGCTAAAATTTTACCCGCAGACAAACCCGTTTTTGCCTTCACTGGACTGTCTTCACCTTTTTGCCGCCACACTTTACCTGATTTCTTAGACTTTGGCGTATAATGATGGACCCAGGTCTCATCACACGTTACTATACGACGCAAAAGTGCTTACCCTTCCGTTTTATAACGTGCCAGTAATCGCTGAGAAATTTTAAAACGGAGAGTTCGTTGTTCTTCATTCACATGCCTTGGAACCCACCTTGCACAAATTTTCCGGAACTTTAAAATATTTTTACTGATGTATTGGACACTACCGTAACTGATCTTCACTCTCTGTTGGATTTCAGTCAGGGTCAAGTGACGATCTTTCACGATAAGCTCACGAATGGCGTGGATATTTTCTTGGGTAGTGCTTGTTTTTGGACGTCGTTGATGGGTCTTGTTTTGTACAATATCTCGTCCGTCACGAAATGCTTTGTGCCAAAATTTAACTTGAGTTTTTGACAGTGTTGAATCTCCATACTGATTACGTAGTCTCTGCCAAATATCTTACGGGCCCACATTTTCTTTTGAGAGAAATTTGATGACAATGCGTTGCGAAATCGAACATGGTACTGCCTTCTCACTCATCGTGATGACGACTAAATAAACAGAGCAGCACTCGAAAAAGGTGCCGCAGCTTATGCATGGGAGCCCCCCTCCGCGCTTCATAACTTTTTGTCTCTCTCACAATTCTTTATAACTCGCAGTACGTAAAGGTCAGTTTAAATTTGATTGACCCACGTATTTCAATTCTGTATTTGTTACGACCGCGGTCATATTCTATTCAACAGGCAACCTGACACTGACTTTCAAATTGCAAGAAACGTAAGTAAATTTGAATTTCGAGGGCTACCAAACGCATCCCCCTTAAACTTAAAACTGAACTCTGTCTGAAAAGGGCACCTATAATGAAGGGATCTTTAAGCATATTACCATAACCCCTCTTAAATGGAAGTGTATTAAAACATGTGGTTAGTTAAACATTATTTTTTATTAAATACAATGTGTTTCAGAGGGGTGTGACCAAGCTTGGGGGTGTGGTACAGGCCATCAAACTGAACAACTTTTTCCCGGGGACCAATATCGTAATTGTGAAAAAAACATCAATCGTCCCATACGAAACTTCAATACCTACTTGACGAAATGTATTAGACGACTGAATTTTTTTTGACACGATTACGATGTTGGTCCCCGGGAAAAAGTTGTTTAGTTTGATTGCCTGTACCCCCAAGTTTGGTCATACCCCTCTGAAACACATTGTGTATTTACAACATTTACAAATATTCTACAAAAAAATCATAAATTGATATTAAAAAATATAATACAAAAAGTAGATACTCGTATAATCTTATATTTGAATAGTAATTTGTACAGACGTCAGCAAATCAAGCTACTACAATCTGTCAAATTTCTTTAATAGATTTCCAACTTTATTGCTAGAGCATAAGGTTCAATGTTGATTGGGAAAATCTGCTTGATGTGCTGGCGTCTGTACATAACAACTTTATTATAGCCATGCATGGATTAATGTAACAAAAATATACAGGAACAATGGTGCTACGAATCTTGTGACACTTCCGTTTTTTAATACCATCGCACAGTTTCCTGACACAGGAATAGCGGTCTTCTGTACCAGTGCGCTGTAAAACAAAATAAATAAATAAGTAAAACAGACTGTGACACGCACTAAATTTTCTAAAATAAGGCCAACGAGACGAGATAATGAATGTTAACAAACTTTCGAAGTTCATAACATTTTTATTTAGAGAAATTATTTACAAATAAACTTCTTATTGTAATCGTTGTCTTAGACGAGGATGATTGTGAGTGTGTGAGTAGTGACGCAATTTGTGACAGTAATGTTGTTGTTTGTGGTAGTAATGTAACGTTTGATTTATGGCGTCACATGTAAGGGTTTACGAGAAATCAATAAAAACTTAATGTCCAGCCAACCTGAGCTCAAGCTGGCTGGACACATGTATCTCCGCTGCCTGATGATCTACGGCCTTCGAAATATGTTCAAAATTTTGTGACGGGGACGATAATGATAACCTGAATTTGTGACTGAGAAACTTTGAGTAGTTTCAAAGATATTGATCATTTAAATTTTCCCATACAAACATCCATTAATATTGTGAGGTGACCATAATATTTACATAAATAAAGGATTTCTTTTTAATCGACTAATGGGCCGGTAGCAGCCACGCTTGCTTTGTATTTGATTTTCCCGTGGGAATAAAAGGTTTTCTCGCAGGAAAAAGCGTAAGTATGTGTTAATTCAAAAGAATAATTGAGTACCAGCGCTGCAAAAGAGAGCCCACTTGTATTTCGCGTTTAGTTAATTATCTTAGGTAACTGAAAATGAGAACTAAACTCGACAGTCGGCATTGTATGTACTTTTCGAAGTGTAATCACTAATCAGAGTAAGACAACTATTAATTAATATAATAATAATAGTAAGACAAATATTATTATCACTATAAGTAATAACAGTAGTTATTACTTATAGTGATAATTGCCGCAATCAACATGGCCGCCTACTGGGCTCCGACAATATAAAACATCGAAGGAGACTGAAGATCGACACGAAAAGAAGAACTGCCGTGCGATTCTGTAACCATCTCACCGCGAACGCTTGGGTGAAGTGAGCGTGGAGTGAGCTGTCATTAGCTAGGGATTAATACTATTAAGTGCTCACTTCACTTATGATTTCACGGTGAGATTTTTACAGAATCGACCGGCTGTATACTTGTGAGCCGCCATATCCATGTGCAATAACGAGCTTACATACATACCCGTTATAAATACGTCCCATTTGTATTTGCTATTATGGTTGTTTACTTCAACCGTAAAACTACGGTAATATGCTTCAATTCTGAATCTCAAATAATTTACGTTTACTCAACTCACACACCCCCTCCCCCTCTCTCACTCACTCACTCACTTTAGCGTTAGATAATTCTAAGTTAATTTCCGAGTGATCATTTCCAAATACAAGGGTCAAAACATTTTTGTTTGCAATAGAATTTGAACTTTGTCATGTACGACATTGTGTTTATGCTTTTTGGAGATACTATATTCAGGTAAAGACGTTATGATATTCCTGGATTTTCAGGATCCAACATGGCATGTACAAGTAAACAGGGATATAATATATTTTCTTAAAATAAATTATACATATTATAAATTAAAGTCGCTTTTCGTGTGTCTGTGTGACCGCGTTGTTCTTCTAAACCTCGCAACAGACCTTAATGCGGGTATCAATCGAGTCATCATAATCGGCCTACAATTCTCCCACTGCTGGGGCCTCCTCTTGGTGAGGTAGTGGGCCGTTATCCGCTAGTTTAAATAATAAATAAATAATATGATAGAAACTTACTTTTTCTCGGTCGCGCAATTGACTCCTGAGGCAACGACTTTCAACGTTTGTGGCACGTCAGCTATCGACGACAGGTTCAAGGTTTGTTCTGTAGACCCCAAGTTTAGTACTGCCACGACTCTATCATTACTTCCAGCAGGCACCCTAATAGACAACTTTTTTTTTAAAGAAAGAGTTATGTGACACGTTCATTTTGTTATTCTCTGATGTTGAAATAGAACGCTATCTGCACTCTAGGGCTGTATAGTGCTTTCAAGACACAACTCACACAAAAACACAAACCTGGATCAAATATCTATCTGTATACATAAGCGAATCTTCGTTCCTTGCGGGAATCGAGGGCGCAACCGTGAAACCAAACTCAGCCTTTCTTTGACACGACTTTCTTCGTTTCTATGGTCCAAGCTTGGCCACCATTCTATCAAAAGCGGCCATCTCCGCGTCTGTTTAGGTTTCCAACGTCACTTGTGACGTATCGCCTTGTCTCTAACGTCGAAAACTTTCGTCCGACGATAGATTTTGGTGTTACGCACTCGGTGTTGTTATGCCAAGCATGGCTCGCTCCAAGGCCCCTTTGTGCCACTCGTATTCGGTGTTCAGTCTATTTTGTAAGTGTCCGTGTTTTTACGCCATTGTTTCGTAGGACACCTTGATTGAAGAGTTAGGATTTTAGGCACTAAGGGATCTCTTTAGACCGAAAAATGTGTTTTAGCTTACCAAAAGATGCAACAGTACGTACCTTATAACAACTAAGACTTCGCTTGAAATTGCATGTGTTCCCAACGAACCGGTACTCACCGCCGCAGAATGTTTCAAGGCAACCACATCCTTGTAAAACTGTAAACAGCCAGTCGATTCTGTAAAAATCTCACCATGAAATCATAAGTGAAGTGAGCAGTGTCAATAGTGTTAATCCCTAATGACAGCTCACTCCACGCTCACTTCACCCAAGTTTTCACGGTGAGATGGTTACAGAATCGCACGGCAGGTACTCATTAATAATAGTGGCAGGATAAAGTAGTTGCAAGATGCATGGAAAATGAGCTACTGATCCATGAATGAGTTTTCCCAAAGGCGATTTACTCACCCCCTTAAAACGAAACCCTAACGAACGTGTTTTCTCCTCATTCTGTACATGAAGAGTTTATTTATTGAACGCTTTGTCCTCTGGAACTCCTCTGGAGTCGAAATAAAAAATCCTAGCGTAACGAGTATGACCATTATCTTACTCGATGATGTGGGCCAAGGACATCATCAGCGCGATGCATTGGATCTTCAATAATGAGAGTTTTCATGAAAATTCACGTCACCAGTTGGCGCCACTGTGACAAGAGGCCTTCCATTTAAACAATGAATAGAAAAGATTTAATGCCGTTCATCATTCGTTTCACTCATTCGTTCGTCGTTCAGTGATGACTAAAGAAAATATAAGGCGCTTGGACAGGTGCTCGGACCTGCCGTCCCAGTGCTGCCACCTAGTGAACGTCATTTCAGAAAACCCTCACTAGCGAAAGAAGCTCAACAAAAAAACAAGTAGAAGGAAAAATATGAGGAGGCCTTTGCCTCGAGATAACAGGCGCTTCTTATGTCTAATTTAGACTTCATTATTACGTTTAAGTGACTCTTAGCTGCTGCTTTCTCGGCCGCCACGTTAACAGTTCTGTAGTTACTAGCGACAGGAAGCCACGTAGTGCTGGCGTTGGAGAAGCCGGCGTTAGTGGTAGCGTCCCAGTGGAACGGCGTACGCGCAGGGTCGCGGCTGTTCTTCCAGTAATTGATAGGGTCTTCAGTGTTGCACGCCTGAGGGTCCTTGGTGTCTACCCAGCTAATATTTCCATCTGTCATACCAAGTTCTTCGCCCTGCAAATAAGGAATTTTATTTTGTAAATGTTTTGCGGTGACAATATCGTATTCTGTTACACAGTGACTGGTTTGTGGAGGTCAGATAGGCAATCGGTCCATGAAAAATATTGATATTCAGCTGCATCCGTTTACACTGGAAGCTGACCCCAACACAGTTGCGAAAAGGCTAGGCAGATGATGATGGTCTTGCGGTGACTGTCAATAGAGTAGGTACGCTCGTCAACGGTTTTAGATAACTGCGATAACAATTTAGCTAGATTCTTACAATCGTGTTTGATCACTGATATACCTAAGGCAGCACTAGTCTGTAATATCAACGATCTGCCCAGTTGGTGCCGGCATTTCCGAAAAGGTGGTTGATACCTGGGTTATCGATTCAGTGTCACTTTGCCAGCACAATAGTACCAGTCAAGCATATCTGTTGGATCGCTGCAATTTGCGACTGTAGCACGGTGAAGTCTGAAGAAGTTGTGATGTGTCTTGCGATACACAATTCGGCGCACAACCAAGTTGCTTTTAGCGCAAGTGAGAGTTGAATCAAATCGAAATGAAACCACTTTCGCGATGTTCAATATTTTTGGAATAACTAAAAATCTATGATTCCAAAATATTGTTCAACGTTTCGAGTGAGTTGAGAAAGGCTGTGAAAGATAATTATGGTGACCTAGGGATGCTTGTAATTAAACCTGCCGCTTGGCGACATGGCATAACATAACATAACAACATATCCCCGGACGAGCCCTCGCAGAAAGGGAGAGTTAGAAAGGATAAGGCAGTGTTTCGCTTACCTGATAGGTGATGGTGACTCCCGGAAGGATGAGAGCCAACATGTTCATCGCGTCCACTCTGTTCACGCCGTGCCTTGAGGCCATGCGGCTTTGATCGTGATTGCCGTTCTATAATACATAGAAAATACTTGAGGATCTGAAAATGCCACCCTGATCTTGAACTAACTTGTAGGTACGAAACAAGCTGCAATATTTGGGCCAACATCATGCGTTCATGACGGTTATAGATAACATTTTGGATTTATTCTGATTAATGAAACACCCAAACGTAGGGTGCGTTTGGGTGTTTCAGTAATCAGAATAAATGCCGTCGGCACTCCTTCGGGTTCGCCGAATAAAATGAACGCGACGATCTCGTATTTGCACGACGATCGCATAAATTAGGACACGGCCCTATAGTTTATAAATTTGTAGCATGTCTCAAGACATTTTTGCAAATGTGAGGGTGGCCGCTCAAATATTATTAGCTAAGAACTTACCACCCAATTAGCGGTTTTATTAGCTGGCATATTGGTCATCCACTTATTGATTACAGTCGCCATGTTAATCGCAGTTGACGCGGCGCTCAGCTCGCCAAGGAACACAAAGTTGAAAGGCATGGAACCCTCCCGAACCCCGTTGCCATAGTAACGCATCATCAGGTCCAAATCGGTGTAAGCTTCTGTCATCATGATCTTGGACTCGTTTTGACCGAACTCTTCGAGGACATCCCTCCAGTCATACACAATGTCATACGTTTCATTTTGATCCTTAGTGTAGGGGTGACTGAGGTAGTCGTAGCTGTTTGTGTCGTTAGTATTACCTGAAGCCATGAGGAATGGACGATTACTTAATTTTATTTAGAAACTGTTATCTTGAAGACTTCCCAGAATAGACTCCCTAGACTATTTCCTACTTTTATTTTTACTGAATCTATGTGCACCTATATCTACAGGGTGACTTGTAATTTGACGTATTCCTTCCAGGACGTGATAGTGTGACCCATTTGCAACAATTAAGCACCCCATAAAGCCTAGGCGAAAATCCATGGGATTCGGGTTTATGAAAATTTCCTAGAATTCGACACTAAATATCACTTTTTTCCAAACTATCGAATTTAATAGCCTTAATTGCTATTCCATTAGATACTTTAACAAATCTTTCGATGTAACCAAATGTTCTAAAACATCAAAGAGTTAAAGGAAGTTTATTAACCATTTAAAAAAAAACATCTGCTTGATATAACTTTAACACCAGTTATCTCAAAATTTTACTATGATATTAAGAGTACAAATTACGGAGAAGACATCTTCATTTAAACAGCTATCTAACGAGGTAAAAATATTTTTTTCGTACCACTTGCTCAAAAGTGACATTCTATGCCACAAAAAGCGAACATAACAATAGTCATTTTTAATCTGTTAAAAACAGGGAAAGAAAATTGTACTGAATTTCATTCATCCTCCAGTGTAATGTGATTTAAATTTGGAATACTTACCGAAATGTATACTGAACTACATCTTTGTTTACACCATTGAGTTTGTATATAAAGCATTATACATCTTTTTGAAAAAGGAATACGCATTTATTATGCAGTTATGATTATTAAATAAAATTACGAAAACCGACGAGGCCGTATGAGCTTGATGCCTTTGCTTTTCCGACAAAAAAATATTAGTCTAGGAATTTGCCGCGTTTTTGTTTTCTTCAAATACATAAACGTTAAGTAAGTTTATTTTAATTTATTTTTAATTGTCATTATTTTTAATAAATGCTTATCTCGTATTATTATTGTGTTCATTTTTTCGCAAATGGTACGAAAAGTAGAGTATTTTCCTCGGTGATAAAGCTGTCTTAGTCTTGGGTGAACTTAAATCCCTCATTACACTCAAGACTCGTCTTAAATTCCTCGCTTCGCTCGTGATTTAGGTTTTTAACACCCTCGCTACGCTCGGGAGTAAACCTCAAGTCCTTCATTACGCTCGCGATTTAAATCGTCACCCGCGACAGAAGACACTGCTTTATCCCCTTGGTTAATAATCTACTAAAAAAAATATTTAGAGGTTGGAGAGGCAACGGTTTCCCGGCAAGTGCTTCTGCTGTTAACTTACCCGAGGGGGGTTCATCAGGGTATGTGTCGTTGATTACCGCTTCATACAACATGTTGACTGCGTCTACTCGGAAACCGGACACTCCTTTTCTCAACCAGAAACGAAGCACGTCCTGAAAGATTTTTTCGACTTTTATACGACATCTTTTAAAATAGCTATCAAGGTTCTAGAACAGCCCTGGCAAAGTGCCTGAACGTTAAGGTATAGGGGAAGGTCGTATAGCCCCGGACATTTAAATAAATTGTAAATAAAAGTACCAATTAATGAAATTTCTGTATTTATTTTGTACTTAAAATTAAATTAGGTACTTCTTAGATAATATTAATTAAAAATTACTAATCATATCACATTGTTTAAAGTAATGTAGTACGAATTATTTGGTGTTATATTTTTGGTGAAACAAATAATGGCGGGTAGCCCCGGACATAATCGATCGTGGCCGAATCGTTTCTTGGCCTTAAAAACGTCACAAATGTAATAAATATCCGCAGAATCTAAATAAACAGTCTTCATGGGCCCAGTCCTTACATTTTTGGCACTGTATCCAGTCCTTTTCAAATATTTCTCCGCATATGATACATTCGGTCTCCTTTTCTCGATCTTCTTGAGAAAGAGTTTGAATATTTTTTTGTTTTCTACATCTTTTTAGCACCTTTACTTTTTGTCCTTTCTCTTGGTCTTTTTTATTGCCTCTACTTTTCCCTTGTATTTTCTACTTCTTTTTTATATGGTGAACAGGTTATAATCTCGCTCTTTTGGGTTTTTCGAGCTCGCCTTAACAAGCGTTTTGTTGATGCAGCAGGAAATGATGAGAACTGTTTTAGTAAATTTGTTGAGCTAGAAACAAAAAAACTCACTCACGACTAACTTACTCGGCACCCGCACCGCGACTGATATGGATTTGTTTCAACTCTAGAGGGCACACATTTGCAATAACGCTTTACCTACGCAACGCGTTTAGTTTCTTAGGAATTTAAATTTTCGGAGTTACCCGCTGTCCGGGGCTACCCGACCTTCCTCTACAAAGTTAAGATAACATAACATTGCTCAATTTAAAAAATGTACAAACTTCTATTATTCCATATACTTCTATTGTTATTGTGTAAACGTTTACATACTTTCATTTCATCGCGAAGCATCGGGTTGCGGTAGTTGATGTCTGGCTGTTGAATGACGAACTGATGCAAGTAGTATTGCTTTCTAACGGCGTTGTATTCCCAGGCACTATTGCGGAACACGCTGATCTAAACAAAAAGGAAATGAATCTTAGCCGCAGGGACAGTCCACGTTTCGAGGGGACGGTAGGTAGGTACTTACTAGGGCACGCCACGATAGCGGCGGCGGAAAGACCCGTTGTGAGCCAGTGGCTGGAGAGACGGCACGGCACCCTTACTTTCCGGCTGACACAGGTATTGTCCGGACATGGGTGCTTCGGAAAGTACCTGTGCCGTATAGGCCGGGAACCGGCACCCAGTTGCCAACATTGCAACTGTCTCTACGATACGTCGCAGCACACCCTGGAGGAATGCCCAGCTTGGGCAACGCAGCACCGTGATCTCGTCGCGGCAGTTGGTGCTGCGGATACTCTCTCACTTCCGGACATGGTCCAGTCCATGGTCGTAAGTGAGAGCTCTTGGGACGCCGTCGCCTCCTTCTGCGAGGAAGTGATGGTCGCGAAGGAGGCGGCGGAAAGGTTGAGGGAGGATACGACCTCCTTTCCAATCCGTAGCAGACGCACCGGGCGCCGGAGGACGCGTAACGATCTCCGGCCGCCTTAGGGTGAGGCCTGCAGGCAACAGACTTGGGGAGTTTGTTGTCTGAATAGTGAAAGGCCCGAGACGGCGGCGCGCCGTGTTCCGCGCGCGCCTCTCTCTAGAGGAATGGTGGCTGTTAGCAGTCACTGAGGGTGACGGGGTCCGCATGGACTCATGCGGGCCAACACCTGGCCGGGGGAGCGTGATGAAATGCGCAAGCACTCCAGCACCCCGGCTAAAGGTAGCAGTATAACACCGTGTGGTTTTAGTCAGTACGAGTCTGACAGACCCCCTCCACCCATCCAGGGTGTTGGACATCCATGAAAATTTCCACAAGAAAAATAAAAATAAAGATAGGTACTTACTGTCTTTATGTACATAAACTTTGGAAAATGTATAAGATATTTTTATCGTAGGTAAAAAGACTAGTCGAACAGTAGACTTTGTTAAATGTTACTAAAATGTTATTTTACAAATGAGTAACATTTTTATCTTGTAGGCTAGGAATAGATTAAGGTACTGGCTAGCTACACAGAACGCGTGACCGCGTGATATGATACACGACATGACTTACCCAGTTAGTAGGTGGGCCCGATGTTCCATTGACCACTTTGGGGTCGGCCCAGATATAATAGTCCGTATAGTTGCCTTCTCTATTTACTGACTTCAGGAACCACTCACTCTCGGTGCTCGTATGGTTGGGTACGTAGTCCAAAACCACGCGAATGCCTGTACGTCAGAGAAGTAGGTATTGGAACAACATCTTAGAGGTACAGCCCGATTCGAACATTATGGCTCACCCCCGCTGACGCGTGGATTTTTTACTGCGCAGCGACTCGTTCATGTTCCGAGCCAGCATAAAGTTTGAATCGGTCTGTACCGGACTTACGGCGGCTTCCGCTGACTTAGGGGTTCCGGTGACTTAGCCAACATAGTAAAAAAAGTTAATTTGGATAACAATCCGCCTACCTCTTTAGTACTCGTATAAATACTTATTTCGATAAGATTAAAACACTTAGCAAGTGTACAAACACTTGAAAACTGAGTGGCGACATGCAGTGTCAATATTAAACCGTGGTGGTTTAATATTGGCACTTCATGTCGGTAAGTTGTACCGAGGTTAGGGAAAGTACCTGCTTTAAAGTTCTTAGAGGAACACTGTGTGGTTGTAGTTCGGAAGAGTTTCACAGGTACGTATCTATGAGGTCTTTCACAGGTTGAAAAAGGTACTAGGTACAACTTACTGCAATAATTTTGATTGGAGAACCGAGGAGACTGCTACTCGGAACAAAAACGGGATAGGTAGGTTAGGCCGCATGTCACGTCAACAAAACCAGTACAATCTGGCCTCTTATTCTATTGAAACTCCCAACTACGCTAGGCCAGCTCAAGGGCAAAGTGTAGTTATAAATTGTTGATTTAACAAAGACTTACCCAATTTCTGAGCTTCAACCATGAGGGCGTCGAAGTCGTCCATAGTGCCGTAGTCTGCTGAGATTGATTTGTAGTCAGTTATATCATAACCGAAGTCGTACATGGGAGACTTGTAGATCGGAGACAGCCAGATCGCATCTACGCCCAACTCTTTCAGGTACGGCAGCTTTTGTTTTATACCTGTTGAAAATGTTAGGTTTATTATAATATCTTAAACATCTATACCTAAAAATAAATTAAATTGAAGTGTCTGTTTGTAAAGTCAAAATAAGAACGTTATATACTAAATGCCTATGAATGTATAAATATATTTATAAAAAAAAAAAAAAAACATTTTTTTTGTCTGAGGTCTGTCTGTTTGTTCCGGCTAATCTCCGAAACGGCTGGACTGATGTTGATGAAATTTGGTATGGGGATACTTTGAACATAGGCTATCTTTTATCAACATATCCAGCTACCCGAAACTGTCAAATTTTCCCAATCAACTTTGAACCTTACGCTTTAGCGATAAAGTTGCAAATCTATTATAGTTTGACAGTTAGTAGTACGAGTAGCTTGATGTGTTGGATCTGTACATAATATACATAGGATATTGTAATGTTTTTTAATCCCAGAGACTAATCTGACAGGTGTAGTGTCAAACTTCTATACTAAAAAAACGCAAGCACAAAAGATTTAAATGTCAGATTAATCTCTGGGATTGAAAAACGAACTATAGTTTGTTATGAAGACACCTCATAGATAGGTAGTACACTATACGTATAGCACGTTTTAGTTGTTATTTTAAGTAATATCATCAGCATTGAATCAGCAATTTATTCATACCTATAGGCATTTCATCTGTATCACCACGTTTGCCAAACGGATTCGAGGTCGCCTATTAGAAGACTTCTTGCCACAAAAAGAGACTGCTGCAGTGCTATTCTGTAAAAATCTCACCGTGAGAACTTAGGTGAAGTGAGCTCTGTCATTCCGTAATGGTATGTCTGTATTGACACTATTAAGTGCTCACTTCACTTATGATTTCACGGTGAGATTTTTACAGAATCGACCAGCTGATTGCAAAACTCGCAAGATGCTCGCATGTCTGATTCTCCCACTTTCACGAGGAGTAATAAGGGCGTGGCTTAAACTACGACTACGAGCCATGTCAAAAATAAAATAAAGTTTTAAAAAATTTACCAGTTAGATCTCCGATCCCGTCTCCATTGCTATCCATGAAGGAGCGCGGGTAAATCTGGTACACGACCGCTGACTTCCACCACATGTCCACACACGAGCCGCTCGCCACCGTTGCAGCAATCACCAACAACGTAAACACCCACATATTGGCTTAATACATGAAAAATGTAATTAATATCAAGAAATATTTCAACTAATTCAGTACCTTTAAGCGGCACGGAACTCGGAACTGGCATTTTAACAGGAAATTGCAGTCCTTTCCGACTTGGACCGAGACTAATAAAGTCCCAAAGTAAATTATAAAATGGTGCCCAAAGTGATCATTCTGCTCGTTAAATTGTTTCTTGTAAAGATAATACAACGGTTTGACTGCTGGCGAATTTGTAGCACACCGCTCATCGGTCTTCTGAGTTACCGATTCAACGGCAGATCCTGGCACCGCCGCCCTTAGGTAGAACACCGCTTACACAACACGCCCACAATGCAATTTTATTATAACACAAGCCGTGTGCCCAATAGGATCTACATCGGCAAAAATTACGAACTTTCATATAAACTTTCAACCCATTCAAGGAACTTATATATTAAAAAAAATCTTCCTTAGATCTTTCCTTCCACTTTCATTATGGGTATACGGAACTCTTGTGCACGTTTCATGCTACAAAACCCAGCGATTAATGCAGTGTGAATTTAATTTTTTTATGTAGAAGAAGATTCGGTTGCTGTCGGCACTTCCTTGCAGAAAATTGAAAATGAATAGCATCTCACCGTGAGAAGTTAGGTGAAGTGAGCTGTCATTCCATCTGATCCTAGGGATTAACGCTAATGACAGCTCACTTCAGGCGAGTTATCACGGTGAGATTTTTACAGAATAGCAGGTTCAGTATGAAGCACAGAGTTCTAGGATGTACATATCTAAGCCACTTTGAAGGATTAATAATTTGAATCACGACACCAACCTGTTTTCACTACTGCTTCACCAATAGAGGTGGTCACAGCCGGTTGCTCCTTATATGCAGGAAGATTCAAGTGCTATGTAAATGCGAGCACTTCACATTGTTTGTCTCTTAGCGATATGTTATCGCTGCTGATTATAATACCTAATAGGATTCTACAGGAATCCTTACTTACCTTACTTCTGGAAGTTCTACTTAATTTAACTTCTGAATTGGTAATGTTTGTAATAGGTATATCAAGGTAGGTAGGTACTCAAAAGTATGTTCGTGCTAGGGGTTTCGAATACCGGATTTCATAGAAAATTTGCAATACCGGGATCCCGGTATTAGACGGTATACTTTTTCCTTAATTAAAAAAAAAGTTTCCCTACAAAACAATAAACTACCGTTTTTAATTATAAAATCACGTTTTGAATATACCAGCCGTGCGATTCTGTAACCATCTCACCGTGAAAACTTGGGTGAAGTGAGCGTGAAGTGAGTCGTCAATAGTGTCAATCCCTAGCATCAGCATGACTCACAGCTCACTCTAAGCTCACTTCACCTTTATCACGGTGAGATTTTTCCAAAATCGACCGGCTGTACTATATGTATAGGCCAGTAATCTTAGACACAAAAATCCCGTTAAGTCGCAAAAAACTAACTGCACTAATTTGTTGGGATGTTGTTAGGATAGATATCAACAGTGTAAAACCATGTTTGCCGCTTCGAAAGACCTGTGCTAACCGCGTGGTGCTCGAAAAATCTCGAAATTTTCGGACATTTTTCAGTTTTTGACTTATAACTTGGGTGACTTTTACTAGTCAATAGCTGAAGGTACCCGAAAGGTGACTGAAAACTTCGAGGTCTTTCGAAGCTGCAAGCTTAGTTTGTTTTTGTTTTTAGACCAGTTATATGACTGGCCTAATAATTAATCAATTTAATTAATAATATCTCTTTACAAAAATATCATCAATCAGTCTGAGAAAATTAGATAAATCAGTGTCTACTTTATATTTCTATAAAATAAATCTCTTTACAATCAACACACAATGTTTGTCTAAAATCACATAAAACTCAGTTAAAATGTTTATGCTGCTTTAAGGGTTCTTTCTTCCTGACTTACAACAGTTTTGTCCCTTTAAAACAACACAACTTTGCCTTTCTTTTAGTTAAAACGCGTGGTGCTTCTGCAATCACCGTTTTACTACAAACTTGCTTACATAAAGAGCGTGGGAGCATCGTTCCCCGCCGTACCCCCATCTTCCTTCTCAGAATCGAATTGGAATAAAAAAAAAATAAAAGGAATCTCAGGATAGTACTTCTATTGTTCTATGTACAGTCGCCAGCACATCAAGCTACCCGAAACTGTCGGATTTTCCCAATCAACTTTGAACCTTATGCTTTAGCGATAAAGTTGAAAATCTATTAAAGAAATCTGACAGATTGTAGTAGCTTGATGTGCTGGCGTCTGTACAGTCGCCAGCACATCAAGCTACTACGATCTTTCAAATTCATGTAATAGATTTTCAACATTATCGCTAAAGCACTTTGATTATATATAATCAAAGCTAAAGCATAAGGTTCAAAGTTGATGGGGAAAATACTGTTTCGTGTAGCTTGATGTGCTGGCGTCTGTACCCCTTGCCTTGACCAAGAGGTAAATACAAAGACCACCATTTTTAAACCCATTATTTACCTTTGCAAGTAGTAATGGAACGTAACTAGATAACTGACTGATAATATAAGATCAAACGAACTTCTTGAAGTGAAGTTCGATCATTATTATATGAGTCGCTTCATTCGAAGATACAAATAACCATGTAGTGCCTTTATTCTACAAGGCTCTATTCGCACGTTTAAAGAATCGACTTTTAGTCGATAATCATTTTTTTTTTTTTTTTTTTTCTACCTCACTAGCGTGGTGTGGTGTTCGTGCTGTGAACTTCATTCGTTTAGAGATCAGTTTTCTACGATGGGTCTGGGTGGGTGAGGACTTTGTATCTTCGAATGAAGCGACTCATATAATAATGATCGAACTTCACTTCAAGAAGTTCGTTTGATCTTATATTATATTTCGTCGCTTCATTCTTCAGATACAAATAACCATGTAGATGTTTAGAGATAGATTCTGAGATTTGTAAATAAAACTTTACTTTACTATCAGTAGAAAACTTTAATTTTAATAATAGAAAAACAGACATTTGTTCTTAATTATAAATTGAGTAATCATTATTAGAACAACAGAAAAGAACAATAAATACCTAAATGTATTTTGATTTGATTAGTTTTCAACTTATACAATATAGTAATTTATTACTCTAGATCTAAATTACTGATGGCGCAGACAGATCGAGCAAAAATTTCATCATCAATTAATGGTCGGTTGTAGAACCGAGCAAACGTCTGAGACGAGTTAGCCCAGCCAGCCGTCTTCCTGATGGTGTCAACGCAGACTCCAGCGGAGGCCGCCGCTGAGGTGGAGGCGTGGCGCGTGCTGTGCGCACTGAATACTGTGACGTCGACGCCGCTCTCCGCTAGGGTCTGCTTGATCCATCTACTAATAGTTTGTGACGATGCTTTTTTATATGGTCTTTTAACGGTTAGCAAAAGACTATCGGTTCCTTCGGGTCGTGAAGCAGATGTTACCTCGAGGTAATCATCTAGAGTCTTTGCAGGGCATATCCTCGGGTTTTCTACGAAATACGGTAAATATAAAACAGGTTGTTCTCGATTTGCTGCGGAAGTCTTTATCATGTCAGTTATGTTTATCTTAATACTATTGGGGGATCTAATGATATTTTGCACTCTAATAAGGGAGAAGGTTTGTACTCGGTGGGAAGTACATAACGCTAATAAAATTGACAATTTTTTTGTTAGTTTAGTAAGGTCAAGATTGATATTGGGGTACCAATGGGAAACGTAGTTCAATATTACTTTTGGGTCCCAAGTGGTATTATATTTGGGACGCGATGGCTTTTGCCTGTAAATACCTTTGAGTAAACGTTTTATTCTCTCGTCTGATCCAATGTTACTCCCGATGAGTAATGAAAGGGCAGATCGATGGCTATTGATAGCACCGTATGATGCTCCCTTATGAAATAGATCCACCAGAAAGGTTATGACTGATGATACCGAAGCTTCAAAGGTATTAAGATTATTTTCGAGGCAAAATTGCCACCAATATTTGTAAGTGACGGAATATTGTTTCATAGTATTATCCGAGATGGAGCCTAGCATTAAATCTAGCGCTACGTCCGGGGTATTCAGTCTCGTAAATGCTGCCCTGAGAGCGTCGCGGCCCCCAGTGTAAGGCTGCGGTGAAGCGGGTGACGAGATCTGTAATTTGAATGCAAAAGGTCCTCATTAGGATCCAAAAAAACAATATCTGACATGAGCATTCTTTTCAGCAATGGAAACCAAGGTTGGCCAGGCCAATAAGGAAAGACTAAGATACCGGTGGCTGAGTCGTCAATGATTTTTCTCAAACATTTTAGGATTAAAGCAAACGGTGGAAAAGCGTAGAAAAAAGTTGATTGCCAACTAACTGTAAAAGCGTCAACTGATATAGAATCAGGGTCCGGTCTCCATGAAATGTACTGGCTACATTTGGCATTGGTGCGGGAAGCGAATAGATCGATATTTGGTTCACCTAACGTCTGAACTATCGTTTGGAAAGCCCAATCCGATAGTTCCCATTCTGTGTCTACATTAATTTTCCGAGATTCTTGATCGGCTTCTATATTGTCATGTGTATTAATGTACGACGTAAATAGAAATATATTTCGCTTCTCACACCATTGCCAAATTGTTTTGGTCAGATCATTTAAATGTGGAAACCGAACTCCTCCCATACGGTTAATATAGCTGATAGCAGTTGTATTATCCACGCGCAGCAGTATGGAACAGTTAGAATGCGAGCTAGCAAAGCACTTCAAACCTAGAAAAATTGCTAGTAGTTCAAGGTAATTGATGTGGAAAGATAATTCCTGATTTTTCCAACCACCGTTTGCTCGATTACCGTTACAGACTGCTCCCCAGCCGGTCCTAGAAGCGTCCGTGTAGATTTCTAAATCGAACTGTTCATCTCTTCTCAACGCATTGTATGTTAAGTTGATGTTCCGTCTCCACCATTCTAGGTCAGGTAGGATGACTTCCGAAAGTCTTATTTTTGCTTCAAAGTCGCCATGCTTTTGAAGGGCTAAATATTTCTGACGTTCGAGAGTTTTGGTGTATAACCAACCATATCTAACTGCAGGGCAGGCTGCAGTCAGTACTCCGACTAACTGTGATAGTTCCCTAATGGAACATTTAGGAAGAGAAGAGAACTTAATGACCAATTGCATAATCCCTGTTCGTTTCTCATCTGGCAGGCCTAGTGACATATCGATGCTATTAAATATAAAACCTAAAAACTTACAAATTTGTCGAGGTTCAAGGCAACTTTTTTCGTAATTAATGACAAAACCCAAGCATTTGAGCAATGTTAGTGTTTCATTAACGTTGTCACGACACTCATCGAAAGTATTGCCGATGCATAAAATGTCATCGAGAAATATTACCGACCTATAACCCCTGTGTCTTAGATGGTTAATAACCTCCTTCATTAACTTCGTGAAAACCCTAGGAGCAACGGATAAACCATAGGGCATTGCGTTGAACTCGTATGTTTGATCAAACTGGAAACGTAAGTATTTACGATGCTCTTTGCAAATAGGGACTAAAAGGTATGCTTCCTTTAGGTCGATACTTGCCATGAAACCGTCTTTAGGTACAAGTCTAGCTGCAGTCCTATGGTCCTCCATTTTAAAGTGAGCAGTGGAAACAAACTTATTTAAAGCTTTTAAATTTAAAATAAACCTTTTGCCTCCATTCGGTTTAGGAGTTAAAAATATATTAGAAACGAAATCATTTTTGGATCTATGACATGGGGATATAGCTCCTAACTCTAATAATTTTTTGATAGCTTCTAACATATGCGGTTGGTCGCTCGAGGATACAGAATTACGTATGGCTGATACTTGTATCACTTTTTTTATAAATGGAATGGAATATCCTTCAGATATCCACTTAAGAATTAATGGATTACCAGTAATCTTAAGCCAACAATTATAAAAATGCTGGATTCTCCCAGCATGTACCTCTACTGTTGAGCTGCTGCACGCTGTTTGCTGTGGGCAGATGACTTCTGTTGAGCTGCGCCTGTCTGGAGCTTGCGAGGTGCCGGGGCAGTCCTCCTTGGCCCTCCCCTTCCTCCCCTGTTCGACGGAAAGCGAGGGCCTCCCCAGTTTCCCTGGGAGCGCGGCCGGTTCGTTGATGGTTGATAGGATGAAGTAGAAGGCGTTTTGGAAATTGGCGCGGGCTTCTTGATTTGCAAGCCCTGTTTTTCAATTACTTTCGTGGCCTTTATTTTTTCCGAAAGTTTGCTACCAAAAAGCATTTCATCGCGATCGATGTCTTGTATGATATTTAAAAAGGATTTATCTAGGCCTGGAGTGACAAACTTCTTTCTCGCCTCCGTTTCTTCGAAGTGCAGATCGCACAGCAAGCGACAGCTGTCGCTTAAAAATTTAATGGCCTGAACTTTGTCTTTGCCATCGTCAAGAAGCAAGTCTAACCCTTTATTTAAAGCGGCTATTCCGTGACCTAATTGCTGCTGTACTCCTTCTACTCTTTTGTCGCGAACACGGGTACCTTCATTTACTGCGGCCGAAATTTCTGGGTTTAATTTTGGCGCTTGTAATAATGGGCAATTCTCTGGAATTAGGTACTCTTTGTGAAGCCTCTCCTTTGTCTCCTTATTCATCCCTTTTCGGAGAATAGGTAGCCAGAGCCGCGACAGGTTTTCATGAATTTTAGGTCCAAACTTTGGCGTCTCTTCCGTGGTCTCACCTAAAGCGGAGAGAATATCAGGATCCAATTCCGGTACTGGAGTTGGTTCCTGTTCGCCATTAGGTTGGTTTTCCTCATCGGGTGACGTGTCGTTCATGTCAGTCTGATCTATTAACCCGATGGTGTCTAGATTGGCGTCATTACGACGTGTGTCATCTAAAACAATAAAAAATAAAAGTAAAAAAAAATTTAGGGTAGACGTAATTTTTATTTTTTACCTTGTATTAACACGCGGTTAATCTCTCAGGCTTAGGCGGTACTATAAATAACCGCCGTGAGGATCCACGATCCATCTACAGGCATTTTTTATTTTTTATTTTTTTTGTTTTGTTTTAACGTAATCGTCCTTTTAACAATTACGGGACTACCTTTGTGTTAACACTCAGTTAACCTCTAGGTATAGTAAGTTACCTTCGTGATGACACACGGTCAACCTCCAGGCATTATAAGTAATCGAGATAATATTTCTCATAAATATTTCACCAACGCACTTAACATTTAATAAATAACGATTTACTAACCTGTATTTTCATCGGAGTCTTCCGATGACGAATAAACTATTCTTTTATATTTTCTTTGTTGATTTTCTAGTTTTTGAATTTTACGTAGATAACGTTCAATTTTATCCTGATTTCTTTTCGGCATTGTAATGGTGATTGCTGAGCAAGAAATATTCACTAAGGCACGTGCGAACGATGCCTCGCAAGAAAAAGGAATGAAGTTCACAGCACGAACACCACACCACGCTAGTGAGGTAGAAAAAAAAAAAAAAAAAAAATGATTATCGACTAAAAGTCGATTCTTTAAACGTGCGAATAGAGCCTTGTAGAATAAAGGCACTACATGGTTATTTGTATCTGAAGAATGAAGCGACGAAATATAATTAAAATAAGCAGTTTAAAAAAAAAACCCAGACATAAAATTGGTTTCAAATATAATGTGCAATAGAATGAAATTGTGTCACTGTAGTTTCTACTGAAAATAAAATAAAATCAAAAATACCGGAATCCCGATATTGGATATTTCAATACTGGTATTGAAAAATAACAGAAAAGGTCCGGGATTAGTTCCCGGTATTGGAAGCCCTACTCAAAGCCTTGGGAGTAAAGTTGACGACTGGTTGAAATCTGTATTATATGATGCAACTGAAAAAAATGTAGAAACTAAAAACATAACTAAGTAGTCCAAGCACTCACACACACTTACTCACAAAAACCCACACTCAAAACCATTTCTAAAAAATTATTTTTAATAAGCCCGCAATATTTTTGGAAGACCTATCCAATGATACAACGCACCCAAATTATAGCTTTCTGTTTCTACTAAGAGTCTCTGAGCAAAGCTGAGGATGGACGGACGGACGGACGGACAAACGGACATGGCGAAACTATAAGGGTTCCTTGTTGAACCTAAAAAGTATGTGTTTCAGGGTTTTTCAAAAATTAACTCCTAACGGCGTGGCAAACGGTAATAAAGTTTAAGAGGTTGGATTTTACTACTTGCTTCCATTAACTCGCAAATGGGTATAAATATTGTTTAAGTCTTACAATAGAAACGTACTATAATAAAGATCGAATACATACCTACATTTTCGAAAACCACCTTATAAGGGAGGAGCTTTTTTTTAATCTTTATTTATTTATAGGCTTTTACTTTACTACACGTGGAAACTTGTCATTGGCCTTATTTTTGTATAATTTTATTACTTACTGTATCTGTTTAGCTGTAAGTTTTCCTAAAAAATAAATAAATAGGTACTCAGCCTCATCATACCCTAATGTAAGAAATTATTACACGTAATTATAATATTATTAATATTATATATTACTGCGTAAACGAGGGAGACAGTGATGCAGCAACCATTACATAAATCAGTTTCGCTTCTTTCCAATTAGGTGTAGATAGTATTCTAATGAAAGCCCCAACATCATACATATTAACTTTTAACTCCCGCCGCATCACTAAGGGTATTTTTTTTTTTTTTTTTGAGGAAATTATGAAATCTACGCGGACGAAGCCGCGGGAAAAGTGCTAGTTAATCATATACCTACCTACTTAATAAAGTATTACTAAAACTTGTAGATACGCAAACAAAACACTTACCTTTATCACAGAACTTCCACTCGGTTTCGTGACGTCAGGATTTTATAGTAGATTATTAACTAAGGGGGAAAAGCAGTGTCTAATGTTGGGGGCGCTATTTTGAATCCTGAGTTCAGTGAGGGATTCAAGCTCGCCCAAGACCAAGACACCTTTATCCCCGAGGAGAATACTCTACTTTTCGCACCTACTGCGAGGTAATAAAATCCAATTCAGTTATCGAATTAGTAATTTATGAAACTGCTATACAGGGTGTCTCTGGAAGAATGTATGGTTTGGATTTATAATTCAATAATTTTAATAGTTTTTTTTTTGTCATTATTCGGCTCAACCAAAGCACCTGCCATCTAATCTCTTCACCACCCTTGGTTGACTGATAGAGAATGCCTAAGGCATTAAGTCCGCCTTTGTACAGACGCCAGCAAATCAAGCTACCCGAAACTGTCAGATTTTCCCAATCAACTTTGAACCTTACGCTTCAGCGATAAAGTTGAAAACTTATTAAAGAAATCTGACAGATTGTAGTAGCTTGATGTGCTGGCGTCTGTACCTTTTTGTGTGCGAAAAGATTAAATGAATAAATAAATATTGTGTAGTAGGTACCTACACCTGTATAACGGATACCGTACATTGGTGCCACAAGCTTTTCTTTATATGTATTTTAAAATGTCACTTAAATTTATTATTTTCTTTTTAGTTCGCGTTATTCTTTCTTTTTAGGTTACGTTTTTATTTAAATAAAAACTTTTTTATTTCCATTTTATTCTTTACTTTTTAGTCTTAAAGATTTAAACGCAGCCCTAGAGAAATACATACCAGGCCACTACACAGCAGTTCTTAATGATCTACCAGATATCATTTGATACTCATAATAAGGTGGTGGAACAGAAAAAACTGTCATCCGCCGTCTTGGAGTGGCGACCATATTGAATTTACTGTGATGTTATTAATTTTATCGTTTTCTACTCTTCAAGTCCTTTCATTTGATAGACATATTAAGGAGGTTGAAAAAAAAATGTAATCCGCGTTCTTGGAGCGGCGGCCATGTTGAATTTAGTGTAATGTTACTAACTTTATCGTTTTCTACTCTTCAAGCCCTTTCATTTGATACCCATATTAAAGGGGTTGAAAAACCGCCATCTTGGAGCGGCGGCCATATTGAACTTAGTGTGATGTTATTAACTTTATCGTTTTCTTCTCTTCAAGCCCTTTCATTTGATACCCTTATTATGGAGGTTGAGAAAAAATATGTAATCCGCTATCTTTTAGCGGCGGCTATATTGAAATTATTACAATATTGAGTATTGCGCAGTGTATTTTCACCAGAACTAAAAGCTGTACTTACGCAAAATTTCAGCTAAATCGGATACCAACAAATGGTCGAGATAAAATATAGGTTAAAAAAACCAAAAAAAAACACGCTTTAATAGCAAATCGAACTAAATCACAGAAAATAACTTTTAATTTATATTTTACTCAACTGTTATAAAAAGTATACTAATTCATATGTCTCAATTATTTTCAAAAATTGTAAAATAAATATAAAGTTATGAAAAGAAAAATTAATTTCATTGTAAAAAAGCTTGGGGTGCTTTTTATCATATTTCTATAATAACTCTACGTTTACAAATAACTACTAAATTAGCAGTTATAGTAGTAGCAATTGCGACCACTTGACTTACGAGGCAGACAGTGTTAGTATGATTACAGCCTAAATGGCAGCCCTCCATACTCTAAATAATTATGTGTTTTAAAAGGAAAACAAAAGCTTCCAAGACAAAACAAAATGTCTGAGTTATAATTTTCACTTTATTGAGTCATAATCTTGATTTTATATAAAAAAATAAGTCAAACGGAATTAAAAATATTATTTGCTGTCACGTTCAATAAAGAAAATACAATTTAAAATTACACACACGGATATTTATAATTACAGTGCGGCCGACGAGAATACGTGTTTTGCGAATTTGATCTTTATTAGCTACTAGAACTGTCGCACTGACAGGTGTCAGGAACGCATTCTCTTGACGGCCGGACTGCAGAGTTGAATAAGTACTAGTAAGTTCGTTGACAACTTTGATGATGTCTTTTACATACTACACTTGCGTGCAAAAAAATTGGCTCACCCCCATGCTCCTATTTGAGAGATGAAATCTCAAAAGTCGTAATGAATATAATTTATTTTAACATACACTATATTTTGATAAAAATAACATTCTTGACTTTGATTGATTTTTTCCTTAATTGATTCTTCAGATGCGTGACTTTTTGTCAATGAAATTGACAAACATTGTTTTATTTTCGTAAAATTGAACTTGATTTTGTTAACGGAGTTAAAAAAGGAGGTTATTTATTCATCACCCTATTTGTAAGTTCACGATTACCTCAAAAACGAATGAATCAGTTTTGATAATTCTTTCACTAATAATCTACATACTTTCAGGAAGGTTTAATATATTAGGTGTACAAATGAGTTTTGAGGGATTGACAAAAGATGGCGTAACTAGTATTAAATAACATCGGTCAATCTTGTAACTATATTCTTGTTAATCCGTTGCCATTTTCCCTTAATAGCCCATTTGTATCGTTTCGCTGCAGTGTAAGCAACACGCATTCTTTGTGATCTAACCATGTGAACTGTTGTGCCAACAAAACAACATTTACGGGAAGCGCTGCTTTTTTTGCTTCAACTTAAACAAAAGTGCAGCTGAAGGACATCGATCGCTATGTGAGGCATATGGAGAACATGCTCCATCAATAAAAACATGTGAGTATTGGTTCCGGCCTTTCAATAGTGGCGATTTGACACCAGTGACAAAGAACGCGAAGGGAGGCCAGTAAAGTTTGAAGACGCTGAGTTGGAGACATTGTTGGAACAAGATCCAAGACAAATTCAAGAGGAGCTCGCTGAAAGCTTAGGTGTGACTCAACAGGCGAATTCAAACCATCTCAAGGTCATGGGTATGATTCAAAAACAAGAATATTGGGTTCCGCAAGAACTCAAGCCAAGAGACATCGAATGCCGTGCTCCAAAGACAAAATCTGAAGGGATTTTTGCATCGAATAGTGACGAGGGACAAAAAGTGGATCCACTAGGACAATCCAAAGCGCAGAAAATCGTGAGGTAAGCCCGGCCATGCATCTACTTCAACAGCCAAACCGAATATTCATGGCAAGAAGCTAATGCTGTGCATATGGTGGGATCAACTCGGAGTAGTTTACTATGAGCTACTCGAGCCTAACGAAACTATTACTGTGGAACGTTACTAACAACAATTGATGCAATTGAGCCGAGCATTGATGCTTAATCGCCCCCGATATGCCAAAAGACCTGACAAAGTGATCTTTCACCCACACGTTGCTAAAATCGTCAAGGAAACTTTGGATGCACTTAACTGGATTGTACTACCCCATCCGCCGTATTCGCCAGACATTGCTCCTTCGGGCTACCACTTGTGCCTATGGATGACTCACAACTTGGCCTAGCAGCACTTCATTTCTAACGAAGAAGCCAAAAATTGGGTCGATTCTTGGATCGCCTCTAAAGACGAGGATTTTTTTTAAACGCGGTATCCGTATGCTGCCTGAAAGATGGTCAAAGGTGTTAGAAAGCGATAGGCAGTACTTTAAATAACATACATTGTACCAATTTCTCTAAATGAAGCTTCAAAGTTTCCAAAAAAAATCCTCAAAACTTATTTTTACACCTTATACAATATATTAGGTTATTTTTAGTAAAACTTGTTGAATTATATTGTTTCAAATCGAAGAGCATGGGGTGGGTCGATTTTTTTGCACGCAAGTGTATAATGTAGATGCACTTGCTTCAATATGTACTTTTTATTTAAAAACTATTTCACAAAATGGTCGTCGTCCGTCTAACACCTCCACAAACACCATGTAAGAACACTACTATACAGTATTTAAAAACAGACTCTTAAGCTATAGCATATATGGCACATATGCTGTAGCATATAGCACAGACCTATACAGGGTAGATTTTGGAGACGGGGCGGTAAGGTTAGCTACCTTAACCGATGTAGCTACAGGAAAACAGTCTTAAGAGACTACCCTTAATCTTTTGAGGCATTTGTATCTGCATTCACACACATTTGAACAAACTGTAGGGGGAAGTCCCCTAGTGACGGACACCTAAGGTTTTCAGGAAATAAAATAAAAACTGTTTCGAAAAATGTAATTTTATTTATTAATTAGTTAAGTTGACTAACTGTAGAATGAACACAAATGAAGAAAAATGCAACTTCTGCATAATCTTATTCAAAAACAAAAATTAAACATTGGTGTAAAAAAATGCAATTGCTTGAAGTGGCACCTAGTACCGGACGGACTTCAGTTCGAACTCCTAGCACCGGACGTTCTTAAAATATCTGGCATCGATCACATAATGTAGTCGTCTGAAGACTGCACATTCTTCATGAGCCCACCCATGGCAGCTGGAGCACTGTATCCAGTAATTTACGTGATTCACTAAAACTTGTTCGTACTCGGGTAAGTGATCTTATATGACGCTGTATTTTTCCGCCAAAAGAAAAACCGACCGCTCCCGATGTTGCCTTCAGCGTCACTAACAAACTGCGTCATGTGACTCTGTACCGTTATGCCCCCCCGCGCCTTTTTCACACGTGTTTGAATCGTTCACATTCTAACTTGTCGAGATAATAAGAGTGTCCGGCGTTAGGTGCCGTCCGGCGTTACGGGACTTTCCCCTACAGTCAGCAAGAAAATGGGCAGTTTTCACAAAAACTTTTTTTGATGCCACTCGAACCTGTTTCTTATAAGGATAAAAACCTCTGAGGTTTAAGTACAAGAAAAGTCAAAATTCGCTAAAAGCTTTTTCCACACATTTCGTAGGAAAGAAACGACAAATATTTAAACCCTTACTGCCATCTCTCAGAAATCCACCTTGTATATTCGTGTCCTAACAAAGTCAACCGTTATTATTTTTACTTTAGAATATAAATTCTGCATGTTAAACAGTTAAAAGTCCGTTTTTCAATCCGGTCTGGTGCCTTAGCGTTGGATGGAGGACGACCATAGCACATTTGCTAAAGACATTACTGTGCAATTTATTATGCAGACTATGGCTTTTACATGAAGCTATTACAATAGAACTGTGTCGCAATTAGTACAGAGATTTACTACCATTCTATCTTTTCCTTTACATGTTCTATTCATTACAAAATATATCTTCCATTAGTGTCCAAATCCATAATCATATACATGGATGCAAATTAATGTCTGTTCAAACTACGTATTATAATGCCTATTGCGTTCAATGTCTACTAATAAGTAAGGAGAAATACAGATACGGAAAATGTTATTTTTTACACGACAAAAATAGATTTATTCCTAACGCTAAGTACTTTGTACTATTTAAGTGTACATGTCAATGGAACTCGAAATAGACACTATTTTTGAATTGGGAAAGTAGAAACGGAAGAGACCGGGAATAAATGTATTTAAATGTGTATTTTATAATGATATCGATGCAGAAAGTCATCAAGAATTTTGAAAGTAATGAGACATCCATGACTTATATCGTTATCATGAGAAGTTATTCAAACCTCAGGAACTTTAAATCAAAGCTGTTATTCTTAGGTAATACGGGCTGGTGTCCGCAACTCCACGTCAATGCGCGTATTTTGCGCACGGGCTGTTATTCTTACACCGAGATTATGTACGTTTCGTTCGTCTAATTGACGATATTTGCTTCTCGTAGAAGACACAATTGAATTTTCAAGTAATTTAGAGATAATAATACTTTAGACTGGTCTTGAAACCAGAACGTATACAATCTCGACTTAATTCAATTTTAAATTAACTGATCACATTCATTCATTACAGATTCTTATAACTTCATAATATTTACAAAATGTACAAGATTTTATTCTATAATCGTGAGATGCATCAAACTTGAATTTTTCTCTGAAAACTTCCTTTTCCCATTTTTTTTTTATTTGCAGTCAATCGTAAGCTCAATTCAAAGTCACTTATTGTAAGAATGAGTCTACTAATAATGCACGCTGCAATTCTTGCAATTCAAATCAGATATACATATTAAAATTACGCTTTAATATACATACGTATAATTTAAATAACTTAATGAGTATCAGATTGTATTCACGTCTTTGTAGTTTTCTCTCTTAGAGATCCCGAGATGCCTCATTTGATATGTTAAACTTGAATACAGGTAAACGAACATACTGGCGGTATATTAAGTTGACCTTCTGATACAAATACTTAACAGGTGAACGGGCATGCAGACTTGTAAAGTTGTACAGACGCCAGCACATCAAGCTACTACAAGCTGGCAAATTCCTTTATTAGATTTTCAACTTTATCGCTAAAGAATAAGGTTCAAAGTTGACTGGGAAAATATGACCGTTTCGGGTAGCTTGATGTGCTGACGTCTGTACATGAATTCAGCGGGCATTATGCAGTGTGTCGACGTCAGTAATACAAATAATTTAGTCTATTTGGAAGGGTAGGTTAGCTGCTATTCTCGGTTTTTTCTTCTTCATTGGCCGTGATTTCGGATCCTGGTGTTGTTGCGCCATCTGCTTACAAAGATTTATGTTTTACTAGCGACCTGCTCCTGCTTCGCACGGTTTTTACAACTGATTTATTTATTTATCTTAAATAGAACGCCCGATGCCAATTACACTATTTAAACAATTTATTTAACACAGTTATGCATTCTTCTCACAAAAAATCAAACATTCTGTTAAATCGCAAACATATCAAGATCTGTGTTTGAGTTCAGGAGAGCGTTAATAGCGGCTAATTACCGAGGAATAGGTGAATTGCTGATAAAACATCGATATTTCTTTATTTATGTGAAAGTTAAATATTAATATATTATACACGTACACCTTCCGGAAGCAATTCTCTAAATGATGGTGAAAACCGCATCAAAATATTTTGCGTATTTTAGAAGAACTACGCGATCACACAGGCAGACACGAAAAGCGACTTTATTTAATACTAGCAACCCGCGCCTTCTTTGCACGGGTTCAATGGCAACATGTCAAATACATCAAGATTTTTGTGCTTAATCTAAGTGAAATGTTACTGGATTACGAAATTATAAACTTTTCGTCATACATTCTCTAATGATGACTATGAACTGATACATGCTATGAACTAATACACGTGTTATATCAGATGAAAGCTACACACTGATTTCTCTCTTTCAGTCGTCAGTAATTATATTTAGTAATTATATAATTTAATTATATATTAGTTAATTAGACTTTCGAAAGAAGAAGACAAAGCGTTGTGTAACTATACAGACGTATAACGTTTATTAGTAAAGTTGTATGTATAGATCCTAGGTTTATTTGTGGCTATTTTTACCAACGTTTATTTGTGGCGACTGGTACACCTACACCGCAGTTACTTTATAAAGAGCAATGTTATCAAGTGTGAGTGGGTAACGTCCGATACGTTACCCACTGTTTATTGTAAAGCGAGAGGCAATAGAAATGGTTCGCTAATTCCTAAGAGCGCGGCGTATGTAATCTTTTCAAAACGCAAATCCTGGCGAATAGGTTTAGGTCAGCCCTTAAGTACTACGTTACAAAACTTTAAAAACAGTCAACCTCTGTATGTTGTGGTAACAGTTTAATGAAAGAAAACAACGTCGGACAAATAGCATGGGGCTTGGTCGAAATGTCCACCGCTACTAAGACCTATGTCACTAAATAGTTCAATAAATAAGGAAAATTTGTGAAATTAGTTATAGTTAAATAAAAAGCTGTTTATGCTAAAAATATTGGTTATTTTTTTTTTCATTTAGCTATAATATTATACAACGTGTAACGTTAAATGCGCAAAACCTCTTAAGGGGTCATTGTACTCATCATTATGAACAACTTTTACTATGGGACCAAACCTGAAATCGCGAAAAAAAAATCAGCTGTTCCCTACATTTATGTTCGCATAACTCGTCAAAATGTAGGGAACAGCTGATTTTTTTTTCGCGATTTCCGGTTTGGTCCCATAGTAAAAGTTGTTCATAATGATGAGTACAATGACCCCTTAAGAGGTTTTGCGCATTTAACGTTACACGTTGTATAAACAGATTTTCATTAGATGTGTCTTGATTATACAGGGTGAAATTGAAAACATGCGACAAATCGAAATGGGAGATTGTACTCATCATTATGAACAACTTTTACCATGGGACCAAACCTGAAATTGAAAAAAAAATCAGCTGTTTCCTACATTTTGACGAGTTATGCGAACATAAATGTAGGGAACAGCTGATTTTTTTTCGCGATTTCAGGTTTTATCTCATAGTAAAAGTTGTTCACAATGATGAGTACAATCGCTCATTTCGATTTGTCGCATGTTTTCAATTTCAACCTGTAGATACTCCATGTTTGATAGACTATTCAGTTACAAAGGTCTCGTTATTGGTGGACCTTTAGACCACTTTTGCCGATTGTCTTCTGAATGTTGCACGTCGTTTCGACGTTACCTTAACCTGATCACCGTTCTCTTGACCTTACCTTATTTATTTGGGGTCGGCGCAACATGTCTTTTTCTTTAAATTAATTATTTCATATCACAAGCTTAGAGAAGAAGCTTGTGACATGAAATAATTAATTTAAACCTTTCGATATAAAACAGACCCCAAACTTTTGAAGATCAATTCACTTGAGCAAGGGAAACTTCATTAAAATGTGTTCTACCGTTCTCGAGTGTACGAAATTAACTTACCGGCGCATTGGAAGGCTGTGGTTTCGGTAATGTAGACTTGGGCGCTGGCATTTGACCGGAATCTCTTCTGTGAGAAGAACCGCTTGGTTGTGAGACGCGCCTGTTAAAAATAAAGTGTCAATTAACATGCAAACTAAAACGTGTTTTTTGGAAAATAACTAATGACTTTCAAATAGAGTTGAGTTTGCACTAAAACTTTTTTTTAATGACTTTTTGTATAGTAACAGTAATTCTGAAATCAACTTAGTTTACGCTGCTCTAAAGTTCATATTTACATAACATGCATAATCTGCTTTTAATGTTCCCATTGATGGGACACAGGCCTCCTCTCTGTGAGAGGAAGTGGGCCATAATCCACCACGCGAGCCCAGTGAGGGTTGGAATTTTTGGTTGACGATGTTTTCCTTCACCGTTTTTTTTTTGCCCCACACTAGGAATTTCTCCTGTATTGGGTGCGTTTACAAACATTTAGTCACATACACAAACAGCCAGACCCGGAACAGCTTTTGAGAGCAGCGGTAATGAAATAATTTACACAAAGTAAGTGCCTGACTGGGTTTTAACCTACAACTCGTAAGTCGCCGTCGGTACCACTGGACCACCACTGCTCCCAAGTTTGTAAATGAGGATATGTAACGGAATAATAAATCAATCATTCGTCTAGCCGTCGCAAGAAATTCTCAGTAGCAGCTCGGAGTTTGGTACTGTGTCTGGTAAATTGCAATGGGCGAGCCCATTCTACTCCCATATAACGGGGATGCCGGATGAAACACAACACTACCGTCTCTTTGGAAAGGTGTGATGGTATGAGCACACCAATTAATGATTATTTTTACATTATCTTTGTTACTAGATTTGGTACCTATTTTATTTATAATTCTACATGTTTTCTTAGTTTTTTTTGTATCATTTTTCTTCTGAACCAAAGTATCTGCCAACTAATCTTTTCATCGACCCTGATTGACTGGTAGAGAGTGCCCTAGGCATTCATTCCGCCTTTGCACCTTTTTTGCGTGCGAAAAGTAAAAAAAAAAACCTTGGTTTACAGCCTATAAAATAGCATCATGTGACGATGTTACACAACAATGGGCTTGTAAAAAGTGATTTTGTACAGGTACACAACGATGATTGTTCACGCCAAGATATGGAAATTAACAAGACCTTGCTGTGCTAAGCTCTCTAAAGGCTGCCTTCAATAGCTATCAAGCACTTAAACTGGAGTGGCGCTAGGCACATAAATATGTCGTGGCCTCCTTATGTACTGAATAACATAACACCTCGCCTGACTTTCCCGAAGTGGTAGGCATCTGGAGACTAGTGGTAACGGCCCCGACTTACGACTTGTAGGTCGTGGGTTCGAACCCAGGCAGGCGATTTACTTTGTGTAATTTATTTAATACGGTACAGGAGAACAACGTGAGGAAACCGGCATGTCTTAGAACCAAAAATTCGAAGACATGTGACATCTACCAATCCGTACTGGGCCCGCGTGGTGCATTCTGGCCACTCCCTCTCACAGCGAGGCCTGTGTCACAGCAGTGGGAAGGTTATAGGCTGATTATGCTGTAGGCACCTGTGTAGCACTTAGTACACGCGCCAGCACATCAAGCTACTACAATCTGTCAAATTTCTTTAATAGATTTTCAACTTTATCGCTAAAGCTTAAAGTTCAAAGTTGATTGGGAAAATTTGACAGTTTCGGGTAGCGTGATGTCAATCAACTCAGCCTATCGCAGTCCACTGCTGGACATAGGCCTCTCCCAGACTGCGCCACAACACCCTGTCCTCCGCCTTCCGCATCCAGTCTACCCCAGCCACCTTCTTTAGGTCGTCCGCGCGGTGTGGAGACCGCGTATCGGCAAGCGTAGTGTGGGACGCCCCCCAGCTAGATAGCGTGATGTACTGGCATCCAAATTTCACCATCTATGTTTAAGTACGATCGGACAGAAGGCCAAGCACAAATCCAAACTCTGGCCTGTTCAATAACAGCCTAGGGTCTAGAGCATTGATTCCCAAAGTGGTCCAGGTGGACCCCCAGGAGCCCACGGGAGACTCGACGGGGGTCTACGTTAGATCTAATCTTCACATTTTTTGTCGAGTTTTGGGAATATGGTAGAAATGTAACTGCGGGGTGTCCACCGGAACCAGCAAAATTTTTAAAGTGGTCTATGAGACAAAAAGTTTGGGGACCTCTGGTCGAGAGCAATATCATATGGAAAATTCATAACACTGCCCAATCTGGGGACCTAACCCAGGGCCCCATAAGTTACTAATACTAGTTTTAATTCTCCTTAGCGTGTCGATGGCAGCTTATGAAAATGCTTCCATTTCCTTTTGTATAAAAATGCGATGATATCAGAAACGTTCAATGATTTGATTTAACATTTACGTCGGGTATAGTGGAAGTTTAGTAAGAAACCGATGGATTTTATATAATGAAATTTTATTTGATAAATGAACTGTTTGTTTTCTATTAATTAAGTCAGTTTTATTCGAAAAAATCCATCGGTTTCTTACTAATCTTCAACTATATCCGACAAGCTTGGTTACTTTTCAGTTTTGGTGACCGTACCGCCGCCATTTTACAGTCAGCCAAGTAAATCAGAAAGTTTCTCGTCTGTGAAAGGGCCTTCGGTCAGCCGTTATTATTTCATTACTTAGATAACGTATCACATGTATAGGCGCTCTATCGAGGATTATGTGCTGCACGGAAGTATTTACCTAGTGAGTAAGCACTCACGATCGAGTGCAAAAATATGGCTATTTTACAACGATTCAGAGACATTCACGTTTATATGATTCCGTCTCATTACCTAGATGTGAATGTAACATTTTTTTTTTGTATGTTGGCCCGTTTTCATGGAGATGTGCTTAGTATAGATGACGAATAGGTGTATTCAAGTATGTCACCAAAATTGCAGACATGTTCAAACCAATAATAACACACCTACAATTCCCGAAGGGTCAGACAGAGATTTGATAAACAGGCCTTGAATCGATAGATCAACAATTTATGTTTTAGATACGGAATTTATACATTTTAAAAACTATTGTGTATCAGAGCAGTAATGGCCCTGTGGTAACAGCCCCGGCTTACAAGTTATAGGTCGTGAGTTCGAACCCGGACAGGCGCTTTACTTTATGTAATTTATTTCAACACTACTGCTCTCAAAACTGAAGAAAAATATCGTGTAGAAACCGGCATAATATCCTAGAACCAGAAATTCGAAGACATGTGACATCCATCAATCAGCACTGGGCCCGCGTAGTGGATTACGGCCCACTCCCTCTCGCCGAGGAGGCCTGCACCCTAATTGCGTAACACACTATTACTCTCAAGTTGAATATTATTGCTAATCCATTGCTCCATATGTTCGAAAAATGTGTCTGCTCAACAACGTAAATAACGCAATGAATGTTGTTCAACTGTCAAAATGAAATCCATTGCTACTGATAGTGTGTTTCGCAATTACCCTGCTGTGTCCCAGCAGGGGAACGTTATAGGCTAATTTTGTTGTTATTGTGTAAAACTCAGTACACCCAGTGTCACAGTGTGTCTCTCTCTAAGTGTTGTGTAATGCTCGTGCCTTCTCTGCGCAAGAAGAGAGCTTTTGGGACAATAATAGGCTGATATATATCATTGTGTAACTCACCTTTGACTGGTCTGTACTTGCAGCGGTACGAATGGGTTGTTGACTTTGTCCGCGTTGTTCTGCGGGGGCGCCGCAGCTTGCTTGTTGGTATTTGGCGGTTGCTTTACGTTCTGTAACAATCAGATGAGTTCAAACCAGCACCCTAATCAGCACGCTTTCAATCACAATCTGAAGATTTTGAAGCATATTGCTAATCCACTGCTCCATATGTTCGACAAAAGTGTCTGCTCAAAAACGTAAATAACGCAATGAATGTTGTTGAATTGTCAAAATGAAAGCCATTGCTACTTATAGTTTGTTACGCAATTATCTCGGCGGACTATAATTATGATTACGATTAAAGCTTATGGATATGAAGAAGATTGAAGTCTCATATTCAACGCTATCAGTGACCAGCGCAAACTTTACAAAGTATTTTGAGCTGCAGTCAGCGATGCATCAGCATTCTCTTAAGCTTTGATTTAGGAAAACAGTTTCGGCATATAAACGTCCGTCATAAAAATCTGTAATTTTCACTAGTATTCAAATACTATATTATATTTACTATACTATTACTATACTATATTTATGATGGACGTCATATTAAGGTCTCAAAAACGCTCTGTATTTGAACGGCAGTATCGTGTGACCGTTCACCGCTTTCTTAGGTAACCAAAGCATTTAGCAAGCATTTTGGCGCAACGACAAGACGCTGTATGCGGCCAATGACGTGTATGGCCCATAAATATTGATTCTTAAACCTAAAACGTCATCGACTTAGGTGCAACCTTATTGGAACAAAAATTATCATTTTCGTTTGAATGAGCAACGAATCTATGTTGAGGTATAATATGATTTTATTTTATCATAAAGGGTCCCATTAAAATAGATGGACAAATTTTAACACAGTGCTCAGTACGTCTAACCAAAGATATCCAAGCAAAAAAAAAAAAACTGTTTAAGTGATTTTAATTTTGCCTAAAATAATAAATTGCCGGCATTTTAGTGTATTTTCGTTAGCTGATTATTTTTCTTGTAAGTATCTAATGCGTTTTTCTTACATATTTTTTTACCGTTGCCTTTATTTTGGTGGTCTGAATGATTTCTAAAATGTTGTCCATCTATTTTAATGGGACCTTATATAGGGTGACTGGTAATTAGTGACCGATACTTAAACACATGATTCTACTCATGACAACAAACAAGTTTTATAATGGGAGAAAAAGTGAAATGACGAAAAAAAAATCAGCTGTTCCCTACATTTTGACGACCTGTACGAACATAAATGTAGGGAACAGCTGATTTTTTTTCGTGATTTCGGATTTGGTCCGATAGTAAAAGTTGTTTGTAATGATGAGTAGAATCATGTGTTTAAGTATGGGTCACTAATTACCAGTCACCCTATATAACTGACTTCGAAAAGCCGTAACTAACGTCACAAAAAGGGGATTAAAGATTTTTATATGGGGCCTGGCATACCTACCTCTCCGCCATTTTTTTTTTAATGGCGGCCTCGTATTAAGCCTATATAAATCTGTAGGTCCATATTTAATTGAACTTGCGTACATCTTGTTGCATAAATCATGTTTAATTATTTTAAACATTATTAGTGATTATTTATTCATACTTACAGGTTTATTTTTCTGATTTCCTAGATACAGGTTTTTACCTAGTTTGGAAATCAGAGGTTCATTTAGGTTAGAAGCCTCTTAAATGTTATGTTTTTAGTATTGAAACTGTAGTAGGCTAAGTTCTGATTCTGTCCAATAAACGTTATTATTATTCTCATTATTTTTATTCAAACATCTGTGTGTTTAAAAAAATATGGATGTCACGTGATCAACTTTGAACATGAAAATCTCGGAAACGTGACACTACGGGGTTTAATTTTATTATGTTTTCTGTTTGCGTTGCTGTTGTAAAAAATATTTAACACTCTCAGCGCCATGTATACAGGGTGAAATTGAAAACATGCGACAAATCGAAATGGGAGATTTTACTCATCATTATGAACAACTTTTACCATGGGACCAAACCTGAAATTGCGAAAAAAAAAATCAGCTGTTCCCTACATTTTGACGAGTTATGCGAACATAAATGTAGGGAACAGCTGATTTTTTTTTCGCGATTTCAGGTTTTATCTCATAGTAAAAGTTGTTCACAATGATGAGTACAATCTCCTATTTCGATTTGTCGCATGTTTTCAATTTCACCCTGTATATGAGCATTGTCTAGAGAAGCGGGCCATGTGGGCGGCCGGCGGACCACATGGCGCTGAGAGTGTTAAATGGCGGACATGTAGGTATGCCACGCGCCTCCAAAGCCCTTTGCAAAAAGTATTGAATCGTAAACGGATTGGACATTTGTATATTATTCCTCATTTTCCTTGATTCATTGCATTCTTTCGCAGCAATCTTTCGAGCATTTAAAGTGGCCTTCTTGTGAAATGCCAAGTCTTAGTCACGTTTAATAAGTATCTAACACTCAATATATACTGTGTTGTACCACTTGTGATATCACACTTCACAAACGACCGTAAACCTTATAAATCTCCAAGAATCCCCCGGCACGTGAATAAACTCGCCAAAATAAAAAAAAAATGTGAACATTTTTGGCTTTTTTTAAGAAAGGGAAAACAGAATTGTCATAAAATTATCATATTTCTAGCCTAGCCTTTTCCCAACGATATTGGGGTCGGCTTCCAGTCTCCAGTCTGTTGGGCCAGTTCTTGACCTCCCATAGATCTAACCAATTTTCTCTTACCGTAAGACTATTGAAAGAATGGCCAGTGTGGTAATATCTTACTTTATCGATGTTATTGTGTGCCCAACTACATTATCACTTTTCAAACAGAAATTTCCCCGGTTCCAATAAATACTTGATAAAACACTCGCCGCGTAATCGAAATGGTTCCAATTGCATCTAAGTTACGCAATCCGTGACTAAGCCGTGCTAAAACATAATATAACAATAGATTCATAAAACAAAGGTTAACTAATATTCACCTGTGGTTTCACTTGATTATTAGGTTGGTTCCAACTTGGTCCCAACGTGACATTGGTCCCAACGGCGCCAACACTCGGCAAATGTTTGGGGAAGCCCGGTTGCTCGAAGCCCCTGTTAGGTTGCTGCACTTGGTTGCGTTGGCCGTTGTCCTGGTTACGGAACGTGAAGGCTTGGTTGCGCTGTTGAAAGTGAGGGTTCTGGAACTGCGGGAACGGAATTTGGCTAGGTCCTGGTCCTTGGAACGGTTGCCCGAAGGTCGGATATGGCGGTAGAGGCGGCTGGCTCTGTGGGAGATACGATTTTATAAGTATTTAGTAACTAGCTGTTGCCAGCGATTTTATTAGCATTATAGGGGAATGTCGTGATGACTCAGTGGTTCAGACCTCGCGTCTCATGCTCGAAGGTTGTGGGTTCAAATTCGGGCATATATAAATGAGCCTTTTTTTGTTTATGGACATGACTGACATCAGTGAAGGCCACCTGGACTTATACAAGGTGTAACTTAAATAACGCACCTCTTAAGGGGTCATTGTACGCATAATTATGAACCACTTTTACTATGGGACCAACCCTGAAATCGCGAAAAAAAAATCAGCTGTTCCCTATATTTATGCTCGCATAACTCGTCAAAATGTAGGGAACAGCTGATTTTTCAGGGTTAGTCCCATTGTAAAAGTTGTTCATAATGATGAGTACAATGACCCCTTAAGAGATTGTGCGTTATTTAAGTTACACCTTGTAGTTATTGTAAGTCTGAAATCGCCAAACCCGTTTTGAACAAGCGTGGTAATCAACGCTCGCCTTCTGTGTATGCAAGGAGGGCTTTGTCCTGCAGAGGGGCCATAATAGGCTGGATTATACAGTATAGTAGGGACATCGACGCGCAAACTGAAACCACGTAAAAAATTTCGTCGGTTATAAAATACAAAAATCACTTGTTTCATAGAAAAGTGAAATACCTACGCGGTCAAAATGTATGGATCAGCAATTTTTTTAATAACCTGTTTTTTTTTAATAGTGAATCCATGGTAATAGGTCTTTATATTATATAAGTGAGTCATCATCTGCCTAGCCTTTTCCCACCTATGTTGGGGTCGGCTTCCAGTCTAACCGAATGCAGCTGAATACCAGTATTTTACATGGAGCGACTGCCTATGTGACATCCACAACCCAGTTAGTGGGGATTGTTGATTGTAATGAATATAATTATGTAAATCCATATTTGTTATGGTCGCGAATCATATCGTCGACCGTAGGTTCAATTGAGGTAAGGGACAAAATACGATTTTTCAGGAGAGGCCGACAAAGTTTTTTTTCGGACTAAATCGCCCATAACTTTTTTTGTTATTAACCTTTTTCGGGTCTAATTTCACACATAAACTTGTATTTTAGTGCTCTATCTACATGTGTAACATTTATTTAAATGAGTTAGCTATTTTAGAAAATAGATGTTCCTTACAACAACGTATTTTGTTAGTAATGTCCCTTACTGACCAAGTATCTTGTAGTCCCGTCCCTTACATTAAACTGACCTCTACGTTGGATCCAATCTATTAATGAAAAAATAGTGTAAAGCACATGTTGAAAAAATTTATGAAAAAAATACAGTGTAAAGAGATTTTTGACAGAAAATGAAGTACACACTTTTGACGTACGTAATGGTAATTCGTCGATTGGGAAGACCCTTACCTTATTTGAAGTGGATTGGCGGTGATAATTACACTATTTCAAGTTCCTATATTGCATAGTTTTTCAGATACATTGTTCTTATGGGGCTGATTCGAAATTTGGATCCAAAAATCATTAGAGTAAGGGACATTTTTCTTAAGCTAGAATTTTTTCATATTCACCATTAAATAGAGCGAAAAATTCTGAACAAAACTGTATACTCAACTCATTTTGGGTATTTTGTCCCTTACCTCAATTGAACCTACGGGCGACGATATTTTAATCAACATACAACCCCTGCCCCTTACCAACGAATTGCAAAAAACGTAAGAAAATTAGAATTTCGGGGGCTCCCTCAGCGCATCTCCTTTTTCACTTCTGTCGGCAGTCCCCATGACTGCCTAAGCTATTATTTACCTTATACGTGTTGTTCCACTCGTTGTAGACAGGCGGCGGGCGGCTGGCGGCGCCGGGCGCGGTCTCCTTGCGCCAGTTCTGCGGCTGCGGCGGGCCCCTGCGTTATATTCCAGCATTGAAAATATTTTATTTCCCATAAACATACATTTTCACTTCTGAAATGTCAGAAGCTAAGTCCACGGTTCCAATTGGTCGTTTCTTATGGAGAAGAGCCGGCAAGAAACTCCACGGTTAACCGTTTAGAAAGAATTGACTTTTACAATGTTTTCAAATTACACACTTGATAGGTATGGGCGGATAATGTAGGCCTGTCATCAAGTACCAGGTACTTAAAAAATCAGTAAATGGCTACCAAATTGAAACATCTATGTAAAACCCAAAAATGGCGAAAAAAAATCAGCTGTTCTCTACATTTTGACTAGTTATGCGAACATAAATGTAGGGAACAGCTGATTTTTTTTTCGCGATTTTGGGTTTGGTCCCATAGTAAAAGTTGTACACAACGATGAGTACAATGACCCCTTAAGGGGTTGTGCGTTATTTAAGTTACACCTTGTGTAAGATAAATAAAAAAAAATAGTAGAAAAAAAAAAACGAAATAGTTTATTTATAAGCAATGATTAAAGTTAAGTGACGTAAAACGTCAAAAATGTATGTTTAAACAATCGCTAATCACTACTTATGAATAAAGGGGCTAGTCTCCAGGGAAAGACTGATAAAATGCCAAATGGAAAACTCAATAACACAGGTAGGACTTGGGAATCGAACCCACTTAATAAAGATAAGGTCAGGAGGCGAATTAGAGAAGGTGTCTTCTATTTATTTTTTACGGTAAGTTTCGATCACATCATAGAAAATCGTGTAATCATATAATATAGTAACCGTCAGCGCCATCTAGTGAAATAATTAAATGTCACTCAGGTAATTCAAGTAGTTCTAGATAAGAACATAAGCGCCTGCAGAGAGGTTTTATCATCACTGTCGGTCTGAGGGCGCCCTAACAGTTGCATTTCACTAGTGTATTGTCTGTTTTATTAACATTGGCATAAGGTTCAAATAGAAATGATTGATGTGCGCCCGTTAAATCAATGTTGTCGTCTTCGTTTATTTCTTGAGGATGTCTTCAATATGTCCGATGTGACTTTACAGTCACTTTCCTTATAATCTATGAAATGTGTTTCTTACCCGGAAAATAAACTCCAAAACGCAGGAGGGGTGCTTGCACAAAAAATGAACAAAATATAAAATGTGTTGCGTTAGTTCGATTGCGTGGCAACTTATTTTCATTATACACGATCAAATTAAATTATATAGCGAAACTTCGCAGACGTGACGGGTATCGATAACTAAACATGATAAAACAAAAAAGAAATGAATTAGATAAATTTTTTTTGTGGGCACTGTTAGTCTAGTCACTTTCATCAGTTTAAAAAAAGTTTAATTTTTTTATGTTAACTTCACACAAGTGATGGGTATTGATATCTAAACACGATAAAACAAAATAAAATAGATTTTCTCAACTCATACTACAAGTTACAACACTACCCGCCGAAAAAACATAAAATCTTCTTTATTTTATCGTTTTAAAAAATACCCACGTCTGTAGAGTTTTGCTAGCTAATCTAATTTGACCCAGTATAGCCGTATAAGGATCTTTTGCGGAGGGAAGTTTTTATTCTTACCTCTGTTGTTGGGTTACCGGGACTTGCGCGGGCGCGTTGTCGTTCTTCACACGCCAGTTACGATTCTGTTCTGGCGTCGTAGGCTAAGGAAAGATACAATAAAGGCTTAAAAATCGAGACAATTACACAACAGCTCCCATTTTTGAGTCGGTTATGAGTAATAAAACAAACAAGAACAAATAATGACACTATAACCAATAAGATTATTTTTTTACGCCGTTCATATAGATGATAGATAGATAAATAGGTAACCATTTATTTGGCGCACACAAAATACAGCACAACACAAAAGTACAATAAGATGATAACCAATTACATGAATTAAATAGATATATAAAAACATGGTACCGATATAAAAACAAATAGAAAAACACACACATCGAAATAAAAGTGACACTATGTCAAATACTAAATTTAACGTAAATACACAGTGCGGTGTGCGTCTCAAGGTTCCCGAGGGCTATTGTTGCTGCATAATAAAGCGTAGGTTACCTTTTTTTTCTTAACTTCAGCATCGGCGGTTTCGCTGATCTTCAACAAGCTTCGTAGTAAGTGTGTGGCGTTGTCCTGTTAACAAACAATTTACAAAATATTTATTACTAGCTGCACCACGCCGTTTCACCTGCGTAAGTTTCGGTTCCGAGGGAATATCGGGATAAAAAGTAAGAGCTTTAAGTAACAGCTATGTACCTATTCAAGTTTCATCGCAATCGGTTCATTAGTTTTTGCGTGAAGAAGTAACAAACATTTTATATATTTCCCGCTGCGCTGCGTGGGGCCACACCGGGCAGTTTTGTTTAGATTGACATTTTTAAATTCGCAATATCTTTTGAACGGAATCACCGATTTGAATAATTCAAAAAGTAATCTACAGGTACTGAAACAGTCTTGAATACGAAATGATTTATTTGGATAAGGATTAATACAAAGGTATGGTGTCTCTGTCATCTTCAAAGGATTGACAGAAATAGAACTATGTTTTAAATTTAGCGCTAAATCTCGGTGAGAATTACTGGGCCGTAATCCACCACGCGGGTGCAGTGCGGGTGGTAGAAGTCACATGTCTTCGACTTTTGGTTCTTGGAAATGTCTTCCACACGATGTTTTCCTTTCCCGTTTTCAAGAGGATTGTTATTTTTTTTTTACCGTTTCCACTGAGCCACCACTGCTGCCAACTTGTGGTGCAAGCAGGTCTAAATATTTGCCGTACTGCTCGCACGTTTCATAACGGCGACTGCCTCGATTCATGACGTTTAGTGTAAAAGTTTTGTCGGTGACCAAGTAAATCAACACTAATAATAATATCCCCCTGCCATTTTATCCGTGTATATATAAAACATTGATAAGGCAGGAGCTATAGTTCTTGGCAACCAACCCACTTTAGCCACCCAAACCCATAGTCCAACTTTTTATTTTTCCATATCCTGCAATAGTCCTACATCAACCGGGGGTTGTCCTTGGGTGCACTCGCATAGTACATACAGGGATAACCGTCGGTTGGTGCCGCATTTCATAAAAAAAAATCCTAACGGGCCTCTGCGAGTTGGCTTCGGGCCCTCGTACGCCTTCCTTCCAAAGGAACGGGACCACATGGTCCCGAGATATGTGAAAATAATAATATCGTTGCTAGGATACAGCTTACCTGTCCGGCTGGTCCGTTGTCGGCGACGGCGTGACTGCTGTGGTTGCGGTTGTCTGGCGACACCGCTTTGTCGCCCGGTGGACTGCAACGTATTATTATTTTTATACAATAGTTTTAACTACACAATAAAGGTTATTATTTAGTATGCGCAACAGAACATGTGTATAAAAAGAAATACGCGTCGGCTTGAGAACCACCTTTTTTTTCGGGTTTATTCATAGACAATGATTAAAGTTAAGTTATGGGACGTTTGAACGGCAAAAATGTGCGGTTAAACGCGTCGCTAATCACTACTTAACTTTAAGTAACGTTTATGAAAAAGGTAAAGGGTTAGTTGTTTATGTAGTACTAGCGACCCGCCCCGGCTTCGCACGGGTGCAATGGAGAAACACTGATAATTTTAGAGCCATTATTTCTCGTAAAAAGTATAGGATAAAAAATGGTTATTGTGGGTTATCCCTAAGAGATATACATATACCATCGCGGACTTTTTGTAGACCTTTTTAAGGTGTACAATACTGTAGTACATTATTTTGATCTATCTCGACGGGTTCAGCCAGCGTTTACAATGTAAGCGCAAAAAATGTGTTTATTTACGACATCACATTAGAAACCTCTAAAATTATCAATGTTTCGCTACTATATTATGCATGTATTATACATATAAACCTTCCTCTTGAATCACTCTATTTATTAAAAAAAACCGCATCAAAATCCGTTGCGCAGTTTTAAAGATCTAAGCATATATAGGGACAGACAGACAGGGAAGCGACTTTGTTTTATACTATGTAGTGATAAACATAATCAATCTATAATGTTCCTACAGCTAGGCCTCTTCACTGTGAGGAAGTGTCTTCATGTGATTTTGATGCGGTTATCAATATTATTTATAGAAATGATTCTTGAAGATTTATTTTATTTTTATAATTAATTAATAAATTAAAAACTAATTAATTTAACTTAGATATGGTTCTCTCCCTCGAACGAGCACAGAGAGCCGTTCTAAAAGTAGCAAATTCTCTGCCTTTCCTTTTCCTTACCCACCAGTTATTTAAATCCTACAAAGTTTTGACTGTTCGCCAAATTTATATGCTGCACATAACACTAAAATAACATGACGCTTACTACAACGCTGACATAGTTAACAAAAGACGGAACGATTTAGTCTGCAGCTCAACCTCTACTTCTAAATATGCATTTGCAGATAGATTCATTACGTTCTTATGAACCTTTTTATACAATAGATTAAACAGAGTACTAAATATATATAATTTAAATTACTTTCTATTTTTCTATCTTTTTATCGACTTTTTCCTTTTTTTTTTCTAACTATATGTGGAGGCTTGTAATTAGCTATTTGTTTATATTATATTCTTTATGTAATTGTCTGTTAGTCTGTAAGCCTTCTGTAAAAATAAATAAATAAATAATAAATAAATTACTTTAGTTGTGTGTTTCAAATTATTTGCAAGGTTTGTCATATGAACAGACAGAAGACCTACTTATAGTTAGTAAATAAAATTAGAGCGTTGCGATTGCGTTGACTTAGAAGTTTGATTTTTTCACTACTTCAAGGAATTGCAGCTATGAGTATTTCATATTAATTTCAACTTGATAACTCCACGCGTTCCTGAGAAAAAGGGTTTTGACACACGGAAAACGACGTGATCTTATAAGGGTTCCGTTTTTCCTTCTGAGGCACGGAAACGTAAAAAACGCTAGTGAAGGGTAACAAGTTTACCTGTAGTTAGCGAACGCGGAGTGATGTCCGTCCTCCCGCCGCAGCAGGTTGGGCGTCTGTGTGTTCGGCAGGAAGCAGTCCTGCGGCGGGGCCACGCTCGTCGCACCGCGCAGCTTGCGGCCGTACGACAGGTTCAACATGTTGCATGGCGACAACCTATTATAAAACATACGATGAAAAGCTTAACGATGTTACAAATACAAAATTATTGTTATTTTAGCATATTTAAATACAAAAAAATTAACTATTTGTTGATTATTTTCGAAACACATATACAACGTGTAACGTTAAATGCGCAAAACTTCAGACCCCCCTAGTGATTTTTGATTCAATTGACCTATTTCAGAGAGAAAATAAGTCATTAAAAAAATTGTAAAGGTTTTATTTGCTGTTTTAGTTTTACTGGCCATTCTGATCGTTTCTTGCGTCTGCGAGGACGCTTTATCGAGGGAGGAGTCGTCACCGGGCCGCTGCACCCCGCTGACATTATTATTTACTATCTACGCTCATAAAGAACTTAGGTTATCTTTGAACAGTGATGTTAATGTATACATCACACTTTTCCAGGCTTTGGAAAAAACTTTCCCCATTTCACAATATTGAATGTTTGTGTACAAAAACGCCGGGATGACGGGATAAAACAATTACACCTGTGACGCATGTGCCAGCGCCGCTCAGACTGAAGTAAACATGGCCACTGTCACGTATTTCGCCCGTACCGCCTCCGTGCAGATCGTCCTTTCTCTTTCGAACCCTTAGGTTACGTTTAAGTTAATAAAAGAAAGGTAGCATTATTGTTTACTTCAAATTGTCTTATTCGTGGTACTGTATGGAAGATTCATATTAGCATTGAAATAAAAGCGACTACTATCCCGAGTATGAGAAAATTTAAATTGGTCGACAACAATTTGTGTTTGTTTACCTATTTTAGCGAGTTTACGCATGTGATGGCTTGCTTGACCTATTAATAAATAGACACGGTAGCGTTTTTAATGAAGATTTTTTTAATTATTGAAATGTGACCTATATTAAAAAGTGATTCAATTGATTCTGCTCGTTATTCTAATGAAACTACATACACAGGTTTTGCGTATTCAACGTTACACGTTGTAGACACATACAGGGTGGAATCCACATTGACGCGCCATCTGTTACCATAGTTTCAGTTAGGGATTGCAAAATCCGGCTTTTTTTCAAATCCGGATTTTTGTATTCTCGTCCGATTAAAATCCGGATTATCCGGATTTTTCGAACTTTGAGTTTTTTTAAGTTAATTTGATAAAACTGAAATAAAATAGCATAAATTATTTAAAATCTGCATTTATTCGGTCAATTCAAAACACGACAATAAAATCAACTAAAATAAACAATAAAACTTTGGGCATCACTCATTTTTGGTATAACACTTTTTGGTATAATTTATGAACTTCATTTTTCATCCGGTTGATCAACAGAATAAAAATAAAAATTATAAATAAGTAAGTGTTTGATTAATTCATTAATGAAGTAATTGCAGTTAAATAGACATTATCTTAATAAACCGTTGCTGTAGAATAAAACTCCATGAGCAGTTAAGATGAAAAAGTTATAGTATAGCAGGATCTTAATCTTAAAAAATCATATACACCACTGTTTCTGTCACTTCACTTGTAAATATAAACTTAAAGCCACCAAAGATCACATCACACCACACAGGCTAAAAACATAAAAATAGTGGAAAACTGTAAGTACTTACTTGTTTGTGTAGCGCGCGCTGCTTTGTATTAGGTCATCCCACTTCCAGTGTCATATTTTTTATTTCCAATATTTATGTATTGCGCAATGGTATGCAATAGTTAATACATGTGTTGTCTTGTACAATCATGTTAGTTTAATTTGGTGTGTTGTATTGTCAAGACGTGCATTGATTTAAAATGGAAGATTTAAAAAAATCTATTAATGTAGTGGAGCAACGTATATTTCTAAAGTTTTGTGCTTTACTCAACTACTCTGGAGGAGTTGCGCATGACTTACTGGTAAAGTGTGTTGGTCGTAACGCCTTAAATAAAAGAACCGTACAGCGATGGCTTGAAATGTACAAACAAGGAAGAACCACAGCTGAAGATGAGCCGCGAGCACCTCGATCATTATCATCGACTAGATTAGAAGCAAGGGACAAAATCAAGGAAGCACTTTGTCAGTCACGTAGGGTCAGTGTCAGTGATCTCTCCACTCAACTTAACATTCCTCATTCCACTATACATAGAGTACTCACGGAGGATTTATGTCTGGTCAATAAAAGTGCAGTGTGGGTGCCCCACACTCTGATCACGGATCAGAAGCAGTTTCGTTATGAAACTGCGCGTAGCCATTTATCGTGGTATCGCCGTAAGAAAAATATACTTAATAGATTCATATGCCTTGATGAAACTTGGGTCGAATTTTATACTCCTCGTCAAAGACATCAGTCACGATGTTGGGTGGAACCGGGCACATCAGCTGAACATTTACCACGTGCAGAGCTACATGAACGAAAAATACTACTAATAGTAGCTATGGATGTCAGAGGCATTGCTTTCTGGAGAACTTATGATGAAAATACAACTATGACTGGAGAGCGATATAAGTCATTTTTAGAAGAAAATATTCCTATTTGGGCAGACGAACATCATATAACGAGTCCTATAATTTTACATGATAACGCCAGACCGCACAAATCAAAAATAGTTCAGAATTTAATTGAAGATAAAGGATGGATTGAAATTATTCAGCCGCCATATTCCCTGGATATGAATCCTTGTGATTTCAATTGTTTTGGCCATGTGAAGAGGAAATTGTCGGGTACTCGATACAATAGCAAAAAGGAGTTAGATATTAAACTAAAGAGCATTATTGATGAATTAAATGAAAGTGGTACTTTAAATGGTGTTCAAGATTTGCCAGCAGTCTGGGAGCGAGTGATTAATAGTGGTGGAGATTATTGATTAGTGTCACAAGGTTATATAGTATAGTAGTTAGTTTTTGTAAAATAATAATAATAAAAAAATATGACACTGGAAGTGGGATGACCTAATATATTGCATGCGCACACAAAATAAACGACACACAATTCAAGACAACCACTTTCTATAAAAAATACATGCCGACTGAGAAGCGCGCGGCGCAGGCGCGCGTTTGCGTGGCGCTGGCGCCGCGCTGCTTGGTATATGGGCATAAACTGAATCAATCATGCATTTCGCGCCAAATTCGCGCAAACAATGCTACATCTAATCCTACCAATTCAAATATTGGTCGGATTTGCGCATTAAGGTAGGTAATATCGATCTACCGATTATTTACAATGAAAATTTGTGGATGAATACAAATAATATCCGTTAAAAACAGTCTTTACTGAAATCCGAAAAAAACGAATTCGAGCCTTAAAAACCGGATTTAAAAAAGTCAAGGAAATCCGGATTTTTCAGTTATTTTCGAATTTCGAAGAATCCGGATTGCAATCCCTAGTTTCAGTACATGATTCTGAACCCTGTCTTGAAACTATTCATCAGTTATTAAAAAAAAATGCTGTTTCATAGAAAAGTGCAATACCTTCGCGGTCGAAATGTATGAAACGTCTATTTTTTTTTGTTTTGTAGTTTGTGCGTCGATGTCCTCGCCACCTATATAAAGCTGCTACAAATTGATGAAAATCCACAATCACATCACGGTATGGTCTATGGCATCAATTGTTCAAATCGCTCCAGCGTGATGCATGACAACCGGATTACTTACATTCATCGATCGACCATTGATTATATGGAAGTTGATCGACCGAAACCTAGATGAACCTCAGTTATACTTCGTTTGACATGAAAATAATACAAATCTGACTTGGAAAAACGGGCCTCTTCAAACAGATCTTCAGTCACAGCCTGGGGGAAGGGACTATCAAACATGACAAGATACGAATGGTCCGAATTCAGCTTATCACAGAATTGTACGGTATTATTTTATCAGTATTATTTAATTTTGATTTATTATTTTTTTGCTTGAGTTCGTATCGTTTTTTATTGTATTTGTTGGTATATTGGCGTAGCTAGCTGACATATGGCAAATAATTTACTTCAGTGTTTTATCTTGTAATGTTAATTACTTTGCATACCTTGTATTGTATTCAATCAAGTATTTTGTAACTGAACAGACAGCTGTGCTGCTGGGGAGTTTGTTGCGTCACTTCTCTCCAGCGAAAGCACTAGGAAGTGGTGAAGGGCGGGCGTTTTGGGGGACTGTCTTTTGTAATTTTTACGTTCGAAAAGTGCTGATTCTCAGCCTAGTTTGAATAAATGACTTGGAAAAAAAAAAGTATCGAAACGTGTTACCGTTATCTCCACTACGTTTAAAATGGTAAAGTATAGAAATCTCACCTATAAAACCTTGCTTCGTCAAACAGATCTTCAGTCATAGCCCCGGGGAAGGGTTTATCAAACATTATGAGGTACGAATGGTCCGCATTCAGCTTATCACTGAGTCGCACGGTGTTGTTGTTAGGCGGCGCGCAGTCGGCCACGATGGTACCGGTGGCGCCGACAGGCACGGTCATGTTTCGGGCCACACAGATAACGCGGTCGTAGAGTTTGAAGTCTGCGCGAGGGTCCGGCGCGATGTTACCGCAGTGTAGTTCCGGCTGAGACACACATACAAACAAATATAGATAATGTCATATTAGGCGTGTATTCCCCAAAGGATTATGTTGAGTTTATGGGGTGTACACCAACATGGTTTAATGGTCATTTCTACAACGTGTAACGTTAAATGCCCAAAACCTCAGACACCCCAACTGATTTTTAATTCAATTGACCTATTTCAGAGAGAAAATAAGTCATTAAAAAATTTGTAAAGGTTTTATGTGCTGTTTTAGTTTTACTGGTCATTCTGATCGTTTCTTGCGTCTGCGACGACGCTTTACCGAGGGAGGAGTTGTCACCTTTGAGCATTCGAGTATTCTTCGATTGTCTCGTTCACCGCCGAGTGAACGCGACGCCCACACGCGTCATTGTAATTCCTTCCCTCCGCTCCCCCTTAGTATTTACAGCAACGAATTGTATGTGTGTGTAGCTAAAACACTAAGCTGCAAACACAATAACTCCGACTCATACCCTGAGTGCATGATTTTTAAATAAACAGTATGAAAGTTGATCACGGCCTCAGGCCGTGCCTCGCGAGTTAGAGAAATTTAAGGAGCACGGACCGAGTTCGTGGGTAGCTGTCAAAGTGTTAAACGCTTTTTCGTATCACCTACTTTGGCCTACCCGAGATGCACCCTAATTGCGTAACACACTGTTACTCTCAATTTAAATCATTTTGAAGCATATTGCTAATCCATTGCTCCATATGTGTCTGCTCAACAACGTAAATAACGCAATGAATGTTGTTGAACTGTCAAAATGAAACCCATTGCTATTGATAGTATGTTACGCAATTACCCTGAGGGTCCACAATGATCATGTCTTTGTAAAACCTACCACCTAACCTTTCACCTTGTAGAATGCAATAAACACATGGAGTATTCCCTTACCTTATACAGTAAGTTCCACTTGACCTGTAGCGTGACCTTCTTCTCTTTGCCCTGTAGCTCTGCAATCTGCCTGTCCAGGTCTTGGGCGAGAATCTTCATCTCCTCAGGTTCTAGGGCTTCGGAGCCACATTCACGTTTTGCGGCGCGGCAGTGAGGCTGATTCTTTATCCACTGGGCTATTTCTTGCGGCTTGTTTTTGCTGTAGGGGAAAATGTAGGGTGTCGTTGATATTATTGCTATTGTTCCAGGGCTGGTCTCATAAACATTAACTATTTTTAGTATGATTATAGGGAAGTATTTAAAAAAACGAAGATATCTGACATCTACCAACCCGCACAGGGCCCGCGTGGTGGATTTCGGCCCACTCCTTCTCACAAAGAGGAGGCCGTGTCACCGCAGTGGGAACATATTATTTGGTTAGTTATGATTATGCTATTTGGGTCAATATTTGATAATTGGCCAAAATAGGTCCCCATAACTATTTTGTAATTTTAATGTAATGTTTAAACTTAATAGTATTTTCATAATGTAGTGCAATACTTTGTTTACATATCCAAACACTTTGGTGAGTATATGTTTGGTTTTCATAAAGTAAAAATAAGCAAAAAGTGCTAGATGTCGTATTTCCTGTCGGTGGAATTTTCCTTTTTGGTGACATTTTTTAATAATAACATGGAGAATTAAAAATAAATTATAAAAGCTTGATTATATTTACATTGTATACACATTAATCTAAAACTGTTCAATATTTTATTTAAGATAATATGATATTAAACTAAAAAAAAATCATAAACTATCTAAGCGAATGGTCACGGCGTCATTAGGCTGCCGAAATTTAAATTTGAATTTACCGTGTTTTATAATGTCGCGGACAACGAATGAGCGCTTTCTAAATGGACGCGGTGTCCATGTTTGTGATTGGTGAGAAGAGAGACGCGGTGTCGGCCGTTGCTTCGGCGTTGCAAACTGATTATGGCATGTGCGTGCGTATAGTTGATACACTTTGTCATTTACCTGTGAGGCAATTAGGAGGTGAATCGTAAGTAAATTATTCTGCTTTTTGTAATAAACTTTCACGAATTAAGATATAATTCGTATCACCTGATGATTTTGCTGTTATATTAGTTATTAGAATATATGAGAAATATAATGTGCATTTTTGTCATTTTCCTGTGGTCATTTTCCTGTTATTTTCTTGACAGGAAAATGACTCCGTGGCAGGAAAATGACAACACAAGGTAAGTAATGTTATTAATTTATTGTAATTTTGTTTCAGTGTGCAATAATTATGGCTCCAAAGAAAAAAACCCGAGAAGAAGTGTTAGAAAGAAAGCGAGAATTGGAGAAAATGAGATACCAACGAATTAAGAACGATAATGAACAAAGAAACGCATTGAAACAAAAGAAGAAAGAATACTATTTAAAAAAGAAAAGCGGAGGGTAAAATTAAAAACATTGCTGAATTAACTCCTCGGTGTAAAAGAGCCAAAAGAAAAGAGTGGCGAAAAAATACAGCAAAATATAGGGAAAAGAAAAAAAATCTAGGTACTCTTAAATGAAAGAATATTACTTATTTGTTGATTATTGAATACAGGTAGAATATAAAATAGAGGTACAAGGAAAGAGGCGTGATGTTTTATATACATATGTTGATTAATACAGTAAGTTAAAGTTCTTAATAAATCTTATTATATAATTTTGCATCCATTGACTCTACAGTTCGATAAGAATACGCTTTCAAGAACTCAAGTGTAGGAATGGCACAAAAAAAATCAAGTGGAGGACGCCGTTTTCACACTGACCAGATAGTGGAATCATTTGTATGCAATTGGCTAAAGGCGACCGACTACATTCTTCGATACTGGCATCAAGAAACATCCTCTGCGCTGGGAAAAATGTGTTAATAGAAAGGGAGATTATGTAGAAAAATAAAATATATTCCTTTTTTTTTTTGAGTATAATAATACGTGCGTATTTTTTTTTTACTTAAGTCCGGTTTATATTTGATCCACCCACGTAATTGTATTTTCTATAAAACTTTAAGAAGAGTTTGTTTTAATTTTGTTTTCTGTTATACTGATTATTATTCTTGGATTAATAATGAATATAATAATTACTAATAATGGATTATTTTCATTTTCTTGATGTTTCAATCATTTTCCTGCTGTCCTGTCATCAGTCTGTCGGTCCATTTCATTATCCTGCCACTAGTGTCATTTTCCTGTTCTGTATATTTGCAAATATTGCTAAAAAATCCCTAAAATCGAATAAAGTGTATCGATTTGATAGTTATTATATAGATTTAACTTGGCTCTATTACTTAGACATCAATTATGTATAAAATACGACAATTTTTTTTTTTTTTTTGTAGTCGTTTTCGACCGATTATCAAATATTGACTCATTTACAAAAAATACACGTAACTTCGTAAAAAAATAATTATATCAATTTATATAAAAACAACTAGCCACCAGAGTGTGCTTCAAACGGGTGCAATGACGACATGTCTTGAGCGCGACTGACATGAGACAGATTTCTAAGCTATATCTAAGTTAAATAATAATGTATTAAATACATTACACCTTCGGGAATAAATGCTCTCTAAAAAATTATGTAAACCGCATGAGTCTTATGTTAAGTTTAGAAGAACTAAAGCGGTCTCCAGAAAGTAGCGTAAGTAGACCCCATTGAAAATTAAAACAGTATAGATTACATAAAGCAGACTTACCCAATATCATTCGGAAAGAGATCGCTCTCGAAGTACACGTCTTTATGGAAACCCGATAAACTGTCGAACAGCTCGGGATACTGCTGCTCGTAAGACTTGACCAGCTCGATGCACCTCTCAGAGTACAGCCAGGAGTTCGTCACCTTACAACGACGAGTGTAGCCTGATACTTCCAGATTCTACGAAAGGAAAACGGTAATAATGTGAAGGCGTGTTTGGGCGTACTATACAAATAACCAGTCTATTAAAAACTTTGTTTTAAATTGATATTATGTTCACTTTAATTGTATAAGTTTATGATAATGTGAATTAAGTTGATTTTAAAATACTTAACTATTACTGTTGAAAGAGTCATAAAAAATAAGTTTCAAGTTGTAGTATAAACTGGATTTTATGTGTAGTATTGTTATACTACACATAAAATACAGTTTAAAATTAAATTAAAGTAAATTAAAGTAATTTTCCATGAACACACATTTGTGTACATGTTTGGAAATTAAATCCAGAACGCAGTATAGGACCAGAACAGAGCCCATTTATTTCAAAATAAATAATGTAACATAACATCAAGCCCGTATTCCAAAATAAATTGTCCTAAACTAATAGTGACTATAATATATGAACCAGCTGTCAGCTGTCATTACAGAACGAATGTTTTTTCGCAGAAGTTATATGCTCTTGCATCAATCGCTCTATAGGATGACATTGATGATCAACCAGTGATATTATAGGCCGACCGCTTAACTGAGACGCTGCCTGAGGAAGCAGCGCGGTGCGGGAGGGGTGATCGTTGTCACAAGTTGACGAATCTCTGGGCTCTCCCATCACGTCACCACACTCCTCACGTATCGCGCTGCTACCTCAGGCAACGTCACAGTTAAGCGGTCGGCCTATAGATAATGTATAACGCTTTAATGTTATAGTTTGGCACAGACAACATACATGCATCGTGTAAATGGGGCTTAACATCAAGTTACTGATGTCTGGTTCTAGTAAAGTAGATGCAGTCTAAAAAATGTTAGGCACCCTTAGTGCCAAATTGACACTAATCCAAATAGGATACGATTCACATCTTGTAGACGCGTAATAAGCCTAAGGTTCGGCGTTTCAAATTTGCCAAAAAAGTAAACCACAATGGCCGCTCGAAATTGTCTATGGTTTAGTGATGCAGTAGTATGAATTTTAAGTTTTGGTGCTATCGATGTTACGATTTTTTGGGTGGATTTTTGGGGTTGATAAATGGAATAACTCACTAGGTACCTCACAAGCAAAAGACCAGCATGTTCAAATTCGACAAAGCTAAATCAGAGCAATCGGAGCTTTTTAGAAGATCGCTTGAAGCGGATATTATAGGTGTTTCAATCCCCAAAAACCCTTTTACAGTTTTCTTTTAGTTTTCAGTTTTTTTTTATTCGGTATTGATTTAATGTTATAGCAGTATAATATTTTAAACTAGAGGGGTCCCATATTACCAAGAGACCTACGACATTATTTATTATGGAAAAAAAACCGCATCTTTATTATGTAGAACGCGGGCTAGCTCCAACACCATCTTGAAAATCCTAGCCGAGAAACGTAATTCTTGTCAGTGTAATAAATATAATACATTAATTTTTTTTTTTTTTTTCAATAAAGGCGTTTTAAATACGCCTTGTAGAAATAATCGATATTTTTTATGTCAATCCCTTGCATTTCAATAACAAGATAAATTTAGAGAAGACAAAGAGAATGTCAGACGTTTGACGTTTGTAAAAAATCAAAATCAATCCAAATTTTCGCTTTTATTAAAAGATATAATAGAATATTTATAAGTTTAGAAACACGCACAGGATTTAATTGAGTGTGCTAATACGTGTATCCTATTTAATCAGTGATACGCAGATATCGCGTGCTACGCGCTGGGAAGTCCAATGTTATTGCTTTTGGCAAGTGACCTCCACATCCAGATTGCGTTAGTAGTTATCTAGAAGTAATTACATGACATAACAACACACCTGTAATCCTCCAAGGGTTAGCGGGTAGTTACCTTCTTATTAAACTTAAGGTTGAGTCCTATGTTGACTTTGTTGACACCTTCTGTTGGCATGTCATGTCGCTGGCCTGCTATAACCAGCACCGTGCCTGTGATGCGAGACAGCATCTGTGCTGATACTCCTGCGAATAAAAATGTAATTTTATTTTATTTTTCTTTAATAGCCAACCAACAATTGCCGACTGTGAAAATTATAAGTTTTTTTATCCTTTATTAAAAAGAACCAGGTTCTTATTAATTAATTACAATCTAGCCTAAAAGACTAATAAGCAATTTATATCTAACTTATTTTTTGACGTGATAATTATTTTAAACCTAGAATGTTGTTGATTGCACTTTACACAAGTCCGTTCCACTTTCTTAAGTCTGATATGGTGATATAATCGCTTTGTTCATGTGTTATATGTGTGTCATTATCACTATTATTTCTACACTTTTTACATTACACTAACTCAAAAAAATTATAAGTTAAGTAACTAGTTTCTGCTCGCGACATTGTCCGCGTAAAATTTCTTGTTCCCTGTCACCCACTCCGTCGCATCGCATCACCTGCCCACGCCATTACTGAGTTATTTCTGGCTTTTTTGTTTTTGCGCGACCCTTAAGGGTCCTATCGTGATGTTAAGGAGCCTAAAGCCAACCTCCTTTTAAATCTAACTGGTAGTTCCAGAGATTAGCGCGTTCAAATAAAGACAAAAAC